>CM038677.1:569148703-569552873 GCA_021605205.1 Aegilops longissima
AGAGCTTGTTCAGCGCTGGTGCTGTTCGGATCGAACTCCATAGATTGAATGCCCTCTTGGCATGGGAGAATCCGGCGGACGAGCATGACTTGGACCACGTTAACCAGCTGAGCTTCTTCACGGCTTCTTGATACAGTGCTGAGTCCGTCGGCTCCTTCAAACTACCCCGAGCAAGCCCTTCTCTTTCCGGGAGGTGAGCTGCGTGGGGATACCAGATCTAAACTCGGGGCCGCCGCCCATTTAGGGTCCAGCGGCTCGGTGATATAGAACCACCCGATTGCCACCCTTGACGGATTCCACGAAGGCCCCTTGAGCCAAAGGGCGTTGGGCATCTTGCCCAACATAGGCGCCTCCGCACTCCGCAGAATGCCCTTCACTACCTTGACTTGACATTGAAGGTCTTGAGCCACAAGCGAAGTGGGGCTGGATGCGAGAGAAGGCCTCGCACCTGACGATAAACGCCGAGATGTTGAGGATGAAGTTGGCGCGGATCATGGAAATCCAGGCCGTAGTAGAACATGAGCCCCGGACAAAGGGGTGAAGTGGAAGCCCATCCAGCGGAGGAAGTGGGAAAGAAAGACAACCCTCTCATGGGGCACAGGGGTGGGGATGAGCTGCCCCTCGTCAGGGCGGCCGGTCGCGTGATGTCGGGAAAGGTATCCGCGCGCGCAGTTTAGCGATTGCTCCTCCTTAGCGGTGGAGGCCAACCATTTACCTCCGCTCCGGACATGGTCGGAGAAGGTTGAGGCGAGATCTGCGAACTTGGTATTGGAGCTCGAGTCTTGCGGAGATGGATAAGCAAAGGAGGAAGAAGGCGTGGGTGAGAAGGTGAATCCTTATCCCTTATATGGGCGGGCGAAGTCTTGCGTCCCCCACCGCCTGGTAAAACTCGCTTATCTCCCAAGCGTCACCATCAATGGCGCGGTTGGGTTACCCACGCCCGTATTGATGAAATTAAGGGAAACACGATCTACCTTGACAAGATGTGCCAAGAAACCGCTTAGCTAAATCTGTTGAGGTGGTAAAGTAAAAAACAATTGAGTAATGGCTTGGTAGTGGTGTGACGTCATGCCACGGAAAGCGTCGACAGATTGAACTTGTGTATATATTATTATTCCCTCTACGGTGGAATGTGGAATTTATTTTGCGAGCGGACACTATCTGGTGTTCCCAATCTTCTATCATTTGGAGGAGGAACCCGCCTTGCAATGCCAAGCAATATACACGCGGACTTATCGTCATTGAAGCCTGGTTCAGGGAGCTCTTGAGGAGTCTGGATTAGGGGTGTCCGGATAGCGGACTACCATCATCAGCGAACTATCATTTGCGGACTATCATCATCGACGGACTCCAAGACTATGAAGATACAAGATTGAAGACTTCCCCGTGTCCGGATGGGACTTTCCTTGGCGTGGAAGGCAAGCTTGGCGATCTGGATATGTAGATCTCCTACCATTGTAACCGACTCTATGTAACCCTAGCCCTCTCCGGTGTCTATATAAACCGGATGGCTTTAGTCCGTAGGACAACAATCACAACAACCCTTACAGTCATACCATAGGCTAGCTTCTAGGGTTTAGCCTCCTTGATCTCGTGGTAGATTCACTCTTGTAAACATCCACAATATCAATATCAATCAAGCAGGACGTAGGGTTTTACCTCCATCAAGAGGGCCCAAACCTGGGTAAACATCGTGTCCCTTGTCTCCTGTTACCATCCGCCTAGATACACAGTTCGGGACCCCCTACCCGAGATCCTCCGGTTTTGACACCGACACACACCAACAGAGATTGTTGGGTATTCAAGCAGGCAGGCAAACTAATCGCCGAAAACAGTGACAAGGGGCTACATAGCGATGACGAGGAAGAGACCCGGCCGCCGAACAACGGAGGAAAAGGATTCCCCCTCAAGTTGGACGGTAAACATGATATCATAGCATAAATTCCCAAGAGGGAAGCGGCGTGCACTAAAGGGCGTATCTGCGATGGAGCCAGATCGCCCCAAAATTCAACCCACGGTCCTCTTGCTCGATCACTTTCGATCGAAGAGACCATCCGACCAGTATCCGCCATGGTGGATTCGCGCGTGGTTTTAGACCCAATCGTCGATGGATTTCACCTCACGAGTCTCTGATGGACAGCGGCGGTAGCTGAACCTGCTTTATCGGGATACGGTCGCAAAGATGGGCATAGACCCTTCAAGGATTAAACCTACAAAGACAACCTTCAAAGCGTCATACCAGGTGTCGAGGCCAATTATGCGAGCTCGATTACTGCTGAAGTGGTCTTGGATCCCGGATAATTTCGAGCGAGAGTTAATCTTGACATAGTCCCGTTCCGCGGCGGCTATCACGCTCTGCTTTCGGACGAACGCGTTTACAAAATTCAGCAGCGGTGCCGCATTATGCATACCTTAAGCTCAAGATGCGAGGCCCTCGTGGAGTCATCACGGTTAATGGAAACACGGGCGCTCCTTGAGCGGAGGAACATACAATGCTCTCGCGGCGAAATACAGAGCAGCCTTTTAAGGCAATTCTCGAGTCCGGCCGTTAAGCGACCGGACACGACCAAACGCTTCGAGCAACATCAACCAAGACCACAGCACGTTCCGAGCACGCGTAGCAATGCGGCCTCAACCCCAGCCCTCGCAAAATTGTAAGAAAGCTCTCCGCGTACATAATTACGCCTTGGAGATACCATGGGCATAGGGAAAGGCACAACCACAACAGACCAGTGCGGTTCGACCACACGGGGGCTCCCAAGTGTGTCGCTCTTTTTCTTTTATTTTCTCTTTTTTATACAGAACTATGTCCGGCGGCGACCTGCCGAACTCATGATGCAACAGCCAGGGGAAGGACAAAGGCATGACGAACACTCAGGTGGTCTCCATCACGAGCATTAAATTTGTTAAATACAACATTCCGCTGCCTACCCCTAGAGGAGGCGCCTTTAATTAAATCAATCCTTGCTTTCCGCACTATTTGTATCATTCCGCACTCATAGCATATCTTCTCGAATAAAATGCAGCACTTTTGCCCATAATTGCACTACCTTATTTATATATATATATATATATATATATATATATATATATATATATATATATATATATATATATATATATATATATATATATATATATATATATATATATATTCATTTACGACATGTTGCACCCATACATTTTGGTGCGGCCAAATACACGAGGCTTATGTTCTCCGCATTATGGTGTGATAAAGTCCGAACACTTTCACAAGTCGGCACCCGAACTTATAGCATTATATGAATCGGCTCGAATCATGTCTTGGGTCAATAGTTGGGTTTGCCCGGCTCCCATGTTTGGCACCTTCGTTCTGTTCTATCGGCTAAGGTAGCACTGGGAGAACCACTGCGATTGCGCCCGGTTGAGCAGGTTAACGCCTCGATGGAAAAGCTAAAACTGACTGTCATGATAAGGCGAGACTGGTCGCTGTTCGAGAGGTCCTTCGGGTCCTTAAAGACCTCGCCGCTTGACGAAGTTCGGATAATGTCCGACGAAGGCGTGGATAGCGCCCAATTCGGTCCTCCGAATACTAGGGGCTTCATCGAAATTTAAAATTATAGAATTCTATGGCTAAGTGAGAGTGTTCAAGCACTATAAGTCCGGTTGCCTTGTTCGTTGTGTTGAGCGCCTCCCTAGATGGACCCAAAAATGGGAACAAGAGTGCTCAAGTTTATCCCGAACACCCCACCACTCGTGGCATGGGGGCTGAAGCCGACGACTTGCCATCTCTCAGATTTAATAAACGGCCGCACAGAAGGTAATATTTTAAATTAACAAGCGTTGCTTAGCGCATATGAACAAAGTTTTCAGCGCACAGGATAACACATTGCGAATTTACTCAATAATTACATCCCTCGGGCACTCATCCGCAATCTTGCGGGCACCCTTCAGACAGTCTTATAGTACATTTCGGCGTCGATATTCCTTGCCCGCTGGTGGTAGCGTCGATGATTAGCTTCTCCGCATCCAGCTTGCCCCAATGCACCTTTGCGCTGGCAAGGGCCCGCGAGCACCTTCAATACAGGCGGGCGCTTGATAACCTCCACCCGAGGGCACGCATCCACCAGCCGTCGCCGAGGCGAAGTAGCTCCTGAGCATGGCCTCTCGAGGCCACAGCCGGACTATGAGGCCCTTCATGGCCTGCTCGGCCACCTTGTGAAGCTCGACCAGCTGCTTTAGCTGGTCGCTAGAAACACCGGATGGCGGCCTCGGCATCTGAGACCGAAGACCTTCTCCGTTGAGCTCCCTCCTCGGCTCGGTAGAATCTGGCGGCATCGAGACACGCTGCGAGGCAGATCTGCAAACGCCACAGAGCTCCAATTCGGGTAAGTAACACGTAATTTACATTCACATGCTTGCTTTGCATGAAAAATGCCTTACCGCCGCTATCTTCCTCATCAACTCAATCTCTGAAGGGACTTATGGGCCTCGGCCTTGGCAGTTTGGCACTTTCGAGAGCCGAGGCAAGCTCGAACTCTCGAGTCTTTGAGTCACGCTCCAAACTCTCATGCTTTTCCATGAGAGCACGGAGCTCTTGCTGAACCACCGCCACCCGCCTCCTGCTTTTCTCGCTCTGCCCGTTCCGTGGCGCATTGCGTTCGGCCACGGACACGGCCTCCTTGAGGTCGCCACCTCGTTCGTGGCCCTGCAGTACCCATGTTATCCTTGTTATTTTTGTTGCAACCTAAATCCTTTTCTCATAAGGTACAAGTTCAAAGTGGTGTTACTCACCTTCTTTGTCCTGGAGCTGCTTCTGGCGCGGCCGAGCTCTTGCTCGGACCGCTCGAGCTCTGCTTCAAAGACCGACCTCCATGATCGGTCTGGCGAGAGGTCGATAGCGCGACACTGCAACCCATATTGACATAATTTTTAGCAACCTCGTATATCTTCTTTTTTCAGATCCTCGGTCCGGCTTTTCTTTCCGAACACCGAACCGAGCATCGAGGGCTACTGTCTATGCGGTATTACATTGCATATTTTTAACTTCTTACCTCAAAGCCTCGATAGAAGGCTCTGCGAGCTTCGGTCAGCCCGCTCTTGGCGAGCTGCACCTTTCGGATCACCGCACTCATAATAGTGCGGTGTTCTTCGATGGAAGCGCTGCGGCGCCTCAACAAATTGCTCGGCGCCTCGGTTGGGCGGAAGCCGCCCGCGTCCGCAGTCTTGCCCTTCGTTGAAGGGCGCCCGGCCGGACTCCGGAACCACTGCGGGTTCGATGTGGAGTCGGCGCAAAGTCGGGAGGGCGCCTTGTGGCGCCTCGGGCCTCCCCGATGGGTCCCTTCTTGGGATCCCACCTCGGCGTCCTCGGCGTCGCGAGGGTGGGCGGTCGGGATGGAGTCTACATCCGGCGGAGCCAACGACCCTTCGATGAAGCGGGGAGATCATCATGGCGGACTACGGGCAGCATGCGGCATCGAATGACACTATGTGGCGCGAAAAAGAAATTATAAATCATTCAGGAATCCGGATACTTACGATCTCGCGGAGGCTGGCCCTTGAAGGCCATTCTTCCTCGCCAGCGTTGATGTTGGCGGAGCTGTCCGAGAATAGTCCTTCCCTCTTGGACCCTTGGCCTCCCCGTTGGGAAGCCTTCCTCTTCCTCTCTCCCTCCTCGGGAGAGAGTCCTCTTCTCCTCCTCATTTTTGGGGAGGAGTCCGCCCGAGTCGTCGGACACCTGAAAGCGGGCACTCTTTCGAGCACCGTGGCCTCCTTCTTGGCCTTCTTCTCCGCACCACGTGCGGTGCGGAACCAGCAACCCGCTAGGCAGGCGTCCATGGATTTTCGGCATAGGAGCCGGCAGGTAATCTTCTCCGCCTTCCTCATCCAGTCTGTCAAAGGAAAAGGGAAATTAAAACCCGCATAGAGTCAAACTATGAAAACAAGTGTCCCGTAAAGGGTAGAATCACTTACCTCGTCGGCTTTGGCGCTGCGGCGAAATCCGCGATCTTGATCGCGGATGCGAAACTTCGCGCCCTTGAAAAGCACCCTCCAGCGCCCGTGCGTCGTGTCGAAGAGCTTGCTCAGCGCTGGTGCTGTTCGGATCGAACTCCACAGATTGAATGCCCGCTCTTGGCATGGGAGAATCCGGCGGACGAGCATGACTTGGACCACGTTAACCAGCTGAGCTTCTTCACCAGCTTCGGATACGAGGCTTGGAGTCCGTCGGCTCCTTGAACTACCCCACAGCAAGCCCTTCTCTTTCCGGAGGTGAGCTGCGTGGGCATACCAGATCTAAACTTCGGGGCCGCCGCCCATGTAGGGTCTGCGGCTCGGTGATATAGAACCACCCGATTGCCACCCCTTGACGGATTCCACGAAGGCCCTTGAACCAAAGGACATTGGGCATCTTGCCCAACATGGCGCCTCCGCACTCCGCTTGAGTGCCCTTCACTACCTTGCTTGACATTGAAGGTCTTGAGCCACAAGCGAAGTGGGGCTGGATGCGAGAGGAAGGCCTCGCACACCTGACGATAAGCGCCGAGATGTTGAGGATGAAGTTGGCGCGGATCATGGAAATCCAGGCCGTAGTAGAACATGAGGCCCCGGACAAAGGGGTGAAGTGGAAAGCCCAGTCATGGAGGAAGTGGGGAAGAAAGACAACCCTCTCATGGGGCCTGGGGGTGGGGATGAGCTGCCCCTCGTCGGGCAGCCGGTGTGCGATGTCGCCGGAGAGGTATCTGGCGCTGCGCAGTTTGGCGATGTGCTCCTCCTTAATGGTGGAGGCCAACCATTTACCTCCCGCTCCGGACATGGTCGGAGAAGGTTGAGACGAGATCTTGTGAACTTGGTATTTGGAGCTCAGTCTTGGAGAGATGGATAAGCAAAGGAGGAAGAAGGCGTGGGTGAGAAGGTGAATCCTTATCCCTTATATGGGCGGGCGAAGTCTTCGCGTCCCCCACCGGCTGGTAAAACTAAGCTTATCTCCCAAGCGTCACCATCAATGGCGCGGTTGGGTTACCCAAGCCCGTATTGATGAGAATCCGGATTAAGGGAAACACGATCTCTGCTCGACAAGGCGTGCCAAGAAACCGCTTCGCTAAATCTTGTTGAGGTGGTAAAGTAAAAACAATTGAGTAATGGCTTGGTAGTGGTGTGACGTCATGCCACAGAAAACGTCAGCAGATTGAACTTGTGTATATATTATTCTCTCTACGGTGGAATGTGGAATTTATTTTGCGAGCGGACACTATCTGGTGTTCACAATCTTCTATCATTCGGAGGAGGAACCCGCCTTGCAATGCCAAGCAATATCTGGCGCGGACTTATCGTCATTGAAGCCTGGTTCGGGAGCTCTTGAGGAGTCTGGATTAGGGGTGTCCGGATAGCGGACTACCATCATCAGCGAACTATCATTGGCGGACTATCATCGACCGGACTCCAAGACTATGAAGATACAAGATTGAAGACTTCGCCCGTGTCGGATGGGACTTTCCTTGGCGTGGAAGGCAAGCTTGGCGTCTGGGATATGTAGATCTCCTACCATTGTAACCGACTCTATGTAACCCTAGCCCTCTCCGGTGTCTATATAAACCGGATGGCTCTAGTCCGTGGGACTATCGAACAACAACCCTTACAATCATACCATAGGCTAGCTTCTAGGGTTTAGCCTCCTTGATCTCGTGGTAGATCCACTCTTGTAAACATCCACAATATCAATATCAATCAAGCAGGACGTAGGGTTTTACCTCCATCAAGAGGGCCCGAACCTGGGTAAAACATCGTGTCCCTTGTCTCCTGTTACCATCCGCCTAGACGCACAGTTCGGGACCCCCTACCCGAGATCCGCCGGTTTTGACACCGACAGCTGGCAAGGAATATCCGGTTCAACGTCCGGTTTACTATATCAACGAGGTACTTATTGAGTCCAAGCAAAGGTACCTACATTGGCAGAAGCTGGTGTATGGAGTTTTCATGGCAAGCCAGAAGCTTAAACAATATTTCCAAGGTCATACCATCACGGTGGTCAGTTCTGCTCCTTTGGGAGATATAATCTAAAATAGGGAAGCAACTGGCCGGATTACCAAGTGGGCTATAGAGCTTGGGCCTCATTGGTTGAAATACATGCCCCGGACGGTGGTCAAATCTCAAGCACTTGTGGATTTCATCAATGATTGGACAGAACTGCAAGCACCTGAGGAGAAGCCGGATAACACCTATTGGACTATTCACTTTGATGGGTCCAGGCAATTGGAAGGCTCGGGGGATGGAATCGTATTAACTTCCCCACGAGGTGATAAGCTCAGTTATGTTCTCCGCTTAATGTTCCCGTGTACTAACAATGCAGCTGAGTACGAAGCTTTACTCCATGGTCTTTGGATGGCTAAGGAGATGAATCTAAGCCGAGTTAAGTGCTTCGGTGACTCGGACCTGGTGGCTCAACAAGTGTGTGGCACTTGGGATTCTAAGGATCCTCTCATGGCAGCATATCGTCGTGAGGTGGATATTGTTGCAGGTCACTTTAAAGGTTATCAGGTGGATCACGTGGACCGACGAAACAACGAAGCGGCGGACGCTTTAAGCCGATTGGGTTCTCAATGTAAACCGGTCCCGCCTAATGTCTTCTTGGATGTTTTGCATAATCCGTCCGTCAAGCTCCCTGGTGAAGAGGATTTGGCTATTCCTGATCCGAAAGCTCAATTGGTGGCGGCTCTTCATGTCATCCCGGATTGGACGATTCCTTATCTTGCGTACATGAACCGGGGCGAGTTACCAGAGGATGAGACTCTAGCCAGGCAGATAATCCGGCGGTCCAAGTCCATGGCTGTTATCAATGGAGAGTTGCATCATTGCAGTGTGTCAGGGGCGTTTCAACCCTGTGTGTCTCCTGAGAAGGCTGTGAAATTTTGCGTGAAATCCACGAAGGAGATTGTGGTCACCATGCCGGTTCAAAATCTTTGGTGGCCAAGGCGTTTCGTCACGGTTTCTATTAGTTAACTGCTCATGCTGATGCAGAGGACTTGGTCAGACAATGTGATGGCTATCAGAAGTTCTCAAGACGTGCTCATGTGCCGGCTCAAGAATTGAGGATGATTCCAATTACTTGGCCGTTTGCAACTTGGGGGCTGGATATGGTTGGGCCTTTCAAGAGATCCAAAGACAAGAAGACCCACCGTCTGGTGGCGGTTGACAAGTTCACAAAGTGGGTATAGGCCGAGCCCGTTAGCAAGTGTGATGCGGCCATGGCGGTTCGATTCATCAAAAAGGTGATTTTCCGGTTTGGCTTTCCACATAGCATTATCACTGACAATGGTACCAACCTGTCCAAGGGTGCCATGAAGGAGTTCTGTCAACATGAGCACATCCGGCTTGATGTATCATCAATGGCTCACCCACAATCCAATGGTCAAGCGGAGAGGGCCAATCAAGAAATTTTGAGAGGCATCAAACCTCGGCTTATGGTTCCCCTGCAGCGGACGCCGGGTTGTTGGGTTGAGGAGCTACCTTCAGTATTATGGAGCATCAACACCACGCCCAATAGGTCGACAGGATACACCTTTATTCTTCATGGTTTATGGAAGCGGGCGGTTCTTCCTAGTGACATCCATCATGACTCGCCTCGTGTGGCGGCATATGTTGAAGCGGACAACGAGAAGGCACGACAAGAAGCTCTCGACCTGTTAGATGAAGAGCGTGACATAGCGGCCGCCCGTTCGGCGATTTATCAGCAAGATCTGCATCGCTATCATAGCCGCCGGGTTAGGACCAGAACCTTTCAAGAAGGAGATTTGGTGCTTCGGATCATCTAGGATCAGATGGATATGCACAAGTTATCCCCACCTTGTGAAGGACCTTTTGTGGTCAGCAAGAATCTACACAATGGGTCATACTACCTGATCGATGTTCGAGAGCGCAAAGACTCACGTAAATCGGAGGAGGATACCAACCGGCCGTGGAATATTGCTCATCTTCGGCCTTACTAAACTTGAGCTATAGGCTGTGCTTTTGTACATATTATGCCTATGTATATATTATGACTAATATAATAAACCGGAACCTCAGCTAAAGCGGGGTATCTGTTGTTTTCTTACATCATGCGTGGTTACATGGAGCTTTCGTTGATAAAGTGGCGTCCGGTTTACCCCTTGGTTTTGGCCTCTCAAAGGCTTTATATTATATCAATTGGGGGCTTGGTCGTATCTGAACCATAGCTACACCTTTTGATAGGCGTAATGCCATAGCATCACTTGGGGGCTTGGTCATATCCAAACCATAGCCACGCCTCTTGATCGGCACAATGCCATAGCATCACTTGGGAACTTGGTCACGTCTGAACCATAGTTACGCATCTTGATCGGCCTAGTGCCACAGCATCACTTGGGGGCTTGGTCGAACCCGAACCATAGCTACACCTCTTGATCGGCGTAATGCCAAAGCATCATTTGGGGACTGGTGACTCGAACCATAGCTCGCCTTTTGGGGGCTTGGTCGTGTCAGACCATGGTAATGCCTCTTGATCGGCTTAAAGCCTCATTTGCAATGGTTTTATCTTTGCCTTTGTTTGAATTCCGTTTTTCTTCTTTGGATAAACCTTACTTTTGTTACGTTTTCAAACCAACATTGTTAGTCTGGTTCGACTGTCAATTACAAATTGACGGAACACGGTCAAATCTTAATCCGGAGACTGTTGCCCGGTTTGATTTTCTGTTACCATCCTATTATGGAGTAAACTGGTGTTTATCATAACCCGGAACGGTTTACATTGTAAATCAATCTTATATTAACAGGAGCTGTTTTCTCCTCCACGGTTTGGGTTATCAGCCCAGCTACAAGGTTGGTCAGCCAACATCGTGCCCGACGGTGGCAGGTATGGTATATTTCCATATTTGGTTATATATTCCAACCTAAGTTATCACCCTTGTTTTTGTATATGTGAGTATCATGACCCGCCCGGTGGTAAACCACCAGGGCGTTTTTAAACTTTTTTGACTACAGAAATAGTTGGGGTAAATATGAATCAAACAAGCATCAATTGAAGATAAATATGCACGAAGGCATACCAGACAAAGTATATCAACTAGCTTATTACAAGGCGTTCTAGTGCCCAAAAAGATCATTGTTTTTTATCAACTACATGTCACAGCATGCAGTGGTTTAAACCAGCCTCCAGTTCACGCTTGGTCACCGGCTTGACTTGACGGTTGCGGATCATCTTGCGCCGGTTCAGCTTCTTCCTCCCTACCCAGTGGCTGGAAATCAACAGTTGCTCAGTCGATTCCAGTTGACGCTTGAAACACAGCTTCATCATTGATCAGCAGCGACGGTTCAATATCAGGAGCGTAAGTATGCTTACGGATTGGTGGTATAAGGTTCTCAGCCTCAGGAATTGGTGCAGCGACTCGCTTGTTTTGATTGTCATATTGGGCTTGATAGTGGGACAGATCCGCCTCTTCAACCAGTTGACACGCCAGAGGGCGCACTTCCCGGTTATGGCTCGAAGATCCTCTTCATCAAATTCTGTCCCATCTTCCTTCAAGCTGGGATAGCCTTGGGCTACTTCAACAGGATTAAAGTCAGGCACCCACGCTTTGGCCCGGATTAGGGAGGTCAAAGCACCCGTTCTAGCAGCAGATTTCTTCAGCTCTTCAACCCGAGCAGGGAGCATGGACAACCATTTAATGGTATCTTGGATCAAGGTGGGCGGCGGATTGTTGTGGGAAGCAGTGTAGATGATCCGTTGTGCACCAGTGTACAGTTGCTCTATCAAAGTATAGGCAGCTTTTAACTTCTTCCACACATCCGTTCCCAAGTGGCCAATACGAGTTCATGTATCATTGCAAGGGTTAGTAAACCGGCAGCTACATACCAAGATCTGTTCAACTCGGAGGAGAAGGATAATTACCAAATACAGCTGCAGTCATGGCATGAACCTGACGCTTCACGCTGGTCAATTCATCAACCACCGGTTTAAGAGCGGCTTCTGTTTTTCAGCTCTTTGCGCTAAAGCGGCTTTCTCAATCGCCCAATCTGCCCGCTCTTTGTTGACGCCATCTTTAAGTTTTTCCGTAGCGCTCAAAGCGCTGATCAATTCTTCTTTTGCTTTGGAGGTTTCTGCATGTTGCGACTTAAGATTCTCCTGCGGATCGGTGGTTTGACTTTCTCTCTTGCTCAGCTCAGCCTGTACAGAGATAGATACATGATGAAATGATAGTATAAATTTGAAGTACCAATCACATACCAAGTTATGCCCTTGGTACTTGGGGGCTAATGCATATTTGCTCTTCATCACATAGTTTCTACAAAGTCCCAAGCTCAATACAAGTATTCAACTTGGCACTTGGGGGCTAATGGTTGTTTATTCAAAGACTATTGTTACAGGAATTTTTCTTCTATAAAAGTCCCGGTTTAACTTCATAAAGTTGAACCGGCCCTTGAAGACTCTGACAGCAAAGTTCGAGATGAATTGAGGATCACATCAAAAAGTAACTAAAGTCCCGGTTTAAGTTGATATCTTAAACCGTCACTTGGGTGCTATTAGAATTAATAAAGCTACCAAATAATAAAAGAAGGGAAGCATATAGGAAGTTACCTCATATTTTCCTTCATCATTTTACTAGACCGGCTTCACGATCGCGGATGGTGTACAGCCGTTCAGATAGCGGAAGGAGATCTTGACATCAGAGTGGCATATGTTGACAAATCAGCACTCCATTCGCCTTTGCCAACCGCAGAGAATTCCTGTTTTACAGTATGTTTTGACAGAGCAACAGGATTACTCGGTTCAGAACGGCCAACGCCAGTAATAAGGACATCATCATCTTTTCTTCATCGGTTAATCTTTGGGGTCACGGTTTGTCGATAGTTTTTGTTGGACTAGCGGTTTATCGATCCGGATAGAGCGGTCGGCTGATCAGCGGGACTGTGGTGTCAACCTCTGCTGTTCAACAACAAAGTCATGGTCTTGTGGTGGTGGGTCATTCAGCACATCATCAAGGTTGGCCTCTTGAGTGCAGGTATTTTGTCGGTTCAGCGGTATTTTCCTATGCCGTTATGTTCACGCCAGCTTTTTGCTTGGTGCAGGCTTGGCTCGAGAGAAATTAAAAGCATCGGTACAGCATATGTTAAAATAATATATTCTGAGATATAAGGCGAATTTGACTTACCAAAGCATGGTTTTGAGGGTGGAAGCTTGGTGGTTGATGACTCGCCAGAGGATGAATGAGAAGTGCCCTGATAATTGGAATCATACGGATTAAGAGGTTGACAAAAACAACCCGCTTTAGGGCGTGAAGTGGCAAGAGAATTAGAGACCTCTGAACGGCGTTTTCGAACCGGGCTGTTCGGTAAACCGGCGGAGGTAACTACCTTGGCAGCTATGCCGAGTTGTGCGGCGAGCCTCGTGCTGTTGTGTCTTCAAAAGAAAGTATGGGTCCAAATAAGCAAGAGGATGAGAAAATTTAACTTTCCGGTTTGCCCGACGGATTTTTATTGAAGGCAAAGGGTTTGAATCGGAGGAAAGAACGATTACCTCTGCAACATCGGCGTGACTGAATTCAGCGTCGTCTTGGCAATAATTATCATCAATAAGGCGCATGAAAAATAAACCAAGTGAGTCAATTTATACCTCAAGATCCGAGTTACCCACATCATCGTCAGCCGGTGGATCGGAGGATGCTGTGGTTCTCTTCCTATTAGCAGGTTTCTTCACAACTCTGGTCTTTTGTCGGGTTGGCTTCACCGGTTTATCTTGTGGAGGTTTCTTGTTCCAGAACGGATCATCACCCTGTCAAAAACAATAACGTGTTCAGATACTATTTGGACAGAAGCAATCTCAGATATACAGATGGTATGATTTTTACCGCTGGCGGTTTGTTGATGGCGCAAAAGGGAAGTAGGCCGGTTTGAGCACAGGTCTCTTCCGGTTCATTCAACATCTTTTTAACAGCTTTAGTAACTTTGTCGTCTGTCAGTTGGATATCAATGTGCCGCAGAACATCCTTTGCATCACCTGTATAATCGCACATCAAACCGGGGCGTTGGCTTAAGGGCAGTATACCCCAAGAGATCCAGCAGCGAGCAAAATCAACTCTTGTCAACCCATTTGCCATGAAGGCCCTAAGCTTGGATAGTTGAGGAGCATATTTGAGTCTCTCCTTGGCAGTCAGCCTTTGAGGAAATGGGTGTGTATTGCTCAGACGTTCCGGACGGTAACCCGGCAGGGGATTTTCTTCAGAAGGAGAGGTGTCCTTGCAGTAAAACCATGTCTGGTTCCATTCTTTGGGGTGGCTGTGAAGATTGGCATGAGGGAGGGTCACTTCTTTCCTCTTTTGAATCGACATACCGCCTAGTTCTGTGTTGGGTCCGTCTTTGAACTCTATGCGACGGTTCTGGTGAAAGCAGTCCCTGAATAGCTCTACTGAAGGTTCCTCCTGAAGGTAAGCCTCACTGAAGACTTGGAAGTGGCAGATATTGGTTATGGAGTTAGGGCCGATATCTTGTGGGTGCAGTTGAAAATTGGCTAAGACATCCCAGAAAAACTTTGAAACGGGAGGGTTGAAGCTCCGGCTTAAATGATCAGCAAAACAATGACTTCTCCTTCTTTGGGAGTAGGAGGACATTCTGTGCCGGGGACCCTCCAGTGAATGGCGTTTTTCTCGCTTAAAGCGCCCGTTTTGACCAAATTTTCCAACTGGTCTTCAGTCACTCGAGAAGGGGCCCAGTTGCATTCATACGCTTGTTTGGCCATGGCAGGATCTACAATACAATATTTATCGGTTCAAGAATAAGTTGGACAAATCTATAATGATGTATATTTGCTAAATCAGGGTCTGTTATCTTCAAACCCGAATTCAAAAATATAGTAACGCCCTAGTAAAGGGTTGGCGGTTCAACAAGGGGACTAATGGTATATACCGGATTGTCAAATTTTCTGTATGGTTAAACCGCCTAGTCTAAGCATCCAAGAGTCAAGATTGTAGATGAGTAAGTGAATGAAAACAGGTTTCACAAGATTATGTTGTGGTTTTGGATCTGAGGCATATCAGAAAAGGGAAATATATTCAAAGCCTAAGAAGCAGTACCGACCAATGAGCGAAGGTTCGGATAAGATCTACTAGTTTGGGATGCATAAATGGAAACAGAGGCTAAAGGCTACCACTATACAGAGCAGATATTCAGGAGTTTATCAGGATTATCATATGAACAAAGATCTCCATTGATGAACACCGAAGAACTTGGGAACCCTAGAACAGATCTGTGGCGGAAAGGGCGGAGAACTTACGGAGCTGAGGAAGAAGCGGAAGAAGCGCCGCGGTGTTACGATCGTTCGAGGTGATCTGCGCCAAGGCTGGAAGCGAGGCAGCGGTCGTGATCGGCGAGTGGCGGAGCTCCATAAGCTGGCGGCGCAAGGAAGAAGGCAACGAAGAGGCACGAGGGGAAAAAAAATGACCCTTGGTCCTGTTTATAAAAGGCAGGAGATAAGCATCGGTAGCGAAAATCAAGGGGCGCGAATTTGGAAGTGAGGCCCAGGTATGCGCCTCGATTGTTGGAGACTTATTAATGAGGATATATCATATCGGTTTCTTTATAACAGATAGCGTCACGACGGTTTGCCAAGATCCAAAAGATAGCGTCACGGCGGTTTACCAAATTATGAGAAGATGTTGAAGGCGAAGTTTACATTGAGATTGACATGAACCTGCTCAAATCAATACGGGGCCTAATGTTGGGGAATTACTCTCGGCGTAAACCGTCCGGGACAGGCGGGTTAACTTCATCGATGAGTTGGGTATGCTAGAAGCCCATGAAGGCGGATAGGAATGTTAGATAGGGGCCCATGGCCCGAACCGTTTAAGGCACACGCAACCGTGAACCGGAATTGGTATGTAACTTGTATTGTAAGATAGAAAGAGCAGAGACCGAACCGGAAATGTTTATGAGCCGGTCTCGGGACTCTGTAAACCGACGGGTGTCACCCATGTATATAAGGGGACGACCCGGTGGCGGATAAGGACAACAGACAACAACTCGAGACTCAGGCAAAGCGTATTCGCTCCCTGGTCATCGAAACCCCATCAATTCCATCACAACTAGACGTAGGCTTTTACCTTCATCATAAGGGGCCGAACTAGTATAAAACTCTCTTGCGTCCCTTGTCCGCTTTAACCCCTTTAAGCTAACCCGTAGCGATGGCTCCACGACTAAGTCCTTTCACAAGAACATCTGCCGTGACAAAACCACGACAAGGCCGAAATAGACCCCGGCCCATGAATGTGCCAATCAAATCATGGGCTTATAACAGGCCAAAATTGTCTCAGTCCTTGTTTGGCCCAATGAGATTATCGGCTGCGAGCAAGCCATATGCAAATCGGGCCGTAGTTAGGCCCAACTATATGACGGGCTTTTAACAGGCCGAAATTAATATAGGGCCAAAATGTTAAACGGGCCCTTAGTAGGCCGAAACTAATATCAGGCCGAATTACTAAATGGACCTTTAGCAAATGGGCCCAAAAGCGTAGCGTCCATTTGACGGGCCAAATCTGATATGGGCCATAATTTAGCCCAAAGCCTCTTAAAGGGTCGGACCTGATCTGGGCCGTAATTTGGCCCAGAACGTGGTAGGCTTTTAACGGGCCGGATCTCATATGGGTCATTATTAGGCCCGGAACATGGCACACCATTAATGGACCGGATCAAATATGGGCCGACATTTGGCCCAAAACATGGCAGCCAGTTAATGGACCGACCTACTAGGGTCCTCAAAATCTTGTGGACCTACAGCTGGGCTGACCCATTAATGTCGGTGAAATCTCGTGGGCCTTTAGCTGGGCCGACCCATTATGGTCCACGAAAATCTTGTGGTCCTTCACCTGGGCCGGCCCATTATGGTGCGCAAAAATCTTGTGGGCCTTTACCTGGGCCAGCCCATTATGTCCCGCAAAATCTTGTGGGCCTTTAGCTAGGTCGTCCCATTATGAGCCGCAAAATCTTGTGGGCCTTTAGTTGGGCCGGCCCATTTAAACTTTATGGGCCACTGTTGGGCCGTGCCACGTGTCGACGTATCATAGGCGCTTTGGGTCCAATGAGTGGATGACATCTGTCCCAACAATGAGCCGACACGTGTTTCCTCCAGCCAATGATGATTTTACACGTGGAAAATCCCCATTGGTCCGGGCTGTTAACGGGTTATCGGATCCAAAACCGGATCCGATAGCTTAACGGCGTTCGTTACGGTGGATGCCGCGTGTCGGTCACCCTTGGCAACACTTTACGTGATGCGCGATTTATCGTCATGGAAGTGGACACTTCCGTGATGATAATTTTGGTAATGTCATGGAACACTTCTACGACAGCACAGGTATGACTATCTTGATTCTGTCATAAAATTGTCATGGATGTACATGCATGACGAAAAACGTGGCCTACTGTGACAAACACGTATCATCATGAAAGTGTTTTTTGTAGTGAGGGTGTTACTCCTCAATGGAGGTCCGAATCAGGGTAAAACCCCTATGCGACCTCCGATCTGGTACGTCCAACCATGTTCACCCTACCGAGGGTACTGACCAGATTATGCATTGGCAAAGTTGGTCAAGTTCAGCACCCAGACGAGGAGGGCCAACGACGATGAAGAACAGACGGGTGTTAGCCTGGGAGCTGGCGGCGCCCCGAAAGGAACAAGAACGCGATGCACGGTGAGCGGCTGCTGCTCGGGAAGGTATGCAACACAGGGACAAGAGGTTTTAGCGACTAGGGTCTGCAGACCATGCCGTCTCTCACAATAGAGGCAAGCAAAGCGTGGAAGAGGGAGGCTACCATGCGACACGTACCCAAAAAACGCCTCCCAATGGCCACGATGCCTAGACCCACACCCCCACACGCCGACCAAAGGGACCCACTCAACCTGCCCCGGTCAAAACCAAGGCCACCAGGGAAATTGACTGGTTTGATCGCTCCTGGAAGATTGTGCCCCATGGAGCTTAGTGATTTAGGGGATGTATATATTTTGAAAAAATAAAACCATCTATAAAGTTGTCACCCCATGTTTAATGAAATTGTTGTATTGCTATCAAAGTTGCCACCAGGTACGGGATTCTAGGCCGTCGGATCTCAAATTCAATGGCATCTAAGGAGTTGCTGTTGTTGTTGTACTTGCACGCATTTTTTAGAGTCCTTGAGGGCTTTTTGCAAAAATATTCGTCAGCTTAGGTGCTCCCAGAGAACCAGATATTCTCCCTTGTTACTAAGGCAACTTCATAGTAAATTTTGGCGACACTTTTGGAAGAAAGAAAAAATGTCAAAGCTTAACAACATAGGGTCTAGTTTTGGTGATCTCGTTGAAACAGCAGGCCATGGAGATAGATCGTAATCTCAATAATGCTTTGAGAGAGAGAGATCATTTAGAAGTTTCAATTAAAATTTAGAGTGCCGACGTCATTGCTTTTATCACCCATAGATGCATGCGCGAAACTTTCACTATATTTTTTACCCCTTTAAAATTAGCATGTATGGTCTAACATGGATAAAAATGTCGGGTGTGATCATGTCGAGCTCATCTAGCATTGTCATACTCCAAATATGGTCAATATTTTGTGCTAGGTTACTATTCGAGGAAAGATTAAACCAAGAAAAATATGTCCGACAAGCACCTCAAGTTGCCGCCTGTTAGACGTACTTCGCTCCTTCCGAAGACAAAAAATTGCCTCTTCATTAACTGTCCAAAAGTCATGCCGATTTGGCAGCAACTCACGCCTACTTGCTTTCAAGGCTTATGGGTTATGCCGCGCCAAGAAAACCTCAAAAACTTCATTTAGCCAGAGGTGTGTGCGTGGGACTTTCACACAAACGGTTTTTCTCTGAACATTCTCGTGGAACAAAAAAACAGAGGTACGAGGGAGGATGGAAGAAGTGTGGAGCGGAACAGAAAACCTTTCTTTTTTTAGATAGGAAGATATAGATATAGAAATAGAGATGTTTTTTTAAACGTCCATAAAGTTGTCATTCCATGTTTGCCACCTGGTAACTTTGCTACTAAGCCAACTTCATAGAAAAAAATTATGACACTTGTGAAAGATGAAAACATCGAAGCTCAACAACATAGGGTCTAGTTTCAATGATCTCGTCGAAACAAAGGGGACCATGGAGATGCCCAAGAAATGGTTTGAGAGCTATATCATTTTGAAGCTTAAAAATAGCATTAAGAGCACCGACGTCATTGATTTTGTCACTATATGTTTGTCCATCTAAAATTAGCATGTATGGTCTCACATGGAATAGAAAATGTTGAGTGTGCTCATGGCGAGCTCATCTAGCACTGTCATGCTCAATATGGTCAATATTTGTTACTTGGTTATTGTTTGAGGAAAGATTAAAGCAAGGCAAGTATGTTCGGCAAGCACCTCTCCCCACCCGCCGCCCATAAAGGTACCCCGTTCCATCCAAAGACACATAAACTCTTCTTCAATTGTCCGAAACTCGTGCGGATTTGGCAACAACCCACACCTACTTGCTTCCAGGGCTTATGGGTTGTTGCTACGCCAAAAGCAAGCTCAAAAATTTCATTTAGTCTGAGGTGCCTCTCTCAATTATCTGAATTTGGGACTTAGGGAATGCTGCGGGATCACCCTCCCTCTCTTACCAGTAGAAGTAACATTTAGAGCGGTGACATCATCCCATTGTCGAATAGATGCATGCATATCGATGGCGAATCATTCTGTTGGATTATTTTTTGTCTCTTTAGAATTAGCATGTATGGTCTCATATGGGATAAAAATGTGGAGTGTGATCATGCCGAGCTCATCTAGCGTTGTGGTGCTTCAAATATAGTCAATATTTGTTGCTTGGTTATTGTTGGAGGACAACTTAAATCAACGCAAATATGTTTCGCAATCACCTTTCGTATGCCGCCGCCGGTGTAAGGTACTTTTTCCTTCCTAAAACACAAATCACCTCTTCATCAACTATCTGAAAGCCATGCGGATTTGCAAGAACTTACCCTTCTGCCGCCTACTTGCTTCGGAAAGCAACCTTAAAAACCCCATTTAGCCAGAGGCGTGCCTCTCCCAATTCTCTAGAAATTTTGGGACTCAAGAAATGCTAAGGTGTTCCGAAGCCTAGACATGTTCGTTGTAGGAGAGCTGCGCCTGGTGTCGCTCGTCGGCCATCTCTGATTTGCGTCGAGGCGGCGGATGACCGAGTCCAGCAAGTTGTCGGTGGTCTCCGACATCGCGCTGAGAACGTGGCGGGTCTGCGCCATGGGTTTGGATGGCATCTTGGTCTCGCTCCAAATCGACCGAACCCCGAGCAGGATTTTGTACAAACTCGCCGGAGCGGCTTGCACCTGACCCGGTGGATGTTATCGGTGACCGAGAGAAGATGAGAACCGCGGCGGTATGGGGTGGTGGAAAAAAATCTAGGCTCTGAGTACCAAATTTTCATGGCCCAGAGGAAGAAGAGAGGAGGGGATCGGGATCAGGTCGGAGTAGGTGAGGAAAGCAGGTGAGAGTAGAGCTTGGATAAGGGGAAAGGGGAGTTTGATTCATCAATCACTCGCTGGTTCAATCACCCGGTAGCCGTACAATAAGTAGCTGCCCGCCTGGGCTCACCCTGGGCCGCGACCCAACACACAAATTACATGGCCTCGGGCCAAACGCACGCCACACCTCATTGCGATTCAGTTAACAGCCGTTAACTGAACTGCATTTGCAGTCCGCTGCAGATCGTCATCTGCAGGCGTGACATTGCCCCCGTCTTGAGAAGGAGCTCCCTTCCAGATGCAGGCCGATGGATAGCACTCTTTGAGGATGTCGTAGTCTTCCCAGGTTGTGGCGGTCGGAGGTCGGTTGGACCACTGAGCTTGTAGCTGGATTACTGGCGTGTCTCCTTTCTTCATCATGCGAAGCTCCATGATGGCCACCGGTTTGGCGTCGCCGATGAACAAGTCCGGTACTTGTGGGAGCTCAAAGAAGACAGGAGTGTAATCGGGAGTGTAAGGATTCAATTGCGAAACATGGAATACTGGATGGATGTGGCTGTCCGCTGGCAATTGAAGGCGATACGCCAGAGCGCCGATCCGTTCGGTCACCATGAACGGACCGTAGAACTTGTAGGAGAGCTTCCGACAGGGGCGATTGAGAACCGACGACTGCATGTACGGCTGAAGCTTGAGGAGCACTTGTTCTCTGACATCGAACGCGCGCTCGGCACGGTAACGATCGGCATGCTTCTTGAAGCGCGTTTGGGCGCGGGCAAGCTGAGCACGGAGTCATTCCATGTGCGCGGCCCAGTCCAGTTCCTCCACTGGCGCGCTTGGTGTCGAGTCGGCGCTGTAGTGCGGCAAGCTGCCCAGGTTGGGGTCGACATCGTAGAGCGCCCTGAATGGCGAGCACTTGAGGGACGCGTGATGCATGGAGTTGTACCAGAACTCCGCTACCGGCAGCCACTTGTGCCATTGCCGCGGGGTGTCGTGGACGGCGCATCAAAGGTACATCTCGAGGCACTGGTTGACTCGTTCCGTCTGGCCGTCTGTCTGGGGGTGCTAGGCGGTGGATTAGAGGAGCTTGGTGCCGGCCGCGGCGAGCAGCTCCCGCCACATCGCGATGGTGAAGATTTTATCTCGATCAGAGACAATGGAGCGAGGGACACCGTGCAACTTGATGATGTGCTCCCAGAACGCGCGGGCCACCTGCGCCGCCGTGAAGGGGTGGTGGAGCGGCACAAAGTGCGCGAACTTGGTGAGCCGATTGACGACGACCATGATGGAGTCGCAGCCTTCAGATTTGGGAAGACCCTTGACGAAGTCCATGGTCACATCCTGCCATGGCGTGTCAGGGGTCGGCAGGGCTGCAGCTTGCCGCCCGGATGCTTGTTCTCGTGCTTGGCATGCTGGCAGATGCCGCACTGGTGAACGAAATCCTCCATGGCGCGCTTGAGACCGGGCCAAGCGAAGAGCTTGCGCACCCGATGGTAGGTGGCCGTGGCGCCGGAGTGGCCCCCAACAGCGCTATGATGGAGCGCGGCGATGAGCTTGGTCTGGAGCGCGGAGTTGGCGCCGATCCACAGGCGGCCGCGTTGGCGAATCACTCCATTCTGCAGTGCGCGGCCTTGATCGTCCTCGCCCACGACTGCCAGCTTGGCAAGCAAATCTGATGACTCGGGGTCAGTTTCGTAGGAGTTCGCCACCTCTTGCAGCCACTGTGGCTGGCACGTGGAGAGCACGTCGAGTGCCAGAAGTTGGCCGACGCGAGACAGAGCATCGGCAGCACCGTTGTCGACGCCTTTCTTGTAGCGGAAGGAGAATTGGAGGCCGACCATCTTTGACATGGCCTTGCGTTGCAGGTCGGTGACCAGCTGTTGATCGCCCAGCGCACACAGGCTCTTGTGGTCGGTGACGATTTCGAACGGGGTGCATTGCAGATATGGTCGCCACTTGTCGATGGCCATCATCACTGCAAGGAATTCCTTTTCATACATGGAGAGCTTCTGATTTCGCACCCCGAGAGCTTTGCTGAGGTAGGCGACAGGGTGGCCGTCTTGGGTGAGCACCGTGCCCACGCCAGTGTCACACGCATCGGTCTCGATGGTGAACGGGCGCGTGAAGTTGGGAAGTGCCAAGACCGGCATGCTCACCGTCGCCTTCTTGAGCATGTCGAATGCTTGCTGCGCCTTGTCGCTCCATATAAACCCTTTCTTCGAGAGAAGCTGCGTCGGGGCTTGGCGATGATGCCATAGTGAGGAACGAACTTGCGGTAGTAGCTTGTCAACCCCAGGAATCTGCGCTGCTCGGTTGGTGTCGAGGGCACGGGCCAGTCCTGCATGGCACTGGTCTTGCTTGTGTTCGTGGCAACACCGTCTCATAGATCACATGCTCGAGGTACTCAATGCTTGTTTGCACGAACGAACACTTGCTGGCCTTGGCGAACAACTGGTGCTCGCGGAGGAGGTCCAGAGTGAAGCGCAGGTGTTCTTTGTGCTCCTGAAGGTCGATGCTGAAAACCAAGATGTCATCCAAGAAAATGATGATGAACTTACGGACGTAACGGCCGAAGACAGTGTTCATCAAACACTGAAACATAGCCGGCGCGTTGCACAACCTGAAGGGCATGATGCGGAAGTGGTAGTGGCCGTGATGCGCCTTGAAAGTTGTTTTCTCCTCATCCTCTTCCCACATATGGATTTGATGATATCCCGCGCGCAAGTCAATCTTGGAGAAGTATTTGGCCCCGGCCAGTTCGTCGAGCAGCTCATCGACCACAGGAAGTGGAAACTTGTTCTTCACTTTTACTGTACTCAGGCGTCGAAAATCAACACAAAAATGCCAGCTGCCGTCCTTCTTTTTCACGAGCAGCACGGGCACGGCGTAGGGGCTCATGTTGTGTGCAATGAGACCTGAGTTGAGCATCACTTGAACTTGTCGTTCGATTTCGTCCTTCTGCACCGGCGAGTAGCGGTACGGCTTTGTGTTGATAGGTGTAGTGCCTGGCTCCAGGTTGATGTTGTGATCGTACTGACGACGCGGGGGCAGGGTTGTTGGTTCAGCAAACACATCCTGATACTCGTGCAAAACCTTCTGAATGCTGGCTGGGACTGGTGTAGGCGGTGGTTCGTCAGTTTTCTCGATGGTGACAAGGGCCGCTGTCCAGATATCGTTGGCCACTTCCATTCGATGAAGCTCATAAGCATCCGACAGTGAGATGGAAGACAGATTGATGGTTTTCACTCCCTGCAGTTTCACTGTCTTGCCCCCGGTGTCAAAGTGAATCATCTTCAGTTGCCAGTGGCATAACATCAGATTGTGGGCAGAGAGCCAGTCGATCCCCAGGATGTCATCGTAGGCACTCAGTGGTAGCACTCGAAGGTCGGTGTTGAAGGTGTGACCAGGCACTTGCCAGGCCAATTTGCGTACCAGCTTGCTGCAGAGCAGCCATTATCCATTCTCCACACGAACTAACACTAGGGGCTGTTCTTCAGTCTTAGCAGCAATTCGGGCGGTGAAACTTTCGCTGATGAAACTATGGGAACTCCCCGAAACGACTAGCAGCAGCATGATCTCATCACCCACTTGGCCCTGGAGGCGAATCGTGGACGGCCCTTCCTCGCTGGACATGGCATGCTGGCTCAGAGAGCAGCATTCTGGTTCTTGTTACCCTGGTGCATCCAACAGTTGCAGCGCATGCACGGTATCGTCTGACAGAATTTCTCCGAACTCGCTCACTTCGATCACCAGAATCTGTCCCGTGCATTTGCACTGATGTTCACGGGAGTATTTATCCCCACAGCAGAAACACAGTCCATTAGCTCGTCGGAATTCTCGTAGCTGTGATTCCCGAGCAAAGTCATCGTTCACTGGGCGCGGTTGTGCTGCTGCCCGAGCTGGAATGGTGGCTGCTGTCGCTGCTTGTGGAGGTGGACGACCCACTTGTACGATCTGTTGGTGTTGTGCGTGTTGTCTCTCTAATTCCTCTTCCTGAATTCTTGCGAAAACAGCCGCTCAAGTGATGCTGGTGGGAGCCTGTAAGCGGACGCCCAGCCGAAGCTCATCCTTGAGCCCGAGCAGGAACTGAGAGATGAAAAACTATGGGCTCAAATGCGGATCCAGAGACAACAGATGGTAGATCGATGTCTCGAATTGCTGACGATTCTCTTGCACACTCCCAGTCTGCCGCAACTGAACCAACTGATGCACTTGTGCTTCGAACTCCTCTGGCCCGAATTCCTCTTCCACTGCTGCACGAAAAGCCGCCCAAGACAACCCTGAATGTTTCTGACGATGAGCCTGCAGCCACATCGCTGCCAGGCCATCCATGTATAGCGAGGCCATGGTGACCCAGCTGTGTGGTGGCACACAGTACAACTCGAAGTAGGAGGCGCATCGCTCGAGCCAGATGCGCCGGGCGTCGCCATCAAACCGCGGAAAATCATGCTCCGGTGGTTTGGTGTAGAGATCTGTCCCACGCTCCTGATCTGAAGCCGTCAGTGAGGGATGGAGCAGCAGAGGCGACCCGTGGTTGACGAGCCGCACAAAGGGCAGCTGGGTCGCTCCATCCGTGTAGAGAGGGGGAGGTGTGGGGCGAGATGACGGGGGCGGTGGTGGTGGTGGTGGTGGTGCAGAGGAGCCCGCCGTCGTCGAAATACCAGAGGGTGACATGGTGGTGTGGCGCGCGGCGGAGGGGTCAACCGTGGGCGTGCCCTTGCGCGCCTCATCCACATCTGCTTGGGTGAGAACGATCTGCTTGGAGAGGTGCTTGAGCTCGGTGGAGACCTGTTCGTTGTAGGAGAGCTGCGCCTGGTGTCGCTCGTCGGCCGTCTTCTGATTTGCATCGAGGTGGCGGATGACCGACTCCAGCAAGTTCTGCAGCTTGTCGGTGGTCTCCGACATCGCGCCGAGAATGCGGCGGTTCTGCGCCAAGGGTTTGGACGGCGTCGTGGTCTCGCTCCAAATCGACCGAACCCCGAGCAGGATTTTGTGCAAACTCGCCGGAGCGGCTTGCACCTGACCCGATGGATGTTACCGGCGACCGAGAGAAGATGAGAACCGCGGAGGCGTGGGGTGGTGGGAAAAAAAATCTAGGCTCTGAGTACCAAATTGTCACGACCCATAGGAAGAAGAGAGGAGGGGATCGGGATCAGATCGGAATAGGTGAGGAAAGCAGGTGAGAGGAGAGCTTGGAGAAGGGGAAAGGGGAGTTTGATTCATCAATCACTCGCTGCTTCAATCATCCGGTAGCCGTACAATAACTAGCTGTCGCCTGGGCTCACCCTGGGCCGCGACCCAACAGACACATTACATGGCCTCGGGCCCAAACGCATGCCACACCTTGTTGCGGTTCAGTTAACAACCGTTAACTGAACTGCATTTGCAGTCCGCTGCAGATCGTCATCTGCAGGCGTGACAGCCCCGTGCCGGCGGACGTCGTCTTCGTGGTCCACAAGGTCTACAGGAAGCCGCTGATCCCTCGGCCGCCGCCGCCGCCGGTTGACAGCAGCTCAAGCGAGGATGAGGGCTCCGAGAGCTACATCGTGTACCCGCGATTCGATGAGATAATGCGGAGGTTAACGGAGGGGAACTAGGGCGACCAAGGGGCGGTGCTGCGACTCCTGCAGGAGTAGCATTACGTCACAGCTGCATGTTGATTTCTTCAGCGTTGTTGAGTGTGTCTCTTGTTTCATTTTAGTTCTGGATTGTGCGCTCGATCATAGATTGGTTGGCTCGTGTCGTTCGAAGTACAACTGTATCGACCTCCGTTGGAGCATATGTGCGCACAGTTCGGAGGTACTAGTATCTTATGGTTTTCTTTTTAAGCGTATTGCATAAACTCAGTGAGCTTGAGAATTGGTTTCCCTTTTGTTCCTCTCTCTGAATGCTATTGGCTGGAATGTTATCAAGCTTGCAATGATTACTTCAGGGTTGCACGGAGTATTTTTGGTAGCTCTTTTATGTGTTAGACTCAAACCCCAGAAGTCCAAAATATTGCTAGCCATTTCTCGCCAGAACCTAACCAAGTCAAGCAGATTTTGTAGCAATTGCATTTGCCAAGGAGTAACGGTTTCCAGTTTCAATGGCAGCAAACAAGCTAAAGTTATCTTCACATCTGAATAATTGGAAGCTAAGGTTTGGAAGACTTTGCTAGACATATGTCGGGGATATCGTGTGCCATATGTCAGGGGGTGGCTTATCATGGATGGGGACAAGAGTACGCCGCCGGGCTCTGGAAGCGGGAGTGAGCGAGACCGCATACGCCTGCGAATCTTACCCAGGTTCAGGGCTCTCCGTGGAGATAACACCCCTAGTCCTGCTCTGCGGGGTCTCCGCATGATCACTACGTCAATAGAGTGGCTACAAGGTTGCTCCTTGAGCTGTTTTGCCTAGAGGAGGAAGAAGAACAAGGCTAGCTCTACTCCACTCTCTCTATGTGGGTGTGTGTGACTTCTAAGGTTCTGAACCCCTTGCATGGGGTGGCCTGGGGGGTTTATATAGGCCTACCCCCCAGGGATACAATGGTAATCCGGCCAGGTATAGGACCCGGCCGTCAGTGTCTCTGGACGCCGGCTTCTCCGCCGGCTGCTGGGGCCCGCCGCCTGGTGGGTCCCGCCGGCTGCCGTGATCTCGGCCGACAGGTAGGGCCCGCCGCCTGCGGTCCATGTTGACCGCTTTATATTGTAGCCTCGCCTCTGATGACAGAGGCTTGGTCGAGGGGAGCGTGGCTACAGTCCCGCAGCCTGGCGGGCGCTCACTATAGCCACACCCCGTCTTATCTGATTAATGGTGCACAGACTTCGAGGGGGTGAAAGGCCGCCTGCTAGGAGGCTGCCCGCCACCGTGGTCGCCTGCTGGGGATTCGCCGCCTACGGGCCTTACCGACCGGTCATCGTGGGAGCAGTTAATCTTGCGTCCCCCCACCCCACGTCTCTCACCCTCGGCTCCGCCGCCGGGGGGCTATAAGTAGGGGCAGGAGGGGGCGGCAGAGCGCACACGCGCCCTCCTCGCCCTTTGTCTTCATCTTCTTCTGCTCCCCTTGCTCTCTCACCATCACCGTGCTGCCGCTCACCGCCGGCGCTCCTTCGCTTCCGCCGTCACCTGGCTTCTTCACCGCGCCGCGCCTCCGTCATGCATCTGCATCCATGGCGCGTGACGGGCGCTCCAGCGATTGGGATGGCTCCAATGTTCACGAGGACCACCTCACATTCCTTCGCTAGACACAGCGGCTGCCTCACGCTACGCACGTAAAGGTGCGTGCTCCTCCCGAGACGGAGATCTCGCCAACGCCGGCATACGGCAAACACATCGTCTTCCGGTCGCACTTCCTTCGCGGCTTCGGCCTGCCGGCGAGCAGCTTCCTCCGCTTGTTCCTCACCTTGTACAAGGTCCAGCCCCACCATCTCACGCTGAATACGATGGTGCTGTTGTCCACCTTTGTCACCCTCTGTGAGGGCTACCTCAGCACGCTCCTCACCCTTGATCTCTGGGGGGAGCTCTTCCACCTCAAACTCGGCACCGCCGCCAAGAACAAGGCGGCCCAGTGCGGGGCCTGCGTCACGGTGCGGCGTTCGGGTTCAGGGGTCCGCTTCCCGACCCTCGCCTTGCTGCAGTCGGCCAAGCTGTGGCAGAAGTCGTACTTCTACGTCTAAAACATCCACTCAACGATGTACTACATCAACCTGCCAGCTTACGTAGCCGGCCCGCTGGCCGAGCCCCGCACCAACTGGCAGTTTCGGCCGAAGAACCTGTCAGCCGCCTCCTCCGCTGCTCTCGCCCGGCTCCAGGAGATGACAGATTCTAAGGGCCTCAAGGCCTCTGACCTGCTGAGTGCCTTCGTGGCGCACGGGGTCCCCTCCAAGCCCGGCCCCACATCATCAGCCGCATGAGCGGGAACCGGGACCCATACCGGATGTGCACCAAGGAGCTGCCGGACGTGGAGGTGGTCCGGCTGGTGAACTACTTCAACTGCAAGCTCTCGGAGAAGGAGTGGCGCTTCGGCAAGCTGTCGTACAGCCGTGCACACCCGCCGCCTGCGGTGAGTCTTTTAGTTCTCTTTCTCTTCGTTCATCCAGGTTCTTTTTGCCGCCTGACCAGTCGGCCGTGGGAAGATCTTCTCGGCGCTCTGGCGGCCACGCGCGGCCGGGCTACGATACTGGCGGACGGTTGGTCGACAACATGGGCGACCACGACTTGAGGCGGCCGCCATGGAAGAGGACGACGCCACATGCGGTGGCGGTGATGGAGCAGGCGGCTCCTCAGGAGGCAGCCTCGGGGATTGGTCGGACAATGAGGAGGAGGACAACCTGCCCTCAGCACGCGGAGCCGCTGGCGCTAGAGGGCCAAGCGCCGACTGTAGGGGCCGGCGATGATCCGCCGGCCTTGGAGAGGGGAAGAGGCGACCCCGTTGTCTTGGGGGTAGAGGCACCCTTGCACACGCTGACTGCCGACGCCCAGGGCAGTCGGCCTGACGCGCCGCTGGTACCGCCAGCCGGTGGCGAGTTG
Source organism: Aegilops longissima (assembly GCA_021605205.1). Taxonomy (NCBI): domain Eukaryota; kingdom Viridiplantae; phylum Streptophyta; class Magnoliopsida; order Poales; family Poaceae; genus Aegilops; species Aegilops longissima. Next base: position 569,177,661 of record CM038677.1, read on the forward strand.
GTGGTGGGTCCGACTCCTGTGGTCCGTACTCCAGTGCACCGCCGTGCGGAGAAGGCGGCCTCAGCGCCACGGTCGTTGGAGATCGGGGGCACCAGCTCATCGGCCCCTGATACCGAGGCCACTAGCGTCGCCCCACTGTACTGGATGCCTGGGGGCGGCACGGGTGTTTTGAACGCGGCCGCACAGGAAGTCCTGGCCCGGTTCCAAACCCAAGGCACCGCTCTCCAGCAGTATACGCAAGAGTTCCTGGCGACGCGGACGGCCGTTCGCGTATGTTTCTTACTTCTTGTTTTTTATTCTTGTAATCTTCCGTGGGGGAGCGCCAGCGCACCCACTGGGTGTAGCCCCCGAGTTCCGGGCCAGCTGCTGAGCAGGGGGCTTGGAACTTCAAGGTAAATTCCGAGTGCTGACTCATTTTTTTTCTTCTGTTGCCTTCGTTGCAGGACTACCACAACATCTGCGCGGCCGCCTTCAACTCCCAAGTCCAGGAGCTGGCCAAGCGGAACGCTGACCGGAAACAAAGTCGAAGTAAGTATTCCATCTTCCTTCTCACGGGGGCACGTCAGTACACCCGCTGGGTGTAGCCCCCGAGATTCGGGCCGACTGCTGGGCAGTCGTGCCGGATCTCCCGGCAACTAATTGTCTTTTGGTTGTTGTTGACTTTCTTCTTTTTCTTTGTCTTGGCAGAGGCCGCCGCAGATCTGCGGAAGCACCTGAGCGAGGTCGAGACTGATCTCCACACCAAGGACCAGGAGCGCAGCCAGGCGGTCAAGGAGAGTGACTGCCTGACCAAGGAGCTGGCGGACCAGGCGGAGCGGCACAAGGCGAAGCTCCAAAAGCTGAAGGACAACGAGGCTCACCTCCAGGCCGAGTTCAAGACTCAGCGCTCGAACTGGGCCAAGAAGGAGAAGTTCCTGACCGACGGCTACAGCATGATCGAGGAAATGATCGACAGTAAATTACTTCTTCTTCCTGAACAGCGGCCGACTGCTGCAGGAGTCGGCTTCTGCCTTCTAATCTTTTGGTCTTCTTTTTGCGCAGAGTACTTCCCGGGTTACTCCGTCGCCGTCAGCCAGGCCATCGAGGCGCGGCGCGACCAGTAAAGGAGGTTGGGCGTGGACATCGCGCCCAACGCGCCCCGGAATCTCGGCGAGCAACTCATGGCTGTCAAGACATGCCTGCAGTCGGCTCTCTAACTCATGGCGAGCAACTTATGACAACTAGAACCGGATACTTAATAAAACACACCCTTCCAAGTACCAGATACAACCGGGCGGTCGCTCTCTAACAGGGCTACGAGGAGAGGATGGCGGGTAGGATATGCTATCGATGCTACTTGGAGGACTTGATCTACTCTCTCTACATCTTTGGAAGGCGGAGGCTACGAAGCGTAGTCTTCGGCAGATTAGTTATCCCCTCTTATTACGGCATTCTGCAGTTCAGTCCATCGATATGGCCCTTTACACATATACCCATGCATATGTAGTGTAGCTCCTTGCTTGCGAGTACTTTGGATGAGTACTCACGGTTGCTTTTCTCCCCCTTTTCCCCCTTCCCTTCGACCTGGTTGTCGCAACCAGATGTGGAGCCCAGGAGCCACACGCCACCGTCGACGACTCCTACTACATCGGAGGTGCCTACTACTACATGCAGCCCGCTGACGACGACCAGGAGTAGTTTAGGAGGATCCCAAGCAGGAGGCCTGCGCCTCTTTCGATCTGTATCCCATTTTGTGCTACCCTTCTTAAGGCAAACTTGTTTAACTTATGTCTGTACTTAGATATTGTTGCTTCCACTGACTCGTCTATGATCGAGCACTTGTATTCGAGCCCTCGAGGCCCCTGGCTTGTATTATGATGCTTGTATGACTTATTTATGTTTAAGAGTTGTGTTGTGATATCTTCCCGTGAGTCCCTGACCTTGATCGTACACATTTGCGTGCATGATTAGTGTCGATTGAATCGAAGCGTCACAAGTTAATATCGAGCCGAATGCTGTAGAATCCCCTTTCCAACTCCTTGGCGAAGTTGAGTCTAGTCATTGAAAAGGTTTTACTAACATGGTTGTGCGACTACGGGCCCACGTCGCCATTAGGTGGTACTAGGATCTTTTACTCCTTGTCTATACTCGGGACTCGATCTCTCTTCTATTCGGGTTAAATGAATTATACTAAATCTAACATTAGGATCTCGTTATCACTTTCATCCGGAGAGCCTCTTATTACGATGATAAATGCTGCTGCGTGAAGACCACGAAGATACTCTCCGCTATTAACCCGAGAACTTGTGTTCATCGCGTTTGCAATTCCTTCCACCGTCAACCCTTATGGATAACTACTTGCGGTTGTTATTCTTACATTCATCGAGTTGGTCTTGTTATTACAAGATACGCGAAACACTAAATCGTTGTTTCGATAATCCTTTGAGCTTACTGCCTTGCTGTTCTTTGTCACCTGAATACCCAAACGGATAATTCCTCGCACTTGCCGAGTATCCCCTCATCCCTAGTCGTTCATGTGTTTCAAAATAGTCTTGAAAATACCATTCGATCTTCCGAAAATCTTCGGCAGCCATTTGCTCTTGAAATTCTTGCTTGCTTTCATTATGGTTAATCCCATAAGTCTAGTAATCTTATTGGCATCCTTTGTCACTATCATTTGTGTCCGTTGATTCTATATGTGCACGAATGCACGCAATCATCAGTTGATCCTTATAAATTATATTTTCGGCTACTTTCGAACATGAGCTGGTTCTCGGCCAATCAGACTGCCATCGACTGTACCCCTAAGTCTATTCAACTTATCCATCCTTGATCCGAGCATTTGCTCCTGATCCCTTGATTTGAAAATCATAATTCCTTTGCTATTTAAATGTTGAATTATTTAGATGTTCTATAAACCAATGCATTTGCATTCTTTCTTCCTTTGATTAGTATTGATACTCACATCAGCTCCACTGTGGATCGCCATATCCACTGTTGGATTATTATATCTGACAGTGTCCTTCATAATTAATCACCTTGTGAGTCCTTCTCCGATACATAATGCCTTTGGTAAATTGTATCATTTCCTTTTGTCAACCATGCTCTGCTTTCGAGCTGGTGATATTTACTCTTGAAGCTTATGGTATATGTTCGTAAGAAGCCCCGATGGGATTGAACCAACGCCTTTCCTCATCGGTGTGAACCCGAAGGATTTCACGAGTCATACTTATCTGGTATTGCACCAGGTAAAACTTTCAACAACTAATGTCATCTTGAAATCTGAGAGGTGAATGGAAGATTATGCATTGAGGAAGTGGGAGTCGACCTTGAACTTTGTGTTCATGCCCATGGACGCGATGTATATCCTATCATGGAAGCTTCTTGTAATAATAACTATTTCCTTGATAACTAACATATGGTATCTGTGAATTGATCCCTTGCAACCGTGGTTCCGACCATGATTGTTCTTCTTTGATCCCATTTCTCGGACAAGTTAAAACATTTGTCTTCTACAGATCAATGCGTCTCCTGACCTCTATTATGATCTACCTTCGAGTATTACCCCGGGTATCTCGAGGATATCATGCCATTTCTCTACATCTTATGAATTTTTGAAGAAGTACTACCTTTCCCTGTCGTTGTCACTTCATGGGTGCTGGGTTGTTTGTCAACCCAAAACACCGATAAGTGAATCGGTTCCGCACTCCGAATCAATAACTCTAAGTAATTTTCGTTGCTTATGAGTTTATTAATCCTTCAAATCATTTGTAACCTGATCGGCTATATCATTATCGTGCAAACTTTTACCTACACTACCTGGTCCTTCTTCCCGGAGCACAACTTTTGACGATGAGCCAAGCTTACGTCGATCTTCCTCGTCTTATCATTTCGCCTTGAACATCAAGCTTGATTCCGAGTGTGTGTCGTATCCGTGGTTCCAATGACCCTTTGCTTCACCATTGCTTTTTCTTGATGCCGCGCTGTTCGATTGCTTCTTCGTGAAATCTCTCGACAATTGTGTCGGGATCATCATCGACATTTTGAGCTCTTCCAGGATATCAATTGAATTCATGAAGAGAAATACCATCCTTGCCCTCGATGATTTATATTATCATCGACCACTTTATTCCTCCGTTCAACACAAACTTGTTCGTGTTTAGTGTTATACCTTGAGCTCCATGCTATCCAACAATTTTCTTCTTTACCTTGGAGTATTACCTTCTTTTATGTCAATAATGTCGTGAGAATTTCACCACCTCTTATGCATTCTTGGTACAAGTGATACTTCCTGCCATCTCCGCTCCTTCCTTGGTTCCCGTGTTGTTTCTAACCGAAAACCGACAATTGAACTATGTTATGCGACTTCAAAATTCTAGCAACCCTATTGCTTTGAAGTTCTTGGTCGATATTTCATTCTTAGACCATTGGTTATCGAATCACCATACTAACATTGATCGTGCTACCTAGGCCCATATTTCGGGTGCACCTTTCAACCAATGTTTAATTGGGTATGTTTCCTCGAGCATACCTCATTGTATCTTTTGCTCTGACAATTGTTATCTCCTTGTTCACCTAATCGTGGAGATCCATCTTTTCAAAATCCCCATGAATTCCAGCTGAGTTCATCAACCACCCCTTCATCCTCTCCTTGGTTAAATGGTGAACTCATGAATCTTATGACGACTTCTCGTCAATTCGTGTCGCACCTTTTTATCTCAGGATCCTGAGTCTGAGTTATCCTAACACCAATCAGATTTGAATCTCGGTCAGATATAATGGTTGGAACATATTTCCAAGAGTTATAACATTGGTCTTCGTATATGGCCCGGTAAGATAATGTCATGTCTAGCACCTCTGGCCGGAGGCCCTATTGTTATAGTTCATTTTTGGCAAGGTTAACCATTCTTCCATGAGGGAATTGTAAGACTTATTCTATAAGTTATTCCTGATGAATCCTCTGAGTATCCAAAGTGTGAACTTTGCTTGAAGACCATGCAATGCTATCTCGAAGCATGTTTGTGGTACTCCGATTTTCAATAAGAACATTTGAAGGAAAATGCTAAATTTTCTTTATCAAATTATCCAAACACTGCTGTATGGGTAATGTCTTGAAATTTCTCTCCCCTTTCCTAAAGGATTCTGTACGTTATACCCTGTCATGGATATCTTGCTCTGCTTGTCCTTGGGAGGGATATATCCCTGAAATATATGTTTAAACACATTTTCCTTTCCATTGTTCTGTTTAATATGATAATCATATTTTACTTTCCATTGGTTGTATGAACCTTTCTTGTGATCTATATGATCTAAGCAGAAATATTCTACTGCTTATGTAAACTCCTCGGTGTACAATTACATCGGCAAGAACACATTATCTTGTTGATGACATTCCGGTAGCCACCGATGGACGAGAATTTTGCCTATTGGTCCGCCTCATTCAACGAGCAGGAAAATGGTTCTCTTCGTCCCTCGCCCTTGGTATTGATGGTGTTGTCGACATAACTGATAGGCTACCCTTTGACATGCCTTGCTATTGTGACCGTGCGAGATGTCACCGCTCCTATGTTTAACCCACATGGTGGGCCCATAACCCATAGTTCCACGGGATCGAAACCTAACTCTCATGTACACCCTGTTGTCAAAGTTATTCCTCGCGCTTGACTTTGTAGGTAATTCACGGGCCACCTGCCTGTTGATCTATTCAGGTATAAGATGCAATGCTTATTTACATTGCTCTAAACCCCTTCAACACTTTGTTTCAGGCATCAAACGATTGCCTGCCCGCTCGAAACTTCCAATGATACCTCCTTACTTTGCTCTCGGTATTTTCTTAAGTTTTAGTTCGAGAGTTACTTTCCTCCACCTTCCCCGATGTTAACTACCAGGTAGTCAACCTTGCATAGGTCCGTTCTTATAGAATAACCACCCCTTGTCCTTTCGTAAGTACGATGAAATTTCCGAAGAAAGGATGATGACTTCATCATGATGACCTGAAGCAGAGAAAGGAAGACATCAGTATAATGGGTCGACCTCTTCGAGAAGAGCAGCCAAGAACGAGAATATCCGTTAGAATTTCGTAACCAGAACTTTCCCCCTTACTCCACCCCTTAAATCTTGGGACGAGATTTCTTGTAGTGGAGGAGAATTGTGACGCCCGGATATTTAAGCTACAGTAATCTCTGCTAACGATGCCACATCACCACGATTACCATTGTTAATCTCTGATGATTCAACCCCGTTCGAATTCAAAACTCAAATTCAAGTTAAACGACAAAAGTTTTAAAATATTAAACAAAAATGTTCGGTGTGTGACAAATATTGCTAAAGTAATTATATTGAAGAAAGCATAATTTTACAAAGTGCCTAAGTGCTTTAAACTAAATAAAATAGAAAAGAAAATAGATAAAGAAAAGAAAACAGAAAACAAAGCTAAAAAAGAAAGCAAACCCCCCCCCCCCACTGGGCTCCGACCCAGCAGGCCACAGCCCCACTGGGCCAACCCACCAGGCCCAGCCGACGCCCCCCTTAACCCCACTCCCCTAGAACCCTAGCGCCGCAACCCCCACTCGCCCCCCCACTTCCCCACTCCCTCTCACTTCTCCTCCTCCCCGATCCAGATCGGGATCGGGGGAACGCACCCACGGCCACGCCGAGCCCGACGCGCCCCCGCCGCTCAACACCGACGCCGGTGCCGTCCCTCGCCGCAACCGCTCGTCTCCCCGTTGCCCGGCCGTCCTCAACCTCCTCCCCGAACGGCCTCAACGACCCCGCCGCCCAGATCGACCGCGCACGCCACCGCCTGGACCTCGCCGGACGTCCTCGCCGGCCTGCCTCCTCCTCGTCGCCGGCCTGCACCTCGTCACCACGTCGCTCTCTTCTCCGTCTCCTCCCCGCGCCCCACTGCCCCGATCCCTACATCCCGCAGTGAGCCCCGACTCCTCCTCGCCTCCTCTGTCTCACGCGCTCACCGCGGCCGGGTCGCGCCCTGGCCACGCGCGGCGCTCCGTCCGGCCGCGCCACTTTGCGCTTCGCCTCCGCCCGAGACGCCCGCACCTTCCGTCCCTTGTCCCCACGTCCCCGTGCGCCTCCCGCCACGGCGATCGCCGCTCCGGCCGCTGGCGGCTGCACTGGCCTCTGGCCCCGCCTTGCGCCACCACCTCCCCTACTCCGGCCACCTCAGCCATGGCCTCGCCCCTCTCCTAAGCGTCGCCGTTGGCCGTTGGCATGCTACTACCATGACCTGCAGCCGTTCTGCCGGCCCGCCGCTCGCGCGGCGCTGCCGCCTCTCCCGACCCCATCGGCGCCACAAGCAACCAACCGGGTGCGCCCTCGTGGCTGCGCCCGTGCGCCTGAACCCCCTCTGCCCGTTAAGGCCTGGGCCACTGGACAACGGGCTCCACCCCCTAGAATGTTAAAAAAGAAGAATTAAAAATAATATTAATAAAATTAATAATTAATTAATTGTCGGGACCCCGATTCCAAGTCACATCGATCTAGCCGGTAACACCTCATATCACTTTGCGGCCTCACGCACGGTATTCCCACGGGTGTCGCCTTACCATGGCCGGGACCGTTTAGCCTTTTGGCTCACGTATATGATGGTGTCGCTAGCATCCACATGACAAAGAACCGGGCCGACATGGCTAGTCGTGAACCCAAAGCGGCGCTAACCTATGGGGACAGGCATACATGAATCACATCGAGCATGTCGGTCATCAACGTATATATTCGGGCTGTAGCACTGGCTAACAGGACTCCGGTATCCCGGCTGTAGCAGGCTAGGCAGGACTCGAATAACACCGCGTGACATTTCCCGAAGGAACAGACATAGGAACGAAGTGAAACACATGCCGGCCAGTCAAGTGTCCAAGCAGTAGTCTTTGGGCTAGCGGGACTCGGTGAACCGGGCTGTAGCGGACTACTATCGCTCGAAGCACGAGACTACATTTCCCCATATGAGAGGCTGTCAAGGATAAACAACTAGTTTGTCGGATCCCACACATACCAAGCATTTCAAACATACACACAATATGCTCAATATGTGTAGATACAACATGGCATCACAACATAACTCTCGACTCAAATATTTATTCATTAGGCTCCGAGGAGCGAGATATTACAAACATGGGTCTCATGACCCAACACTCGAAACATACAAGTCAAAGCACAAGCGGAAGCTAAACATGTCCGAGTACGAGACAACTATAAATGGAAAAGGCTGAGAAGCGACTATCTACCGAGATCTGCCGAGGGCACAAGATCGTAGCTGAGGTAACAAGCTAAGCGTCGAAGTCCACATGGAACTACTAGCGAGGCCGCGTCTCTCGCAAAACATAAAATAAGCAAGCGTGAGTACAATTGTACTCAGCAAGACTTACATCGAACTAACTACATATGCATCATTATCAAAGGGTGGTGGAGTTTGGCGCAACAAGCCAGCTTTGACTCGGTGGCTATCTGAACTACATTGCAAGTAACTCTTTTGAGGTGGCGCTACGAGTCCACATATTCACCATATCAATACACCACTATGGACCGCTCCGTCTCCCTACGAGAACGCCATCCATAGCACTCACGCTTATCTTGCGTATTTTAGAGTATCCACTTTCACTTGTCTATGAACTGATATAGGCAACCCGAAGTCCTTTTCGCGGACACGGCTATTGAATAGATCATATTAACCCTGCGGGTGTACTTCTTCACACGCTCCCACCACTTACCGCCGTTTACCGACATGTACTCGGCAACCTTCAGCGGAAGCCCAGCGTGGGTGTCGGCCACGGCCTACCTAAACACTCAAGTCCCTAGTCCAGGTTTATCGCCTATTCGGGTTCCATCCGCAGGAGTCCGGCGAGGTTTCCCATACAGCCCGAGCGATGTGTGCAGGGTTCCCGAGATACCAAGCGGGCATTGGTTTTGCACCGACCACGGTGTATCTACCGCATCATAGCCCACCCCTAGGGTCAGCGCTACGCACGGCCTCCAACACATATCCTACAAACACCAGAAACTAGTTGCAACTCCTGGACAGAGAACAAGGGTGGTTAAGAAGCCGAGAGGGTCCATTGGTTTCGGGCCCAATGCGTGGTAGTAACTGTTTCATGGATCACAAACACGAACTCAGTTCTGAGGGCGGCTGCAATGAGACAACCCACCATGTACTCCTACATGGCCTCTCACCGCTACCTTTACCAAATCGTGTTCACACACTTAGCTCACACACAATAGGACATGTTCATAACAATTCCAATTCATTCCCGATGAATCAGACCTGACTCAACTCTAAGCAGTAGCAGGCATGACAAACAAGCATGAATGAGTAGGCACAACATGGCTCAAACAACTCCTACTCATGCTAGTGGGTTTCATCTAATTCTTGTGGAATGACAGGTCATCAGAGAGGATAAAGGGGTTCAACTACATGCAAGTAACACATGAGTCGTTGTTGTCCTAATGCAGTAAAATAGAGCAGGATCGAGAGAGTGGGATTATATCGAATGAACAAGGGGTTTTGCTTGCACAGCACTTCGAAGATAATATAGTTCTTCATCGGTGTCATCGAATTCATCGTCGATACGTCGTCTACCGAGAGGGGACAATTACCGGCAAACAAGAGAGAACACAATCAATGCAATGCACATTCACATGAATGACATGTCATGTTAAGGTACTGAATTCACCTAGTGCAATATCTAGCCAAGTTAATTGAAGTGGAATTCAAACAAGAACAAATTCCAACTCCAAATGTTATTTCATAATTTGCCTAATCATGATTCATCCTATTCAGTGAGGTTAACTTGTTCAAACATGCATGAAAATGCCATAAACAGATTCTTCATATTTTTCTGATCATTTTCATATATAAATTATTTCATTTGGAGTTCTGATTAAAAGTTATGAATATTTGAAGTTTGGGGTATTTTCTGAAATTTCCTGAATTAAATTAAATCCAGAAAAGGGATTATGCGTCGACAGACGTTGGCATGGCGTCATCAGGTCAACAGGGCTGGTCGGGTCAAACCTGACTGTGGGACCCATATGTCGATGTCTCGAGGCTGGTTTGTGTGGGCGACAGTGGGGTGGTCAGCAACCACGTCGGTAGTCAATCTTGACGGGTGGGGTCGGTCAAAGTGTGATGGGGCCAGGTCAAACTGACCTGTGGGGCCGGCGGGGTTAGTTTTATTTAAACAGGAACAAACCCGGCTTAATTAGGCGGTGGGGCCCGTATGTAAGTGGCTCTAGGGTTAATTAGTAGTGCCATTAGTGGCTAATGATGGGCCACGTGAACATCGCCGAGACTGGTGGCGGCGACCAAAACGCAGCGTGGCTCTCGGTTTGAGTTTGAGGCGGTGGTTTGGCGCGGAGGGCACCAGGAGGAAGCCGTGCCGTGCGCATCTGGGAAGACCAGCGGGAGGTGCGGGGTGGCGGCGTTCGCGGAAGCGAGCTTCAGCGGCGGCGGAGCTCGGGCCTCAACGGGCTGGCACTAGGGAGCTCGTGGGAAGGAGCTGGTGGTGGTGTTAGGCTCCTAGGAGCAAGATGAACTTCGGGGCAGCAGTCGGCGCAAACTTGAGTGGTTGCAGCGGCGGTGACATGGCCGGGGCGAGGAGCTCTCGGGCATGGCGGGAATGGAGCTAGAGTGTACAAGCGCAAGGGAGGAAGAGGGTTTGGAGCAGGGGCTCACGGCGATGACGACGGGGCGCTTCAGCGAGGTCGGGGACAGTCCGGAGCCGGCAATTTGACAGTGATGGCGGCGGTCGAGTTGAAGAAAGCACCGATGGCGGAGTTGCGGTGAAATCCGGCTTGCGTGGCTCGGTGGGGTTGACGGGGACGGAGTGGCGGATCTTTGGGGCATGTTGGATGGGCGAGGGAGGGCCGGTGGCACGGCTATGGCGAGCGGCGGCGACGGCAGCTCTCGGGCACGAGGCGCAGAGCGAGAGAGAGGAGGGGAGAGGGCAGGGAAGAGTGAGAGGGCCCGAAGTGCGTGGCGTCGCCAGAGCGGATCAGAGACGAAGGAGGCCTCAGTAGCAAGCGAGGAGGTGGCAGCAGCTTGGCTGTCTGTGGCGCACCAGCGATGCCGAAGGCATGGGGAAGGCAGCCTGAGGAGGTGGGCTGGGCTGGCCAACCGGGCCGGCCAGGTGGCTTTGGTGGGCGCCAGGTGAGTGGCCCAGATGACTCTCTCTCTGTGTTTATTTAATTTGTTCTGTTTTCTATTATTCTGAAAACTCTGCGGCTTTATTAAAAATATCCAGGCACTTATAAAAATCACCCAACTGTGCATGCTCAATTTATAGAATATATCTAACATAGAACATTTCAGTTTAGGAGTATTTGGACATTTAAAATATTTTATAGAATTTAAATGTCCAAATTCAAATACTTATTGATTTAATTCAAGATCCAAATGTCATGGAAAAAATGTGCAATATCTCTGGTTACTGTTTCCAGCAATTTTTCCAAAAATGGTGAACATTTTTGAAGGCCATTTGGTTCATTGAAAAATATTTCTTAGTTGAACCTATTTGAATTGTTTTAGTGCTAGGGCTTGGCAATCCCCATTTCAAATTTCATGAAAATTAACATGATGCATGGATGCAATGCCACTAGTTACAAGCAAGCTCTAGGGCTGTGACAACTCACCCCCACTAAACAAGAATCTCGCCCCGAGATTCAAGACGTGAGGTAAGAGGAAAAGGGAAGTCACAAAACTATCACAATCTTCATGATCCATTTGCCCTTCTCGAAGATGTTGATTTACTCCATCATCTTGGTCTTGACGTCTTTGCTATCGAAATCTTCACTTGACATGACCCCAGAAAGAAGGGGGAAAACCTACATGATTCGACCTTCACGAAGATCAAGTAAACATGATCGACTCACGGACTGAGATGGTGACACATCTCGAGTTGAGACACAAAACACATCGAGAGGGATGGAATAACAAACGACGGGGTTTGATTGTGGGCAACAATTCCACGCTTAGAAAGATGGTGGATGGTGTCAAGGTGGCGAGGAAATATTTACCATGATCCCGTAACGGGGCACCTCGAAAAAGGTGACGCAAAGAACTATTCCCTTAAGTGGCAAAAAGAATTACTTTTGATATAGAGATCATTGAAACTCTTTATACCAGCCTAAGGCAATTCACAACGATCGTTTGGCGGAGCACAAGGGAATGGTACACCCGGACTAGAATGGATGATGTGGACTACCTTGTTGAAGACAACGCAATGGATGATTTTTGTTTATCATCGGAGGTGGAGGGGACCCATGGTAAGTCCACTTTTGAGGATGATCCTAGACATCAATTACTGAGAAGGACATCCCATGGAAAAATTGGCACAACGGGGTGCAAGCTGGGAACAACATGTAAATGTTGGGAAGGTTCCAACCATCATATCTGCCTGAGATTCAGATCCGATTGGTGATAGGATACTTCAGACTCAGCATGTCTGAACAGAAAAGGTTGCAACACAAATCGACGAGATGGCATTGCGAGATTCTCGGGACATGAACTACGATAGCAGGCTCCAAAATATGAGCTGGTTCCGCTACAAACCTGTGAACACACTGTCCTAGACAAGCATGGTCACGTAGTAGTCTTATCATAAAACACTACCGAGTTCAGGTGGGGAACCATCATCGAGGATAACGAAGTCCTTGTATAAGCCGCGGTCTTAAGAAGGAACTTCTTCTCCTTGAACAAATCAATCAGTGGCTTGGTGTGCTAGGAAACACATATGGAGTGGAGATGGCCAACCTATCAAACCATAGAATACTTCGCACGTGCATGACTAACTTGGGATGATTCGAGGAACAAAACAAACCTTTCTCAAATTCATGGCGGCAACTTACACCTAAAGCACATGAATTGAGGAAGTCACTTCTTTCATCCAAGCATAGGCTTCATGAGCGGCACACGAAGAAATGCTTACACAAATTTCCAACACTAGGTTGATGTTCAACATGACTCATGGGGAGACAAAATGCTGCGATGGGCTCAACAATAACTCATCGGAATTTCCATATCCTTTGGACTTCCACCATCATGTGAACACGGTGATAGCATTGGTCGGACCAAAAGATGTAATGGGGTATGCTCGAGGATCAACCACGAGTAAGACAACATCACGAATATCGTTGGTACTGATTTGATTTGACGATAGCCCATACTCAAATCAAAGGATTGATGAGACAATAGGTCCAGCAACTGATCATAGGGACCAATCGATGAAGATATCATCTTTCTTCAACACACCCTACACAAGAATATCCCTTTGGAACAAACTAGGTTGGAGAAGCTTTTATCTTCCAACTCTCCAAGTTGTTGTCTAGCTTAACCAACTAGCTCAGGGGTATCCAACACAGATTCTTGGAGAAAGGGGTGGTTCACAAGAAACCGACTTGATCACGAGCTCAACATAACAGTCAGGGAACAACCCGGTAACACTTCCAAGAAGATATTTGGAAAGTCACGAACCACCGGTATGTTACTAAGCTCGAGAACAATCTTGCTTTGAGGCAAGACGATAAGATCAAATGTGTGAGGACTTGACAAGATCCTAACTCATCAATCGAGGTGTGCACCAGAAATAAGGACTAGGTAGCACGATCAATCTTAGGATGATGATTCAATAACCAACACGCTAAGAATGAGAGTATTGTCCATTTACTACCAAGCAACGAGTTGCTCGGAGTATTGATTTCACACCTCACAATTCACTTGTCGGCATTCCGGTTGCAACAACACGAGGACCGAGGGATGAATGATGATGGTGAGAGATATCACCGCATCAAGAATTCATAAGAGAAGGTGCAATTCCCATGACATTCTTGACATAAAGATGGTAACACTCCAGGTGGAACAGAATCAAAACTGGATTGACATTTTGATCTGCGGATTACAACTACTTTGACCCAATCCTGGATATGGATGAGGTACTGGAGTTTGTTTCTCCTAGTCATTCCAGAACAGAATGGCTTGACGGACCACAAGGATAATAGGCATCAATGAGCACGAGTGCACGACTACTCCTGACTATCAATTGATAGATGAAGGTCAGAAGACATCTAAGAGAACAACTCAAGGAACATATAACTTTTCGAGTTGTGGAGGCATGAATTAGTATGTCGAGCAAAGTTCAACATTTCTTCCGGATAACCCATGCGGAAAGGTAGAATTGGCAGAGTCACAATATGAATGGAGTACTCCTCAAGAGCACTCTTATTGTGATGTTTTGGTTTAACAAGGAACTTCTGCCATAAGCGGTTCGTAGTATTTGGAAGAAGGAAATACCACGGACCTCGAGGACTATCGCAAAGGTTACTAATAGCCTAAGGGAGCTAGCAAATACTAACAACATGAAGTAGGGTGAATCTCGGGTTCAAGAACCCAGGAATAGAATACCTACTACTAAATGGCATCACGGGATGCTTTCAAGAATAATGGCCAGAATCATCACACCGGGAATACAAAATATTGCTAAATTGCTAGGTGACTTCCTAAACACCTAGGGTCATAATAATAGTTCCAACATATCTGTCAAGGCAATAATTACCTCAACGCGCCGATTAGTGTGCTTATTCTGACCAAAAGGACATCGGAAACGGAAGGAAAGGATTTGCAAATGCATCAGACTATTTAGAGACCTGGGATGACTCAGACAGCATAACGGCTATAAATGCTCAAAAAGATTTGAGACATCATGCAAAATGGTGGCATAACCACTCAACAACATCATAACAAGATTACGAGATCAACAGTTATCATACGAAAATAGTAGGAACTGAGCTGGGATTAAAACCAACAATCTTAAAGGTCTATGGATTAGTAACACGTCATCCTAATAGATAGATGAGAAGGCCTAGTTCTTAAACCCGTAGAAGAGAAGAGGATGACTCGGATCGGAAGGCCATGAGGTATAAGGAGTAAAAAGAGCCTTACGTTCCTTCCACAATCAATTCCCTTACATAACTAAAGCATTTCTAGACACAACTTCGACCAGTTTGGCTTGGTAATCCTCTGAGCATCGGGCTCGATACCAACGCTGTCGGGACCCGATTCCAAGTCACATCGATCTAGCGGTAACACCTCATATCACTTTGCGGCCTCACGCACGGTATTCCCACGGTGTCGCCTTACCATGGCCGGGACCGTTTATGCTTTTGGCTCACGTATATGATAGTGTCGCTAGCATCCATATGACAAAGAACCGGGCCGACATGGCTAGTCGTGAACCCAAAGCGGCGCTAACCTATGGGGACAGGCATACATGAATCACATCGAGCATGTCGGTCATCAACGTATATATTCGGGCTGTAGCACTGGGCTAACAGGACTCCGGTATCCCGGGCTGTAGCAGGCTAGGCAGGACTCCGAATAACACCGCGTGACATTTCCCCGAAGGGACAGACATAGGAACGAAGTGAAACACATGCCGGCCATCAAGTGTCCAAGCGGTAGTCTTTGGGCTAGCGAGGACTCCGTGAACCGGGCTGTAGCGGACTACTATCGCTCGAAAGCACGAGACTACATTTCCCCATATGAGAGGCTGCCAAGGATAAACAACTAGTTTGTCGGATCCCACACATACCAAGCATTTCAAACATACACACAATATGCTCAATATGTGTAGATACAACATGGCATCACAACATAACTCTACGACTCAAATATTTATTCATTAGGCTCCGAGGGCGAGATATTACAAACATGGGTCTCATGACCCAACACTCGAAACATACAAGTCAAAGCACAAGCGGAAGCTAAACATGTCCGAGTGAGACAACTATAAATGGAAAAGGCTGAGAAGCGACTATCTACCAGATCTGCCGAGGGCACAAGATCGTGGCTGAGGTAACAAGCTAAGCGTCGAAGTCCACATGGAACTACTAAGCGAGACCGACGTCTCTCGCAAAACATAAAATAAGCAAGCGTGAGTACAATTGTACTCAGCAAGACTTACATCGAGAACTAACTACATATGCATCATTATCAAAGGGGTGGTGGAGTTTGACGCAACAAGCCAGCTTTGACTCGGTGGCTATCTGAACTACATTGCAAGTAACTCTTTTGAGGTGGCGCTACGAGTCCACATATTCACCATATCAATACACCACTATGGACCCGCTCCGTCTCCCTACGAGAACGCCATCCATAGCACTCACGCTTATCTTGCGCATTTTAGAGTATCCACTTTCACTTGTCTATGAACTGATATAGGCAACCCGAAGTCCTTTTCGCGGACACGGCTATTCGAATAGATCATATTAACCCTGCGGGTGTACTTCTTCACACGCTCTCACCACTTACCGCCGTTTACGACATGTACTCGGCAACCTTCAGCGGAAGCCCAGCGTGGGTGTCGGCCACGGCCTACCTAAACACTCAAGTCCCTAGTCCGGGTTTATCGCCTATTCGGGTTCCATCCGAGGAGTCGGCCGAGGTTTCCCATACAGCCCGAATGATGTGTGCAGGGTTCCCGAGATACCAAGCGGGCATTGGTTTTGCAGACCCGGTGTATCTACCGCATCATAGCCCACCCCTAGGGTCAGCGCTACGCACGGCCTCCAACACATATCCTACAAACACGAAACTAGTTGCAACTCCCGGACAGAGAACAAGGGTGGTTAAGAAGCCGAGAGGGTCCATTGGTTTCGGATCCCAATGCGTGGTAGTAACTGTTTCATGGATCACAAACACAGAACTCAGTTCACGAGGGCGGCTGCAATGAGACAACCCACCATGTACTCCTACATGGCCTCTCACCGCTACCTTTACCAAATCGTGTTCACACACTTAGCTCACACAATAGGACATGTTCATAACAATTCCAATTCATTCCCGATGAATCAGACTGACTCAACTCTAAGCGATAGCAGGCATGACAAACAAGCATGAATGAGTAGGCACAACATGGCTCAAACAACTCCTACTCATGCTAGTGGGTTTCATCTAATTCTTGTGGAATGACGGGTCATGCAGAGAGGATAAAGGGGTTCAACTACACGCAGCAAGTAACACATGAGTCGTTGTTGTCCTAATGCAGTAAAATAGAGCAGGAGGCGAGAGAGTGGGATTATATCGGAATGAACAAGGGGTTTTGCTTGCACGGCACTTCGAAGATAATATAGTTCTTCATCGGTGTCATCGAATTCATCGTCGATACGTCGTCTCTTGAGAGGGACAATTACCGCAAACAAGAGAAACACAATCAATGCAATGCACATTCACATGAATGACATGTCATGTTAAGGTACTGAATTCACCTAGTGCAATATCTAGCCAAGTTAATTGAAGTGGAATTCAAACAAGAACAAATTCTAACTCCAAATGTTATTTCATAATTTGCCTAATCATGATTCATCCTATTCAGTGAGGTTAACTTGTTCAAACATGCATGAAAATGCCATAAACAGATTCTTCATATTTTTCGATCATTTTCATATATAAATTATTTCATTTGGAGTTCTGATTAAAAGTTATGAATATTTGAAGTTTGGGGTATTTTCTGAAATTTCCTGAATTAAATTAAATCCAGAAAAGGGTTTATCACGTCGGCATGACATTGGCATGGCGTCATCAGGTCAACAGGGCTGGTCCGGTCAAACTGACTTGTGGGACCCATATGTCAGTGTCTCAGGCTGGTTTGTGTGGCTGACAGGTGGGACTGGTCAACGGCCACGTCAGCGGAGTCAATGCTGACGGGTGGGGTCGGTCAAAGTGTGATGGGGCCAGGTCAAACTGACCTGTGGGGCCGGCGGGGGTTAGTTTTATTTAAACAGGAACAAACCCGGCTTAATTAGGCGGTGGGGCCCGTATGTAAGTGGCTCTAGGGTTAATTAGTAGTGCCATTAGTGGCTAATGATGGGCCACGTAGACATCGCCGGAGACTGGCCGGCGGCGACCAAAACGACGGCGGGGCGGCTCGGATTTGAGTTTCGGGCGGTGGTTTGGCGCGCGGAGGGCACCAGGAGGAAGCCCGTGCCCGTGCGCATCTGGGAAGACCAACAGGAGGTGCGGGGGTGGCCGGCGTTCGCCGGAAGCGAGCTCGCGGCGGCGGCCGGAGCTCGGGCCTCAACGGGCATGGCACTAGGGAGCTCGTGGGAAGGAGCTGGTGGTGGTGTTAGGCTCCTAGGAACAAGATGAACTCGGGGCAACGGTCAGGCGCAAACTTCAGTGGTTGCAGCGGCGGCGGTGACATGGCCGGCGCAGGAGCTCTCGGGCATGGCGGGGAATGGAGCTAGAGTGTACAAACGCAAGGGGAGGAAGAGGGGTTTGGAGCAGGGGCTCACGGCGATGACGACGGGACGCTCGGCGAGGTCGAGGACGGTCTGGAGCCGACGAATTTGACGGTGATGGCCGGCGGTCCCGAGGTTGAAGAAAGCACCGATGGCGGGGTTGCGGTGAAATCCGGCTTGCGTGGCTCGGTGGGGTTGACGGGGACGGAGTGGCGGATCTTTGGGGCATGTTGGATGGGCGAGGGAGGGCCGGTGGCACGGCTATGGCGGCGGCGGCGGCGGCTCTCGGGCACGAGGCGAGAGCGAGAGAGAGGAGGAGAGAGTGCAGGGAAGAGTGAGAGGGCCGAAGTGCGTGGCGTCGCCCGAGCGGATCAGAGACGAAGGGAGGCCTCAGTAGCAAGCGAGGTGGTGGCAGCTTGGCTGTCTGTGCTGCGCCACGCGATGCCAGAAGGCATGGGGAAGACGACGCACGAGGAGGTGGGCTGGGCTGGCCAACCGGGCCGGCCAGGTGGCTTTGGTGGGCGCCAGGTGAGTGGCCCAGATGACTCTCTCTCTGTGTTTATTTAATTTGTTCTGTTTTCTATTATTCTGAAAACTCTGCGGCTTTATTAAAAATATCCAGGCACTTATAAAAATCACCCAACTGTGCATGCTCAATGTATAGAATATATCTAACATAGAACATTTCAGTTTAGGAGTATTTGGACATTTAAAATATTTTATAAATTTAAATGTCCAAATTCAAATACTTATTGATTTAATTCAAGATCCAAATGTCATGGAAAAATGTGCAATATCTCTGTTCTTGTTTCAATTTTTCCAAAATGAATTTTTCCAAAAATGGTGAACATTTTTGAAGGCCATTTGGTTCATTGAAAAATATTTCTTAGTTGAACCTATTTGAATTGTTTTAGTGCTAGGGCTTGGCAATCCCCATTTCAAATTTCATGAAAATTAACATGATGCATGGATGCAATGCCACTAGTTACAAGCAAGCTCTAGGGCTGTGACATTAATTAGTGAATTAATTAAGTTAATTAACCCTGTTTAATTAGTCTAATTAACTAGTTAGTTTAACTGAACCGTAATTAGTTTAGTTAAATCCTATTTAACCTAAACAGAGTATGACAGGTGGGTCCCACTGGACCCACACGTAAGTTTGACCAGTCAACACCTCTGTTGACTGCTGACGTCATGATGATGTCAGCATGCACTATTCTGGATAATGTTGAATTAAATTAACTAAATAAATTCTAAAAATGATTAAATCTTTTAAAATTAATATAAAATAAACCATAGCTCGGATGAAAAAACTTTGTACATGAAAGTTGCTCAGAACGACGAGACGAATCCGAATACACAGCCCGTTCGTCCGCCACACGTCCCTAGCATAGTGAACCTACAACATTTCACCTCCAGTTCATCTGTCCAAAAACGCGAAACACTGGGAATACTTTCCCGGATGTTTCCCCCCTTCGCCGGTATCACCTCTTACTGCGTTGGGGCACACCTGGCACCGTTACTTGTTATGTCATGCATCGATATGCATCTGTTTGCATTGCATTCATTGTTTCTTCCCCCTCTTCCCTCTGGTAGACTACGGGACAGACGCTGCTACTGGTACCCCGATCGACTACGGTGTTGACGACCCCTCCTTGCCAGGGCAACCAGGCAAGCCCCTCCCTTGATCACCAGATATCGCCTATTCTTCTCTATACTACTTGCATTAGAGTAGCGTAGCATGATACTGCTTTACGTTATTCCTATTCTGATGCATAGCCTGTCCTTGCTACTACTGTTGTTACCTTTACCTACAATCCTACATGCTTAGTATAGGATGCTAGTATTCCATCAGTAGCCCTACATTCTTGTCCGTCTGCTGTGCTATACTATCGGGCTGTGATCACTTGGGAGGTGATCACGGGTATATACTATATACTTTATACATGATACATGTGGTGACTAAAGTCGGGTCAGCTCGTTGAGTACCCGCAAGTGATTCTGATGAGGGTGCTGAAAGGACAGGTGGCTCCATCCCGGTAGAGGTGGGCCTGGGTTCCTGATGGCCCCTGACTGTACTTTGTGGCGGAGCGACAGGGCAGGTTGAGACCACCTAGGAGAGAAGTGGGCCTGGCCCTGGTCGGCATTCCCGGATACTTAACACGCTTAACGAGATCTTGGTATTTGATCTGAGTCTGGCTACTGGCCTATACGCACTAACCAACTCTGGCAGGAACAGTTATGGGCACTTTCGGCGTCGTGGTATCACCAAGCCTTCATGGCGTGGCGGCGCGGCGCGCTGCGTCGGTTTGGAACGTAAGCATGCTCTTGTATTAAGGGGGCTAGTTCTGCTTCCGGCCGCCCATGCAACGTGCAGGTGTGCTAAGGGCGATGGGCCCAGACCCCTGTGCGCTTAGGTTTAGACCGGCGTGTTGACCTCTCTAATGGCCTAGGTGGGGCTGCGACGTGTTGATCTTCCGCCGCCGGGCATGACCCAGGAAAGTGTGTCCGGCCAAATGGGATCAAGCGTGTTGGGCTATGTGGTGCACCCTGCAGGGAAGTTAATCTATTGAATAGCCGCGATCTTGATAATGGGACGACTTGGAGTTGTACCTTGACCTTATGACAACTAGAACTGGATACTTAATAAAACACACCCTTCCAAGTGCGATACAACCCGAGATCGCTCTCTAACAGGGCTACGAGGAGAGGATCGCGGGTAGGATTATGCTATGCGATGCTTTGCTTGGAGGACTTCATCTCTCTCTCTACATGCTTTGCAAGGCGGAGGCTGCGAGCGTAGTCTTCGACGTGATTAGTTATCCCCTCTTATTCTGGCATTCTGCAGTTCAGTCCACTGATATGGCCCTTTACACATATACCCATGCATATGTAGTGTAGCTCCTTGCTTGCGAGTACTTGGATGAGTACTCACGGTTGCTTTCTCCCCCCTTTTCCCCCTTCCCTTCTACCTGGTTGTGCAACCAGGATGTCGAAGCCCAGGGCCGGCGCCACCGTCGATGACTCCTACTACACCGGAGGTGCCTACTACTACATGCAGCCCAGACGGCGACCGGGAGTAGTTTAGGATGATCGAGTGCGGAGGCACTGTGCTCTCTTCGATCAGTATCCCAGTTTGTGCTAGCCTTCTTAAGGCAAACTTGTTTAACTTATGTCTATACTCGAGATCTGTTGCTTCCGTGACTCGTCTATGATCGAGCACTTGTATTCGAGCCCTCGAGGCCCCCGGCTTGTATTATGATGCTTGTATGACTTATTTATGTTTTAGAGTTGTGTTGTGATATCTTCCCGTGAGTCCCTGACCTTGATCGTACACATTTGCGTGCATGATTAGTGTACGATTGAATCGGGGGCGTCACAATATGCAAGAGTTCCTGGCGACGCGGACGGCCGTTCATGTATGTTTCTTACTTCTTGTTTTTTATTCTTGTAATCTTCCGTGGGGGAGCGCCAGCGCACCCACTAGGTGTAGCCCCCGAGTTTTGGGCCAGCTGCTGAGCAGGGGGCTTGGAACTTCAAGGTAAATTCCGAGTGCTGACTCATTTTTTTCTTCTGTTGCCTTTGTTGAAAGACTACCACAACATCCGCGCGGCCTCCTTCAAATCCCAAGTCCAGGAGCTGGCCAAGCGGACCGCCGACCGGAACCAAAGCCGGAGTAAGTATTCCATCTTCCTTCTCATGGGGGCGCGTCAGTGCACCCGTTGGGTGTAGCCCCCAAGATTCGGGCCGACTGCTAGGCAGTCGGGCTGGATCTCCTGGCAACTAATTGTCTTTTGGTTGGTGCTAACTTTCTTCTTTTTCTTTATCTTGGCAGAGGCCGCCGCAGATCTGCGGAAGCGCCTGGGCGAGGTCGAGACTGATCTCCACACCAAGGAGCAGGAGCGCAGCCAGGCGGTCAAGGAGAGCGACTGCCTGACCAAGGAGCTGGCGGACCAGGCAGAGCAGCACAAGGCGAAGCTCCAAAAGGTGAAGGACAACGAGGCTCACCTCCAGGCCGATTTCAAGACTCAGCGCTCGAACTGGGCCGAGAAGGAGAAGTTCCTGACCGACGGCTACAGCATGATCGAGGACATGATTGACGGTAAATAACTTCTTCTTCCTGAACAGCGGCCGACTACTGCAGGAGTCAGCTTCTGCCTTCTAATCTTTTGGTCTTCTTTTTGTGCAGAGTACTTCCCGGGTTACTCCGTCGCCGTCAGCCAGGCCATCGAGGCGCGGCGCGACCAGTGAAGGAGGTTGGGCGTGGACATCGCGCCCAACGAGCCCCGGAATCTCGGCGAGCAACTCATGGCTGTCAAGATGTGCCTGAAGTCGGCTCATCAGATGCTCCGCCGCCTGCAACGCACCGGGTCTCAGGTGCTGGCCGCCCTCTGGCCGGATGCTCAGGTTCCGTGCACTCCCAGTCGAACTGCTGACTGGCTGGAGGTGGCGGTCGAACGCTTCGAGGCCTGGAAGGGCGTCGCGGCTCGGGCGGGTGCTCGGACGGCCTTGGAGTTCGCCAAGGCTTGGTATCCAAGCCTGAATCTAGCCCAGCAGGCCACCTTCGGGCAGGAGGCCGGTCCGGAGCTGGCGGCGGTGGATCTGCACTAACTCAACGCGCGGCGGCGATCGCCGAGTACGCCAACACTACCGTCTTCGTCCCCGAACTAGACGAGGAGGGTGCTGATGTGCCGCCCAACTGGTTTGGGCTGAACCCGGTGGATGGGGAGGACTCAGCGGAGGAGATCGCTTACAGCGATGAGGGCGAGGACGAAGAGGATGAGGACGGCGAAAACGACACACCGAAGTACGGAGCGGACAGCCAGCCTCAGCCGGATCGAGCCTCGACTAGCGAGTCGGATGTGGCTATGCCGACTGCCGCTGATGTACTTGGCCGCTTCACCATCCGGTGCCGCTGCCTCCACCAACCTGTCGGACCCGCCTGTTGCTCCTCTGGCCTAGGCGGCCACCTTATCTTATCTTTTCCTGTTATTGTAATCTTTTGAACAAGTACATTAAATTCGCGCAATTCCACCCACTGGGGGTGTATTCAAACTCTGTTGAATTTTGGCTATGAGCCTTGCTATGTAAATTAACTTATTCACACTAGTTTGTGCTCTGTCGGGTTCCACTTTCTCTTGCTTTTCTGCTCTTTTTTAGCTTTTTTCCTTTCCTGCCTTCCTTTGGCTGCCACCCTGCCAGCCGGACAGCCGCTCTGCGGTCTGTGGCTGGGTCAGGTACTTGGTAGTTTAGGAAGACAAGTACTTTGGCCGCTTAGAACGTAACAAGTCAAATGAGAAGCCGATCAGCCGGCTGCTCAGCAGCCGGATGGCAAGGCAAGGAGTCGGCTTGGCCTATGCTGGTGTATTTTTCCTTAGTCATTTTTCGTGTGGACACCGTTTCCTGCCTTTAGCTCTTGCCAGCCGGACAGTCGCTCTGCGAGCTGCGGCTTAAGACAAGCGAGGGCTTTAGATGTCGGCACACTACTTGTCCGACTGTAGGTAGCTTTTAGCACAGGATAAGGCGGCAAGCCCCCGGGCCAATTGGTCGAACCAGATGCCAGGCGGAGGAATGAAATAACACATTCACATGCATTTAAACTTATCATACGGATAAAAAGGGTAGCCCTCGAGTGCTCCTCGAGGGGCCCGATGTCTTTGCTCTTAACACAAAAAGTAGCGTGATACATACTACATTAACTGTAAAATCTTTGGAGAAGATTTGCGTTCCATGGGCGCTCTGTTTCCTTGCCAGAGTCGTCACTCTTGCGCACCCTGGGCTTCTGCGCGTCGATGAGGTAGTAGGAGTCGTTGCCCAAGGCTTTGCTGATGATGAAGGGCCCTTCCCAAGGGGACGGGAGCTTGTGCTGGGCAGCTGTTCGCTGGATCAGTCGGAGCACAAGGTCCCCCTCCCAGAAGGATCGAGGCCTGACCTTCCGACTATGGTAGCGGCACAGGCCCTGCTGGTAGATGGCGGACCGGCTGAGTGCCAACAGCCGGCGCTCTTCCAACAGGTCGACGCCATCTTTATGCGCCTCCTTCGCTTCCGCCTCTGTGTACATGGTGACGCGAGGCGAGTCAAACTCGATGTCAGTTGGGATGACGGCCTCAGCCCCGTACACGAGGAAGAAGGGAGTGAAGCCGGTTGATTTGTTCAGCGTGGGGCGGAGACTCCAGAGGACGGCCGGTAGCTCATCGATCCAGCAGTCGGCCGAACGCTCCAACGGCTCGATCAGTCGGGGCTTGATGCCAGACAAGATGAGGCCATCTGCTCGCTCGACTTGGCCGTTTGACTGTGGATGGGCAACAGACGCTAAGTCCAGTCGGATGCTCTGCGTCGCGCAAAAACGGGCCAAGGCGCCTTTGGCAAAGTTTGTGCCGTTGTCAGTGATGATGCTCCGCGGTACACCATACTGGACGGTGATATCTGCGATGAAGGTCACAGCAGTTGGGCTGTTCAACTTCTTGATTGGCTTCGCTTCAATCCACTTGGTGAATTTGTCCACGGTGACTAGCAGATGGGTCATACCACCGCGTGCTGTCTTGAATGGGCCCACCATACCCAGCCCCCAGACGGCGAATGGCCAAGTGAGGGGGATGGTCTTGAGTGCGGAAGTCGACAGATGCTGCTTGGAGCCGAATTTTTGGCACCCTTTGCATTTCTTGACCAAATCCTTGGCGTCGTCCAAAGCAGTCGGCCAGAAGAGTCCATGGCGGAAGGCTTTGGCGACAAGGGATCTGGAGGCCGCCTGGTGGCCACACTCGCCTTGGTGGATGTCTCTGAGGATTGCCTTGCCTTTCTCTGGCTCGACAAAGCGTTGGAAGACGCCAGTCATGCTTCGCCTGACAAGCTCTCTGTTTACTATCATGTATGCTGCTGCTCGGCGTTGCACTTGCCGGGCCGAGATCTCATCGGCTGGTAGCTCTCCGCTCACCAGGAAGTTGAAGATGGGCTGCGCCCATGATGGTGCTTCGACCACTGTCATCACGGCCACTGGAACCAGGGCGGTTGGGTTGGGAGGCGGCGGGTTGGAGTCGGCCGCCACTTGCTGCGTCGTTGAAGTCCCCGGGCCGGCTGCTGCAGCCCCGGGCCAGGTTCTGAAGTCCCCGGGCCGGGTGCGACTGCTGTAGTCCCCGAGCCGCCTGCTGAAGTCCCTGAGCCGACTGCACAGCCCCGGCCAGTTCAAGTCCCCGGCCGAGTGTGATCAAGCAGTCCCCGAGCCGCCCGCCAAGTCCTCGGGCCGACTGCTACAGCCCCCGAGTCAGATCCGACTGTTCCGGGGACAGCCGGCACGAAGATGGACTCTGATTCCGGCGAAGGCTTGATAGACGACTTGTGGAGGCACTGGAGGTAGACGCCGGCTGGTATCGCTTGGCGAGTGGAGCCAATCCGTGCCAGGGCATCAACTTGCTCGTTGTCGGCCCGTGGCACGTGAAGGAACTCGCACCCGTTAAAGTATCCGCCGATCTGCTGGACGAGGAAACGGTAGCTCACCATGTTTGCATCCTTGGCGTCCCAGTCGCCAGACGACTTCTGGACCACCAAGTCCGAGTTTTCATAGCATAGCACTCGGCGGATGCAATCTCTTTGGCCAGTCGGAGCCCGTGGACGAGTGCTTCGTACTCGGCCACGTTGTTGGAGGTGGCAAAATGAATTTGCAGCATGTATCTGAGCTTGTCGCCTTTGGGAGAGGTGAGGACGATGCCGGCTCCCAAACCGGTCCGCATCTTCGAGGTATCAAAGTGCATCTGCCAATGAGTGGAATTTGGCGCTGGCGGCAGGTACTGGGTCTTGGCCCAGTCGATGAAGAAGTCGGCCAGCGCTTGGGACTTGATGGCGGTGTGAGGCTGGTAGAGGATGGTGTGGGGAGCCAGCTCGATGGACCACTTGGCCACCTGGCCTGAGGCATCTCTGTTGCCTATGATCTCAGCAAGCGGAGCGGTGCAGACGATCGTGATGGAGTGCTCTTGAAAGTACTGCTTGAGCTTCTTGGCGGCAAAGTACACGCCATAACACATCTTCTGGTAGTGGGGGTAATTATGCTTGGAGGCCGACAACACCTCACTCAAGTATTACACGGGCCTCGGGACCGACTGTGCCTTGCCGTCTTCTAGGCGCTCTACCACAATGACACTGTTGACCACCCGGCTGGTGGCGGCGATGTAGAAGAGCATGGGCTCCTTAGCAGCCGGAGCCGCCAGGACAGGCAGCGCGGTCAGCATCTTCTTGAGATGGAGGAAGGCCTCGTCTGCCTTGTCGTTCCACTCGAAGTGAGTGGTTTTCTTCATTAGCTGGTACAGGGGAAGAGCCTTCTCACCCAGCCGACTGATGAAGCGGCTGATGGATGCCAAGCACCCTGTGAACTTCTGGATGTCTCACAGTCGGGCAGGTCTCTCCATCCGCTTGATGGCCTTGATCTTCGTAGGGTTGCACTCGGTGACGCATTCAGAGACAAGGAAGCCAAGGAGCTGGCCGGCTGGGACTCCGAAGACACACTTCTCTGGGTTGAGCTTGATTTGAAAACGTCGCAGATTATCAAAAGTCTCCTTGAGATCTTCCAGGAGGGTGTCGCGCTTCTCCGTCTTCACCACAATATCGTCTACATAGACGTGGGCATTTCTGCCAAGTTGTTTGAGGAGGCACTTCTGCATGCAATGCTGGCACCGGCATTTCTTAAGCCGAATGTCATGGTCAGGTAGCAGAAGGCTCCGAATGGTGTGATGAAGGCAGTCTTCAGCCGATCGGCCAGGTTCAGCTTGATCTGGTGGTAGCCGGAGTAGGCATCAAGGACAAACAGCAGCTCGCATCCGGCTATGGAGTCAATCACTTGATCTATCCGAGGCAGAGCAAACGGATCCTTGGGGCAGGCTTTGTTGAGGCTGGTGTAGTCAATGCACATGCGCCACTTGTTCTTCTTCTTCAGTACAAGGACTGGGTTGGCAAGCCATTCTGGAAAAATGCTTCGATGATGAAGTTGGCTGCCAGCAGGCGGGTGATCTCTTCACCAACAATTCTTCTCTTCTCTTCTGACAGGCGGCGGAGGGGTTGCTTGAATTGTTTTGCATCCGATCTGACATGTAGCTTGTGCTCGGCAAAATCCGTAGGAACACCCGACATGTCCTTGGGAGACCATGCGAAGATGTCCCGATTCTCACGGAGGAAATCGACGAGCCCGCTTTCCTACTTGCTATCGAGGTTGGTCCCCACGATAGCGTGCCTCTCCGGGTGATCCGAGTCCAAGGGTATCTTCTTGGTTTCTTTGGCCGGCTAAAAGGAGCCCTGGGCTTCCGACTCCTTAGGATCTGGTGACAGGTCCGGCTGCTTGCTGGCCATAGCCACAACCCAGTCAAGGAGCCGCTTCTCGGCAGCAATCACAAGGGACTAGGCCAGCCAGCTACTAGCAGTAGCACACGTGACCGACTTATTGTAGTCGCCGGCTATGGTAATGATTCCCTTGGTACCCGGCATCTTCATCTTGAGGTAGGCATAGTGCGGCACCGCCATGAACTTGGCCAGAGCTGGCCGGCCCAGGAGTGCATGGTAGGGGCTCTCCAGGTCCACCACCTCGAACCAGATTGGCTCACGGCGGAAGTGATCTTTGTCTCCGAAGAGGACATCAATATTGATCTTGCCGATTGGTGAGCACGAAAGGCCAGGTACAATGCCATGGAAGACAGTCCGACTGGGCTGGAGCTGCTTCTCTTTGATGCACAACTTCTCTAGGGTGTCGTGGTAGAGGATGTTGATGTTGTTGCCGCCGTCTATCAGAACTCGGGAGAAACGACAAGCTCGCCTCTCCGTTGAAAAGGTAGCATGCAACACCATGGCATAAGGACCCGAAGAAGGCATCACTTCCGGGTGGTCAGCTCGGCTCCAGCTGATGGGCCTCTCGGACCAATGCATGAACTCCAGGGCTTCAGAGGCGACAGCATTCACCTCACGGTGCTGCTGACGTCGGCTGTGCTTGTGGTCAGCCATGCTGGTGAAGACGACGTAGGCTCTGTGTTCTTCAGGTAATTCATCTTGGATGGCGGCGACCGGACGGGCCGCCGGCTGCTGAGGAGGCGGAGCCGGCGGGCCGGCAGGCGGAGGGGGAAATCCTTCACCCTTGGCAATGTGGGTGAGCCAATGGCACTTTCAGGTTGTGTGGTTGGACGGCTTCGCGCCGCTGTGGAACTTGTAGGGTGCATCGAGGGTCTGCTTGAAGGAGAAGGCGGGCAACCAGGCGGGCTTGCCGTCCTTCTGGCGCTTGGGGCCGGGCTGACCCTCCAACTGCTGGTCTTCAACTGTCGCCACCTGTCGGCTGGTAGAAGCCGACTGTGGGGCCTTGCGCTTATTGTCGTTCGACTGCTGGCACCGACTGGAATCACCAGCCGGCGTTTGAGAGGCCGGAGGAAGCACCTTCTCGGACGCGTCTACCTGGAGCTCCGACTTCATGGAGGAGTAGGCAGTGGCGTACTTGTCTGCTATGATCATCAGCTCGTTGAGTGTGGCCGGCTCATCGCAGAGGAGTCGGTGCTTGAGTAGGGTGCCCACTCGGCACCCGGCAGTGAAGTACTCTATGGCTTGCACCTCATGCACCCCTTCGCAGGAGTTGCGCAATTCAGCCCATTGCGTCAAGTAGTCGCGGGTGGACTCGGTCGGGCCTTCGACGCACAGAGAGAGCTGGCGGGGCTTGGGAGGCCGCTTGTAGGTGCTTGTGAATTTGCGGATGAAGAGTTCGGTGAAGTCCAACCAATTGTTGACGCTGTAGGGCTCGAGGCTGTTCAGCCATGTCCGGGCTATGCCCTGGAGCATGAGTGGAACGTACTTCACGGCGATGTGCTTGTTGTTGTTTGCTATGTTGATGGCGGTGGAGTAATCAACCAGCCAATCTTATGGCTTCACGGAGCCGTTGTACTTGGGAATGTCTCGAGGGAGCGAGAACCCTTTGGGGAAGGGCTCGTCACGAATGCGGGGGCCAAAACAAGGCGGGCCAATTGTGTCGGAGTAAATGACCACGGGTAGCCTAGCCGGCTCCCCCCGGCTCTTTAGAAAAATTACAGGCCGATCGGGCCTTCAAGCATCCAAGGCGTGCGGCCGCCTTCCCTTGGCCGGCTCTCTCTCAGGCCGGCTACCGGGAGGCGGCCCGGCCCTAAACACACAGGAGGAAAGCCACAAGAGGGCCGACTCCAAGAAGCCGGCCACGAGAAGGCCGACTCCAAGAAGCCGGCCCCCAGCAGGCGGCCAAGATCGTACCCTCAAACTTTGCACCCACATTACGGCGAAGGGATGGGGCGTGGCTATAGTGAAACTTGCCACCCCCGAATCCCGGAGCGCGTGGCCATAGTGCGCCGTACGGGGCGGCCATCACCCGTTCGGTGCGGCACTGTTGCCATGTTGACCATGACGTCACCCACGACAAGCTGTCAGCCCGGCCCGCAGGCGGCAGGCCCCTTTAGTCAGAGAGATACCCGAAGGCGGCCAGGCCTCCCCAGTCGGCCTGGGATGTGGCCGGCTCCTAGCAGCCGGCTTGCTCCCTCCCTCGAAGGAGGCGCCTCATTAAGGAGACAAGACGAGGTAAGGCTACGGTGATCGCCGCCAGGCGGCGGCACTGTAGCCATAATTACCTCGACAAAGCCCTCGTCATCAGGGGTGAGGCAATAGTAACCAGCCCCCGACAAGGCCCCCGAGCGGTGGGACCTGCTTGTCGGCCAGGAAGCCGGCAGCCGGCGGGACCCGCCAGTCGGCGGGCCCCAGCGGCCGGTGGAGAAGCCGGCGAACATAGACACTGACGGCTAGGGCCCGTGCCCAGCCGGATTACCATTGTACCCTTGGGGGATAGGCCTATATAAACCCCCCAGTGCACCCATGCAAAGGGTTGATCTCTTAGAGTTTTAGACATCACATAGAGGGAAGAGGAGAGCTAGCCTTGCCCTTCTTCTTCCTCTCACTGAACAGCTCAAGGAGCCTCTTATAGCTACTTGTTAACTTAGTGATCATGCGGAGACCCCGCAGAGCAGCAGTAGGGGTGTTATCTCCTCGGAGAGCCCCAAAGCTGGGTAAGATTCGCAAGGCAGCATGTTTAGCGCTTTATCCCGCTTCTGTGCACCGCGGACGTCTTATTGGCCCCCAAAATGATAAGCCACCCGTTGGCATATGTCGCACCTACCACCGGACATTTGGTGCCCACCGTGGGGCCAGGTGTGCCGTCGTCCGGAGACCTATTCTGGACGGGAACCCTTTTCCTTCCCAGCGAGCGTAGCCAGCCCGGCACGCCCGATGGCGCTTGCCTCGATGCGCTGCAAGGCGTCGCTGATGCCTGCGCGGCGAGCTGCCTCGCCGATCTTCTTGGCGAGGCTCGCATCTCTGACGAGCCCGCATCCGATGCGGGCACAGGCTGCCCCGAGAGCCACCTCGACCAACTCCACGTCTCCAGCGAGCCCGCTGTGGATTTGGAGTCGGTTGGTTCCACCGGCCCGATGCTTGTCGACTCGGACACGGCATCGCTTGACGCTTTCCCCACCAACGTCGTGATTTTAAATGACCCTCTTCCTCGAGCCGACAGTTGCGGCAGCGCCATCACCGAGGTGCTGGTCATCAGCCACGGCGTCGCCTCTGGCGAGAACGCCCATGACGCCCTGCAAGCGGCGCTACACGACCTGTCCGTCCCCCTTCCGGCCGACGCCGACGCCGAAGCACTGGAGGCACGCCGCCTCGCCCTCATTGCGGAAGGCCAGAAGATAGCCTCCATGAGATGCTTCACTGAGGCTCACCAGCGCGAAGTCAACCGCGCCGCCTTTGGCACGCCGCCCCCTGACGGGCCGAGCCGAATCGGCGTCATCAAGAAGCGTGGTGCAGCCATCGCCGACATGCTGGGAGAAGACCGCCCAGTCTATGCCACGCCCCTCGGGAACCTACGCGCCGCCCAGGCGGTCGTAGACGAGCTGGATGGACTGGGGGCCGACGAGCTCCCCTACATGACCAGACGCATCCAACAGTTGATCGACGCGGCCGCAAAGCGGCATGAAGCCGGTGTCCGCGCCGAGAGCCCTCCCCCACGCCGAGAGCACGGCGCGATGTCGCGAACGCCGACTGCGGACAACACCCGCGCAAGGCAAGAAAAGGAGCCGGCTGTCAGCCGCAGCCGGACTCGAATCTCCATCGAGCGCGACGCAGAAGGCCGCCCTCGAGCCGTGGAGCGACGAGGCAACCAGCCTCCTCCTCCGCCTCGTGGGGAGAGATATCCCACCCCGCCGCCTGTCACGCATCCGACTCTCAGCGGCCGGCTAGGCCGCCGCGAAGGAGTCAGCGAGAACGACGCCCGCCATCGGATCGACCGCCTAGTGCGATCCTCCGTGCTAGAAGAAGAAGACAATGTCGGCCCGACTTGCTTTGGCCCCCGCATCCGCGACAAGCCCTTCCCCAAAGGGTTCTCGCTCCCAAGAGACACGCCCAACTACAACGGCTCCGTGAAGCCGGAAGATTGGTTGATCGACAACTCCACTACGGTTAGCATAGCCAATGGCAACAGGCGTTTTGCCGTGAAGTACGTCCCCCTCATGCTCCAAGGCACGGCGCGCACCTGGCTCAACAGCCTCAAGTCGTACAGCGTCAACAGCTGGCTAGACTTCACAGAAGCCTTCATCCGCAACTTCACCAGCACCTACAAGCGGGCTCCCAAGCCCCGACAGCTCTCCTTGTGTGTTCATGGGCCCAATGAATCAACTCGCGACTACCTCACGCGTTGGGCCAAGCTCCGAAACTCCTGTGAGGGGGTGCACGAGGTTCAAGCCATTGAGTACTTCACCGCTGGGTGTCGAGAAGGCACCCTCCTCAAGCACAAGCTCCTCTGCGATGAGCCGACTACCCTCGACGAGCTGCTGGTCATAGCAGACAAGTATGCCACGGCCGACTCTTCAATGAAGACCGAGCTCCGGGTAGACGCCTCTGGGAAGGTGCTCAATCCGGCTCCCAAGACGCCGGCTGGGGACTCCAGCCGACGCCATACCAGAACGACAACAAGCGGAAGGGCCCTATGCCGCCTTCCACCAGTCGGCAGGTGGCCACAGTCGAAGATGAACAACCCGAGGGGTGGCCCGCGCCCAAGAAGCAGAAGGGCGGTAGGCCGGCTTGGCAGCTGGCTTTTTCCTAGGAGCAAGCCCTCGACGCCCCTTGCAAGTTCCACAGCGGCGCAAAGCCGTCCAACCATACAACCCGGAAATGCCACTGGCTCACGCGAATCTCCAAAGGCGAAGGGCTAGTGCCGCCTCCGCCTGCTGGTCAGCCGCCTCCGGCTCCTCAGCAGCCGGCCGTTCGACCAGCAGTCGGGGCCGTTCAAGACGAGTTCCCCGACGAGCATGCCGCCTACGTCGTCTTTACAAGCCAGCCCGAAGACCGGCGCAGCCGGCGCCGACAGCACCAAGAAGTCAACGCGGTCGCCTCCAACAACCCTGAGTACGTGCACTGGTCGGAAAGGCCTATCAGCTGGAGCCGGGCCGACCACCCAGAGGTGATGCCGCCTCCCGGATCTTATGCATTGGTTTTGGATGCCACCCTAGCAACGGACATGCGTGCTGCCCGTTTCTCCCACGTGCTGATAGATGGCGGGAGCAGCATCAACATACTGTACCGTGACACCATGGAGAAGTTGAATATCAAGACGAAGCAGCTCATGCCTAGTCGGACCGTGTTCCATGGCATCGTACCCGGCCTATCCTGCTCGCCAATCGGCAAGATCAAGATAGATGTTCTCTTCGGGGACAAGGATCACTTCCGCCGAGAAGCAGTATGGTTTGAAGTAGTGGATCTGGAGAGCCCTTACCATGCGTTGCTTGGCCGACCTGCTCTGGCCAAGTTCATGGTTGTACCCCACTACGCCTACCTCAAGATGAAGATACCGAGTTCCAAGGGCATCATCACCATAGCCAGCGACTACAAGAAATCCTCCGAGTGTGCAGCAGCTAGCAGCCGGCTGGCCGAGTCACTCGTGATCACCGAAGAGAAGAAGATGCTGGATTGGATCGTGGCCATGGCCGGCAAGCAGCCGGCCCTGTCCCCCGACCCCAAGGAGTGTGATGCCCAAGGTTCTTTCCAGCCGGCCAAAGAAACAAATAAGATACCTCTGGACCCGGAACACCCAGAAACGTTTTGCCGCCATTGGGGCAAACCTGGACAGCAAATAGGAAGGCGAGCTTGTCGATTTCCTCCGTGAGAATCGGGACATCTTTGCATGGTCACCCAAGGACATGCCGGGTGTTCCGAAGGAATTCGCCGAGCACAAGCTACACGTTCGAGCAGATGCAAAACCAGTCAAGCAGCCCCTCCGCCGACTGTCGGAGGAGAAGAGAAGGATTGTAGGAGAAGAGATAGCCCGGCTTCTGGCAGCCGGCTTCATTATGGAGGTGTTCTTTCTAGAGTGGCTTGCCAACCCGGTCCTCGTGCTGAAGAAGAATAACAAGTGGCGCATGTGTATAGACTACACTAGCCTCAACAAAGCCTGCCCCAAAGATCCCTTCGCCCTGCGAAGGATTGATCAAGTGATAGACTCCACAGCAGGATGCGAGCTGTTGAGTTTCTTGGATGCTTACTCAGGCTACCACCAGATAAAGTTGGATCCAGCTGATCGCCTAAAGACCGCCTTCATCACACCATTCGGAGCTTTCTGCTACCTGACCATGACATTCGGCTTGAGAAATGCCGGTGCCACTTTTCAGCGTTGCATGCAGAAATGCCTCCTCAAGCAGCTCGGCGAAATGCCCACATCTATGTAGATGATATTGTGGTGAAGAGCGGAAGCGGCACCTTCTTGGAAGACCCCAAAGAGACATTTGAAAACTTGCACGATTTCAGATCAAGCTCAACCCAGAAGTGCGTGTTGAATACCGGCCGGCCGACTTCTAGGCTTCCCGGTCTCCGAGCAGCGGCATCGAATGCAACCAGTGAAGATCAAGGCCATAGAGAGAATGGAATTCCAACCAAGCTACGAGGCGTCCAAAAGTTTACGGATGCTGGCCTCCTGAGCGGCTTTATCGGCGGCTCGGAGAAAGCTCTCCCCTCTACCGACTCATGAAGAAGACCACTCATTTGAGTGGAACAACCAAGCCGACCAAGCTTTCCACGAGCTCAAGAAGATGTTGGACCGCCGCTTTGCCTTGGCGGCACCGGTGAAAGAGCCCATGCTCCTTTACATTGCCGCTACCGGCCGGGTGGTCGACACCGTTATCGTGGTTCAGCGCTTGGGAAGAAGGCGAGCTCGGCTAGTCCGAGGCGGTGTATTATCTAAGTGAATCTTGTCCACCTCGAAGCGAGAACTACCCACTATCGAGAAGATGTGCTATGGTGTGTGCCGCTGCCAAGCTCAAGCCCTACTTTCAAGAGCACCCCATCACGGTCGTATGTCTTGCCCTTCGCCGAGATCATAGGCAGCGGGATGCATCCGGCTGGGTGGCAAAATAGGCCATTGAGCTGGCCCCTTACGATCTTCTACCAGCCTCGCACCGCCATCAAGTCCCAAGCATTGGCCGACTTCCTTGTCGGCGGGCCGAGACCGATACCTGCCGCCGACCCAACTCCACTCATTGGCGGATGCACCGATGGGTCCAAGATGCGCACCGGCTTGGGAGCGGCATCATCCTCACCTCTCCCAAAGCGACAAGCTCGGATACACATTGCAAATTCATTTTGCCGCCTCAATAATGTGGCGAGTATGAGGCACTCATACGAGCTCCGGCTAACCAAAGAACTTCGTCATATGCGGATCCTATGCTATGGCGACTTCGGTTTGGTAGTCCAACAATCATCTGGCGATTGGGGCGCCAAGGGCGCAAAACATGGCGAGCTATCCCTTCCTCGTTCGACCAAATCAGCGGGTATTTTGAAGGATCGAGTTCCTCCACGTGCCACGGGCGACAACGAACAGCGAGATGCCACAGCACGAATAGGCTCCACTCGACAAGCTATACCAACGGCGTCTCTCTCCAGCGCCTCCTCAAGCCGTCTATCAAGCCGTCTCAGAATTCGATTCCATCTTATCGTACCGCCCGACCAGCGCGGTCGGATTCGGCAGGGAACCGGCAAAGCGGCTCGGGGACTTCGATAAGCGGCAGGGAACTTCGACAGCGGTTCGGGGACTGCCATAGTCGCGTCGGCCGGGACTTCAGAACCCGGCCGGGGACTGTCGACACAACAGCGGTGGCCGACTCCAGCTCTTCACCACCCAGCCCACCCGCCAGGTCGCGGTAGCCATGTTGGCAATAGAAGAAGTCACAGCTCCATCATGGGCCCAGGCCATCCTCAACTTCACAGTAAGCAGAGCTGCCGGTAGCGAGATCGCGGCAAGACAAGTCCAACGCCCGGCGGATATACACAATAGTTAGCGAGAGCTCGTTAGGTGCGGCATCCTTTGGAGTCTTCGGTAGCGCTGCGTCGAGCGAAGAAGGCATAGCAATCCTCAAGGGCATTCACCAAGGAGAATCGGCCACCACGTGACCTCAAGATCACTCGTCGCCAAAGCTTTCCGCCATGGATTCTTCGGCCATTGCTTTGGATGGCCAAGGAGTTAGTCAAATCTGCAAAGGGTGCCAAGTCTTCAGCTCCAAGCAACACTGCCGGCTTCTGCACTCAAGACCATTCCCCCCACCTGGCCTTTTGCCGTCTGGGGACTGGATATGGTGGGCCCGTTCAGGATGGCGCGCGGCGGCATGACACATCTGCTCGTCGCCGTGGACAAATTTACCAAGTGGATTGAAGCAAAGCCGATCAAGAAGATGAATGGGCCGACTGCCGTGACATTCATCGCAGACATCACAACCCGGTACGGCGTACCACATAGCATCATCACCGACAATGGCACGAATTTTGCCAAGGGAGCACTGGCAGCGTTCTGCGCGACACGGGGCATCCGGCTGGACTTAGCGTCCGTTGCCCACCCGATCAAGCGGCCAGGTTGAAGCGAACAAGCGGCCTCATCCTCTCGACATCAAGCCCCGGTAGTCGTGCCCTTTGGGCGTTCGGCTGGCTGTTGGCTCGATGAGCTGTCGGCCGTCCTTTGGAGTCTGCGCTACGAACAAGTCAGCTGGCTTCACCCTTTCTTCCTTGTATATGGTGCGGGCTGTCATCCCAACCGACATCGAGTTCGACTCACCTCGGGTCACCATGTACACGAAAGACGGAGGCCAAGGAAGCACGAGAAGACGGCGTCGACCTGCTGGAAGAAAGCCGGCTATTAGCCCTCAGCTGGTCCGCCATCTACCAGCAGGGTTTACACCGCTAGCACAGCCGGAAGGTCAAGCCAAGATCCTTCCAAGAGGGTGACCTTGTGCTCCGGCTGATCCAGCGAACAGCCGGCCAGCACAAGCTCTCGGCCCCTTGGGAAGGCCCCTTCGTCATCGGCGAGCATTAGGCAATGACTCCTACTACCTAATCGGCCTTGAAAGCCAAATGCACGCAAGAGAGATGATTCGGGCAAAGTCGAAGCGACCATGGAGCGTAATCTCCTCCAGAAGATTTCTGATTAAAATGCAGTATGTACCACGCTACCTTTTGTATTAAGTGCGAGACAACGGGCCCCCCGAGGAACACTCGGGGACTACCCTCTTTTATCTATGAATGATGAGTACCATGCCTATGATTATGTTACTACATTCATTTTTCTCGTCCGGCACCGGGTTCGACCAGTCGGCTCGGTGTCACGCCCAAGATGCGACCCTATCCAAAAGGAACTCGAAGGTCCCACCAAGGATAGAAGCGCATCTTGAAGGCAGCTTGCAAGGTGGATATCATTACATCAACATTACATAATGCATAGGGATACATACATAAGGCACAAATGCCACAAGAATACATCAACATCATATACAAGATCAACATCCGACTACGGATGAAACATAAACGAAGCTCAAGCGACATCCACCACCTTTAGCCAGGGCTGCCGACACGGAACCTATCCCCGATCGAAGAAGAAGCGTAAGAAGAACTCCAAACAAGCAAACATCGCTCTCACGTCATGATCATCGCATAACCTGTACACTGCAACTGTTGGTGTAGTAATCTGTGAGCCACGAGGACTCAACAATCCCATTACCATTGGTATCAAGACTAGCAAAGCTTAATGGGTAAGGAAGAGGTAAAGTGGTGAGGTTGCAGCAATGACTAAGCATATATGGTGGCTAACTTATGCAAATGAGGCGAGAAGAGAAACAAAGGCGGTCGTCAACTAGTAATGATCAAGAAGTGATCCTGAACTCCTACTTCGTCGAGACATAACCCGAAACCGTGTTCTCCTCTCGATCAACCCGAAAAAGAGACACTCACGAGTTCGCACCGGTGGGTGTATTTTAGAAGAGTTTGCTACAAGTTTACTACAACGGATATTAACAAATTCCCATCTGCCACATAACCATGCACGGCTCTCGAAAGTTTATACCCTGCGAGGGTGTCCCAACAACCCATGATAAGCTCTCGCGATCAGCGAAGGATATTCCTTCTCCCGGGAAGACCGATCAGTCTCGAATCCCGACTACAAGACATTTCGACAGCAATAAAACAAGACCAGCAAAGCCGCCCGAATGTGCCGACAAATCCCGATAGGAGCTGCACATATCTCGTTCTCGGGCACACGGATTGTCCAAACTTCCGATAAGCGAACCCAGAGTTGCCTGGTGGCCACCGTGGTGACGGTTTGGACCAGCACTCACGACGAGCAACCTTGGCCGGGGGTAAAATAAGATGACCCTTGGGCTCCGAAACCCAAGGAAAAAAGGGCATAGGTGAGGCAAATGGTAAAACCAATGTTGGGCCTTCTTTGGAGAGTCTTATTCAAAGCGAACTGTCCGGGGGTCCCATAAATCACCCGACCGCGTTAGGGACGCAAAATCCGGGAGCATAATACCGATATGACGGAAACTAGGGCGGCAAGAGTAGAACAAAACACCAGGCATAAGGCCGAGCCTTCCACCCTTTACCAAGTATATAGATGCATTAATTAAATAAGATATATTGTGATATCCCAACAAGTAAACATGTTCCAACAAGGAACAACGTCTCCATGTTCCAACAAGGAACAAACTTCATCTTCACCTGCAACTAACAACGCTATAAGAGGGGCTGAGCAAAGCGGTAACATGGCCAAACAAAGGTTTGCTAGGTAGCGCAGCATAGCGAAAGAACGAAGCAACTAGCATAGCAATGATAGTAGTGAGATCCAGGGTAGCGGTCATCTTGCCTGAAATCCCGCAAGGAAGAAGAGCGAATCCATGAAGAAGACGAGCGGATGAAGCCAACCAAGCGTGAGCGAGCGAATCCTCACGATGCAACGAAACGGGAACTATCGAGAAGAAGCACACAACATGGTAAACACACCACACATGAACAAGACATGATGCTCAACCAAGTATGATGCATGACAAAACTACATGAGCTACTCATGGCAAAAGATGATGCAAACAAGAGCAACACATCAAAGCAAGTTTAAATGAGGCCGGGAACAATATAGAACAATTCCGGTAAGTCCTAATATGCAAATTTCGAAATTGGTCCAGATCTGAATAAACCTTATGTTCAAGTTGTTAAACAGCAATTTAATATGCACCACGATGATCTACACGAGATTCTAGTCAAGTTACATATAAAGTTCATTAGATTCGGAGCTACGGCCTAGAAGATATGAGCAAAACAAGTTAAACATGGCATTGATGCAAAATGCATATAAACATCAAGCAAACACCTCAAAACAAGGATGCAACATGATAATATGAAACTACATGCAAAATCAAGCAAGTTTCATATAGAGCACACTCAAAAGCAGACAGCGGTTCAACACATACACATGAAACAAGTTATAGCAACAATCTGTCCAAAACAGCAACTAAGCATATTGCAAGCATCAAAACAACATGCTACAGGACCTCAACACAATAAAAAAAGGCATGGGAATGAAGTACAGGTAAAGCATTACAAAACATGAACACTGAGCTATCTCCAGAAATCACTAGAACATGCTCAAACACACATGGCAAGATTGCAAATAATAACAGTTTCAGACTTTAGCAGAAATAACATCAGGTTGCAGTGTTTAGAGCTATCAAACAACATGTTACAGGAACTTATCATGGCAAACAAAGGCATGGAATGAATCTACTAATTGCATAGAACAAAAGTCCCTTACTGACCATAAGCCACAAAGGATCAGAAAATATGATGGCACCCATGTAAACATGGCAAGTTATA
Organism: Aegilops longissima; assembly: GCA_021605205.1. Classification (NCBI taxonomy): domain Eukaryota; kingdom Viridiplantae; phylum Streptophyta; class Magnoliopsida; order Poales; family Poaceae; genus Aegilops; species Aegilops longissima. The sequence goes on from CM038677.1 coordinate 569,217,087, forward strand.
TAACAGATTCATACATGGCAGAAACAACAATAAGTAGGCATGTTGGTGAGCTTGAACCACTCACCACAGAGCAATACATGGCATGGCAAGGCAAGAAACAGTAAGAAGACATGGCATAGAAGCTATACATGGCAAGAACAACAATATAGCATGCAAGGATCAACTACAACAACCTTGGCAAAATTGAATAACATGTAAACAATCTGCCAGGAAACATTTTATAGCAAAAGTAGAGCTCAATTGACTCAAGCTATGGCACTCCATAATTGCAAACAAGGGCATGGATGGATATAGCAAGACATGTATAACAAAACATCCTTACTGAAGTATCTCAAAATAAGCATGGAACTCTCTGTAGCATCAAGTTAACATGGCATGAAAATATCAGCAAAACAGGGCTGAAATCAGCAACATCATGAAACCTAGTTTGCATGCTTGTGCTAGTCACCACAGAGATCACAAAAATACATGGCATACACACCTGGAAAGATGGCATGGCATATTACAAAACACATGTAGGACTCAAGTTCATAGGATGCACACATCAATCATGGCAAAAATGACAAAAGTGCATGTTCTGTTAAGAAACAGAAACTAACATCACATAGCCCTCTTCTAACAGCATTTTGGGCATCAAGATGAGCTCAAATGAAAATGATGCAATGAGATGAAATGATCTACTCTTCGATACGAACAATTTGACATATTATACGCACAAAACGGACCTACGGATGCAGAGTTATGGCATGATGAAAATGCATGAAAGTAACAAAACTCGGGGACTTAGAGATATTTGGAGGGGAGAAAGTCAACGGCGGGATCCGGCGCGCGAACCGAGGCGAACAGGCTCCTCGATCCGCTGCAGCGACGGACGGCGGTGGAGGAGGAGGGCCGCGAGGGGGCGCAGCCAGCGGGGGCTCCATGCAGCGGCCGGGCGCCGGCCGGGCGCTAAGCGACGCCGGCCGGCCACGGCGCGGAGAGCGGCGCGATCGCCGGCCGGCGAGGCGGCGGCGGCGGCGCGAGCAGGGCAGCGAGGTGACCGTGGCAGCTGGACGGCGGCGGGGACGGTCGGGGCGGCGGCGAGCGCCTCGAAGCGGGAGGAGAGCAGGCTCGAAGGCCATGGCCGCGCAGGCGGCGCGACCAGGGAGGGCCCAGCTGGCCTGGGCGGGCGGGCGGCGGCGGCCAGGCGGGCCACGTGGCAACGCGGGTTGGCAGCGGGCGGCGGGCAGGCGACACGGACACGTCCGGCGGGGATCTTTGTCCGTTGGCGAGGTAGGGGAAGGCTAGGGTTAGACCGAAATTTGGAGGAGACACATATTTATAGGTAGAGGGAGCTAGGAGTGTCCAAATGAGGTATGGTTTTGACCACGCGATCGTGATCGAACGACCGAGAGCATGGAGGGAGTTTGCTGGGTTTAGGCCAGTTTGGAAGGGTGTTGGGCTGCAAAGAGAAAGAGGCTTTTGCGGTTACCGGTTAACCGTTGGAGTATAAGCGACCTCAAATGACCCGAAACTTGACAGGCGGTCTACCGGTGCTATACCAAGGCCGCTTGACAAACCTCGGTCCATTCCGAGAACGTTTAACACCCGCACATGAAAAGAGGTAAAAGGGAGCGCCGGGGAGCATAGGAGTGCCGGATTGCAAAACGGACAACGGGGAAAATGCTCGGATGCATGAGACGAACACGTATGCAAATGCGATGCACATTACGACATGATATAAAATGCATATGATGACATGGCAAAGTGCAACACGCAAGCACATGACATGGCAACGACGGCGAATAACTGGCAGGCACCTGGCGCATCGAATCCGGGGCGTTACACCCGGGGACTTGCCGCCTTGAGTTATATTCAAGTTCTACCTGCAGTCAGAGAAGTAGTGTGCCGGCACCCAAGCCCTCTCTTGTCGGAAGCCACAGCTCGAAGAATCGGCTGTCCGGCTGGCAAGAGCCAAAGGCAGGAAGGATGCCCACATGAAAAACGGCTAAGGAGTAATGAACTTATATAACGCAAGCCGGCTTCCCACCCCGCCGACCGGCTGGCCGGCTTCCCATTCACCTTGCTACAATCCAAGAAATCTCGAGTACTCGTCTTCCCAAAACGGCCAAGTTCTTCCCCAGCCACAGACTGCAGAGCAGCTGTCCGGCTGGGAAGGCGGCGACCAAGGGAAGGCGGCAAAGAAAACAGCCAAAAGGATGAAAAGCAAACATGAATGGAAGCCAACACATGCATGATTATATTTACACAAAAGGCCTTTGAAAGGCCAGCATTCAACATAGTTTGAATACACCCCCAGTGGGTGGAACTGTGCAAATTTAATAAAAGTTGTTCAAAAGAGTAACGAGCAGGAAAGTAAAGACGGCAGATCAGGCCAAGGGAGCAATAGGCGAGTCGGGCAGGTTGGTGTAGACGGCAGTGCCGGCTGGAGGAGTGGCCGGCTGGCGAGTCTCGGCATGATCGTCGCCTCTTGCAGGCGGCGCGCTTGCACGCAACCGTTCTTTGGAGGCGCGGTCAGCCGAGGCTGGCTGGTCGCTTCGCCGTCTGGCACGGTGTCTTCGCCATCCTCCTCCTCTTCCTCTTCGCCCTCGTCGCTGGAAGCGATTTCCTCCACCGAGTCTTCACCTCCTGCTGGGTTCAGCCTGAACCACTCCTCCGACTGAGCGACGCCGTCATCATTTACCTCAGGGGCAAAGACACTGGTGTCGGTATAATCGGCGATCGCCGAGGCGCGCTGGATGATAGCCGGCTGCACCGCCACCAGCTCTTCGTCGGCCTCCTACCGCCAGGTGCTCAGCTGGGCCAAGCTTAGCCCAGGATACCAGGTTCGGACGAACTCCAGCGCCCGCCTGGCGCCGGACCGAGCTGCAGAGGCCTTCCAGGCCTCGAAGCGGCCGACCGCAACCTCCAGCCAGTCGGCAACCCGACTGGGGGTGCGGGGAACCGCCTCGCCGGGCCAGAAGGCGGCCAACACTTGCGCCCCGGCACACTGAAGATGGCGGAGCATGCGGTGAGCCGGCTGCAGACGGGCCTGGATCGCCAGAAGCTGCTCCTCAAGTGTCCGGCTAGCATCCGGTGCGATCTCGACCCCTGCCTGTCGGCGTGCATCGCGGTGGGCCTCGATGGCTTGGGTAGCGGCGGCGGAGTAGCCAGGGAAGTAATCTGCACAAAGAAGAAAGAAGTAGCACAAAGTCATAAGACAAATCAGATGGCAAGGGGCAAGCAAAGGGATGAAGAAGAAGAAGGCCTACCGTCAATAAAATCCTCAATCCGTCCATAGCCTTCGCTCAGCGCTTGCTTCGCCTCGGCCCAGCTCGCCGCCTCGGTCTCGTATTCGGCTTTGAGGGCGGCCTCGCTGTCATGTGCCATCTTCGGGGCCGCCTTATGGCTCTCCTCCTGGTCGGCCAGTTTCTTGGCCAGGCGGTCACGCTCCTGAGCCAAGGCGGTGCACTCGGTTTCCTTGGCGCGAAGGGCGGTCTGGACCCCGCCTAGCTGCTCCCTCAAGTCGGCATTGGCCCCTGCAAATATGAAGAAGAAGAAAAAAGCAATAAGGAAGAGGTCATCAGGAAAGATCCGACCCGATCGCTTTCGGCACCGGCCAGAATCTCGGGGACTACACCCGTGGAGTGTTGTAGCCACGTGAGATAAAAAGTGAAGCACTTACTCCGGCTCTCAGTCAGATCGGCGGTCTTCTGGCTCATCTCCTGGGCCTGGGAGTTGAAAGCAGCCGCGCGGAGATTGTGATATTCCTGCGAATAGGACGGAGGTGCGAATAAGAACAAAACCACAATCGAAGTTTACTAAGAAGTTCCAAGCCGCCTGCTCAGCAGCCGACTAGGAACTCAGGGACTACACCCAGTGGGTGCGCTGACGCGCCCCCATGGAAGAAATCAAGAAGCAATCGACAAAGAGTGGGAGGACTCACCCAAATGACCGTCCGCGTCGTGAGGAACTCTTGATTATACCGCTTCAACGCGGAGACCTGGGCCTGAAGCCGGCTCCGGACCTCCTGCGCCGCCACGTTCAGCTCGGTCGTCCCACCGCCGGGTGTCCACTCAGACGAGCTGGCGCTGGCCGCCTCCAGATCCTGAGCCGACGAGCTGGTGCCCGCGGCTTTCTGCGGCTCCGGCGCTGAAGTCGCCTCCCCCGTGCGCCGACGAGACGGTGACAGGACCACAAGATCCGCCCCCACGGCCGGCTCGCCTCCAGCTGGCTGCTCGGGCGGCACGTCAAGCCGGCCGCCCTGGCCCGTTCCGGCCGGCGGTGACGGTGCCGCCTCCCCTCCAGGATGACTACGTCGCCCTCCTCCCTCTCCATCGCCGGCCGGTTGCGGCCGGTTTCCTCCGGTGGGGGCACCGGGATGTCGGGGGCCGCAGTGCGAAGAGGGATGATGAGCTGCGGAGGCTGGTTACGCATGGCCTCCGCCGCCTTCTCCACGGCCGCTGCCTCCGCTTGGGCCTTGGCCGATGCGTCGGCCTGTGCCTTCGCCGACTTTTCCTTCGCCTCCTGGGCGACCCTCCGCTCCTCCGCTCCTCCGCCTCCCGCTCCTCCGCCTCCCGCTCCTCCCGCGCATTCCTCTCCGTCGCCTCCAGGAGGTCAGCGTGGGGATCCACGCGGCGGGAGCTCGCGGACCCTCCCGCCGCTCCAACTATGGAGGCGGCAGGGACCCGCTCGAGGGAAAGCGACGCCCTGATTGGCAAATCAAGAAAAAGACTTAGAAAAATATCGACCAAAGAGAAAAAGAAAGAAAAGTGTGATAAAATTGACACTTACGCCGAAACCGCCGGCAGGAGATGATAAAACTCGTGGAAGGCGCGAAGAACCGCTTCGCCCGGCAGCCGACGCCACAGCAGCGGCGCTGGCGGAAGATTACCCGCTCGTCCTCCTCCGGCACCGGCGAGATCTCTGTCTCCGCCTCAAGGCGGGCTCGCACGTAATCCATGCCCGGCAGCCGCCGCGTCTTGCGGAGGAAGTCGACATGGTCCTCATGGACGTTGGAACCATCCCAAGAACTAGACAGCGCCATGAGGACGGGGAAGCGACGAGAGAGGCACGACGGCGGAGGACGCGCGACCCAACTGCGGCAGAGCTACGGCGAGCCAAGAAGGTTGACGGAAGGACAGCACGGCGGTGAGGCGCTATGGTGACGGAGAGGAAGAAAGAGAAGAAGAAAATGGTGGAGCGAGGCCGAGCGTGCGAGCGTCTGCCGCTCCCCCTCCTCCCCCTACTTATAGCCCTATGCAGCGAAGCTGAGGAGGCGAGGCGTGGGGGACGTAGGATTAACTGCGCCCACTCCCCCACGTCCCGTGATTATCGCGCCCTAAAGGCGTGCGGAAACTGCCGCTGCAAGGTGAACGGCCCATTTCGGGCCGCAGAAGATCCGCACTTGGGCCGAGGCCTGGGAGTGGCGGGCCCCGGCCTGCGGCAACGTCCTGTCGCGCGCGTGGGCTGGCAGGCCCTTCCAGCTGATGGGCGCCATGTGGCGCGCAGGCGGCAGGCGGTCAGCGCGCGGCCCGACACGCGTGCCACCTGGTTCCCGCCTTCAAGCTTCGAAGCCTTCAAAAGACGGCGCACCTAATCAAAGCCGGCTCCTAGCTGCCGGCTCTTCAGGATAGGAAGCTGGTCGAGCTTCTCGTCCTCTCTTCAGCCTCGAAGCCCAACCAGCTTTGGGGACTACTATCGGAGTAAATGACCACAGGTAGCCTAGCTGGCTCCCCCCGGCTCTTTAGAAAAATTATAGGCCGATCGGGCCTTCAAGCATCCAAGGTGTGGGGCCGGCTTCCCTTGGCCGGCTGTCTCTCAGGCCGGCTACCGAGAGGCGACCCGGCCCTAAACACACAGGAGGAAAGCCACAAGAGGGCCGACTCTAAGAAGCCGGCCACGAGAAGGCCGACTCCAAGAAGCCGGCCCCCAGCAGGCGGCCAAGATCGTACCCTCAAACTTTGCACCCACATAACAGAGAAGGGACGGGGCGTGGCTACAGTGAAACTTGCCACCCCCGAATCCCGGAGCGTGGCCTGATCTTGGCCGTCTGGGCGGCCATCACCCGTCCGTGCCACCTTTGTTGCCATGTTGACCATGACGTCACCCACGACAAGCTGTCAGCCCGGCCCGCAGGCGGCGGGCCCCTTTAGTCAGAGAGATACCCGAAGGCGGCCAGGCCTCCCCCAGTCGGCCTGGGATGTGGCCGGCTCCTAGCAGCCGGCTTGCTCCCTCCCTCGAAGGAGGCGCCTCATTAAGGAGACAAGACGAGGTAAGGCTACGGTGATCGCCGCCAGGCGGTGGCACTGTAGCCATGCTTACCTCGACAAAGCCCTCGTCATCAGGGGTGAGGCAATAGTAACCAGCCCCCGACAAGGCCCCCGAGCGGTGGGACCTGCTTGTCGGCCAGGAAGCCGGCAGCCGGCGGGACCCGCCAGTCGGCGAGCCCCAGCGGCTGGCGGAGAAGCCGGCGAACATAGACACGGACGGCTTGGGCCCGCGCCCAGCCGGATTACCGTTGTACCCCTGGGGGGGTAGGCCTATATAAACCCCCCAGGGCACCCATGCAAAGGGTTGATCTCTTAGAGTTTTAGACACCACATAGAGGGAAGAGGAGAGCTAGCCTTGCCCTTCTTCTTCCTCTCACCGAACAGCTCAAGGAGCCTCTTGTAGCTACTTGTTAACTTAGTGATCATGCGGAGACCACGCAGAGGAGCAGTAGGGGTGTTATCTCCTCGGAGAGCCCCGAAGCTGGGTAAGATTCGCCGGCGTGCATGTCTTCGCCTTATCCCGTTTCCAGGCACCGGCGACGTCTTATTGGCTCCCACAATGATAAGCCACCCGTTGGCATATGTCGTGCGTACCACCCGATAGATTGCATATTATTCTTCTACCGCCAGGGACCGAGGCAGTCGGTCGATCCGGTGGCGGGCGTCGTTTTCTCCGACTCCTTCACGGGGGCCCAGCCGGCTTCCGAGAGTCGGATGCTCAACAGGCGACGGGGAGGCGCGCCTCTCCCTGCGCAGGGGAGGTGGATGATCATCTCGCTGTTCCACTGCTTGGGGACGGCCATCTTGGTCGCGCTCGACGGTGATGCGGGTGCGGGTGCGGCTAGCAGCCGGCTCTTGATCTCTACGGTCACGGGCGCCGCCTGTCAGCGTCTGGGAGGTCGCGCCGTGCTCTCGGCGAGGGGGAAGTTTTTGGCCTGCAGGCTGGGTTCCACCACGCGCTGGCCGCGTCGATGAGCTGCTGGACGCGCTCCGTCATGCAGTGATGCTCATCGCCCTCAAGGTGATCCAGCTCGTCTGCTACCGCCTGGGCGGTGTGGAAGTTCTCGATAGGCGTGGCATAGACCGGGCAGTCGGCCCCCAACATGCTGGCGATAGTTGTGCCGCCTTGTCGGGCCGTGCCCACGGGGCTGGGTTCGCTAGCAGTCGGCGTGCCGTAGACAGCTCGGCCGATGTCGTGCTGGTAGGCTTCGGTGAGGCGTCTCATGGTCGCCAGCTTGTTGGCGCTGTCGAGGAGCGCGACGCGGCTTGCTTCTTGCGCCGCGCCATCGGCGCCAAGCGCAATGGGTGCGGACAGGTCCCTCATTGCCGCCTGCAACGGGTCCTGGCTGGCTCCATCAGAGGCTCCGTCGTGGCTGATGACACGCACCTCCGTGACAGTGTTGGTGCTGGCGCTGCTGTCGGCAACAGGAAGCGGGTCGTCGAAGATCACCACATCACCAGGGAAGGCGTCAGAAGGCGCGGCGTCGGTGTCGATGACCATGTTGACAAGCAGGTCGGTTGAGCCGACGGACTCCAGGTCGGAGGGCGGCTCGTTGGCGTTAAGCTTGCCGAGGAGGTCGACGAGGCAGCTCTCTGAGCTAACTGCCCCTGTGTTGGGTGCGGGCTCGTTGGAGAGGCGGATCCCGCCGATGAGGTCAGCGAGGCAGCTTGCGGCTGGCGCGCTTTCACGCCCGCGCGCATGTCGGCACAAACGCCGTCGGCGTCTTAGCGGGCCTGCGCCGCCGAGAAGGAAGAGGGTTCCCGTCCAGAACATGTTTCCGGACGACGGTGCACCTTGCCCCACGGTGGGCGCCAAATGTTGGGGATATCATGTGTAACACCCTGGATTTTGCCCTTTTCTTTTTCCTTTGATTTTCTTGGATTTCTTGATTTGAATTGCTTTTCTGTGGCTATGTAGTTCCAAAACTTGGGAAGATCATGTCTTCCTTGGTTTTATAGTGGCTTGTTGTCCTCATCATCATCCCTAGATCATGTCATTGCCATCCTTAACCTAACCCAATATTCTTTATTGGGAATATTCCTTTTTCTATTAAAGGAATAACCCTTTAAACCCTAGGTTGTGAAGCAACCCATCTTTATGTCACTCCCAAAATTCCCAAATAATTATCATAAATTGTTTGGGTCATATCTTCCACAAATATGTCAAAATCCTTCCTTGGCATCATCAAAGATGATTCACAAATATTCCTTTTCTGATTCTGCCCTAAGTGGTGGTTTGAGAAGGAGGTGTCATCTTTGCTTGATTGACCCCAAACCTTTTGGACATCTTTGCTTGATTGACCCAAAACCTTTTGGACATCTTTTCCTGTCCATATAATTGCACCATGCCAAAATTCAACTCAAGTTGCTTAGTAAATATTTCTGAGCAATTTTTCAAAGTTCCTGTTTGAGGGAAGTGATTGTGAAGGAAAGTACTAGCTAGGCATATTCAAATGAGTTGAAATTTTGCAAGGTCCTTCATATGATCAAATCATGACTCTCCACCAAATATGAGCTCATGTAACTCATCTATGTGAGCCCAGATCCAAATCTTAGTTTCTGGTCAGATTTTCAGTTTGTGAAGCAACCATATTTTATATTGCTTCAATTAAGCTGAAAATTTACCAGGACATTCTCATATCCATATCAACTCTCTCCACCAAGTTTTGGCTCAATCAATTATTCCATTTGCCTTGTGCTATTTTTCCAAAATTCTGATCAGAATGAAGCATTATGAAGCAAGTCCCATTTTGCTATTTCCAAATGGCATGAAACTTTTACAGCAGCTTCATATGATCAAATAACCCATCCATGCCAATTTTCAGCTCAATCCAAGCTAGTATGTGAGTGCTACTCCAAAGTTTGCCATTCTGGTCAGTATGGCACGTTGCACTACAAGTACTAGCTAACCCCCTCGGTATGAGCTGAACCATTCCCATCTTACTCACCCTAGTGAGTGATAAACCCCAGTAAAATTTCAGTCTAATCCTCCTAACCAATCCTCTGCAAATAGCACCAAACACCTTGCTGCCAAAATGTTTTGGCTCCTCCTGCAAATCACTACTTTGCCCCTGGACCGCGTGGTTACCGCCTTTGGACTCAGGGCACTAAGATCATTCTTCTAGACAAAGTTGGTCTGGCCAGAACGCGCCGCTGGAGCTAGCTCACGCGGTGACCATGGGTTGGACAGGCCAAATCTCGCGCTCTGCCAAACCGCGGCGCTGTGTTCGTCCGCTCCCCTCTGCCTCTCGCGTCCAAATCATATCCTCTAGCTCGCTCTTGCTCGTCTGCATCTTCCTGCATCAATTCCCCGTCCGGACTCGCCGTGGTTTAGTCGCCACCGCTGTGCCCGTGACACGTCCCTCCTCTGTTCCTCCATTGGCATCAATCTAGAGCTCTCTAGAGCGCGCCCGAACCCCTCCCGTGGCCTATATAAGGACCCTCGACCCCTACCGCAGCCCCCAAGCCTCTACTCGTTCCTCCTCGACCACCGGAGTCCTCGCCCCCCTCCTCGTTTCGCCATTGCCGTCTCGGCCATCGCCGGAGTCGAGCTGGCCCGGCCAAACCGAGCCTCCTCTCGCCTCCCTGACCTGTCCATCGAGTCCCCCTCATCCCCGCGGTTCGCCCCACCCACTTTCCCCTCGCCGGAGTTGGCCGTAGCACCAAGCATCACCACCGCCCCCACCCCTCTGTCTCCTCCTGGCGCCACCGTTCGCCGCGCCTCCTCCCCTCCCCGGCGCCCCTGCTGCCTCTGGATGGGTGCGGTAGGCCGCCACGCACCCGCTGGTGCCCGCGCCCTGGCCGGGGGTGGCCTGAGCCGGCCGGCCCCCTTGCCAACCCGATCGCCCCCACCCCTTGCCAGCTCAGCGTAAGTGGACACGCACTCCCTGTAGTACCCTTTCCGCTCCCTAAAGCGTATTCTTTTAGAACACATTTTCCCCTTCGGAAAGCATATTCTCCTCCTCTTTCGGGCCAAAGTACGTTTTCCAGTTCAGAAAGCGTATTTATGATTTTACGCCTCCGCCTTATCCACTCAGGGACCCGTTGGTGATGAAAATATTCACAGATTGGTCCTTCTTCCACACTTCATAACTCCGCAACCGTAACTCCGATTGAGGTGAAACCAATGCTCACTTCTTCGTCTTGTCGAGATCTTTCTGTTGGTAACATTTTCACTAGGTGTTCACACTGTGAAAATGACCATTATACCCTTGCCTCTAATTAGCCCCCTCCGACAAAGAACCGTCCGGCGTTTCGTTCCGCGGCTTCACCGCGATTCTTCCTGGAGTCTTCGTCACCCCCAGGCAAGCCACTACATCCACTTGCATGATAGTCATAAGTAGCCTTGGTTTTCAACTTGAATATTTAATAAAATTTTGTCGTTATTTGCCTGTTTGTTTGCTACTACTGTCGTTGTTTCGGTTATGCTTGTGGATTATTGTTCACTTTCATGCTATGTTCCGATGCATCTTGTTATCTTGTACTACTTGCTAGTATCATGTTCGTAAGTCAGGTTTGGTAGTAGTAATACATGCTGGTAGCAGTGATGTTCTTCGGATGCATGCTTAGTTTGTTATTCAGTACCGTTGCTATGTTTGTTCTGTTGCATCTAGATGGTTACATGCTCACTTGGTAGTATTCTTGTTATGTTCATGCATGATGTTTATTTATGATGCCAGTAGTCATGCTATGCTTATGGTAGAGTTATGCTTGTGTTTTTCATGCTCGTCAGTATGCCATGCTCATTCCGATATATGATTCATTGTGGTTATGCTCGATGATTATGTTGCACCCCATGTTGATATCATGACCATGCATTGTAGTTGCATCATGTTTTTGTATTATGGCTCAGCTTATTGCATTCAAGTTTAATCGGATAATAATGAACTTGAACAACTATTGGCTGATTCATGGTGCCACTGAATCGAGTTGACCAGTGCAACCACATTTGCTTTTATGGGAAGGCCCTAATGCGGTCTATTGTCATGCCTCTCGTCCGTGCCTCCAACGAGAGAAGGTTATGTGCGAGCGCTACCTTGGCTGGGTAGGACGGCATAAGCCTTGTGTGCCTTTTGTTGAGTATGGATCCATTGTCCCTGTTTGGGACCGTTTATGTTTTGCCACGACGGTGGCCGTTGATGCCTTTGGTAGGCACGGGGCCACCCATGACTTAGCCCAAATGGGAGTTGGTCGGAGTGGCTAGGAGAGTGTCATGCCAGTAGATCAGTTTTGTCGGAACGCCGTTGGTCCACCCGAATGGGAGTGTGAGGCCATGGGTTCTGTGGTGTGGGTAAAGTGTGCTACCTCTGCAGAGTGTGTGTGCTAAATCTATCAATAGCCGCGCCCGCGGATATGGGCCCAGTTCGTAGTCGGTCACACTATGAGCCAACAATAATAATAGCTTGCTTAATAATAATAACCCAGGTTCGAGGATGAGAAAGAGATTGGTTGTGATCATGAGAGGATCACGGAGGTATCGTGGATACCGATGTTGGTAAGTTGATGCATGTGTTGGTTACGAGGTAACCCGAGCAGCGTAAGTTGGTGCATGATAATGATAACCTGTTGCATGCTAGTATCATCATGTTCATAAATTCATGCCATGCTCATACTATGCTAGTTGTATCATGTTCATCTTGTTCATGCTAAGATTGATCTGATAGTATCATGTTAACCCTTGTTAACCTGTAATTGCCATGTTGTTGTCTGTCTTGATTGCTTTTGGTTATTGTGAGCTTGCAAGTACATTCAATGTACTGACCTGGCATGCCATGCCAGTTTGCAGGTCGTGCCTAGATTGTTTGCTTGTTTGGTGTAGTTCCTGTGTTCACGAGCTAGGATAAACGTTCCAGCCAGAGTCCCTGGGTATTGGAGTCCATCATCGTTGTTCGTTGTTCCGCTGCCAGTAGAGGTTCCGCTGCCTCGAGTTGTTATGCTGCTTGCATAGAGCAACTGTGGTTGGCGTAGTGTGGTTGTGTCGGTGTTATTCATTGTAATATCGGAGACCTTGTATTCATATTCGTGTTGTAATAGAGAGCTGGTTTGTTCTATGCTAAGCAGTGCCGTATTCCAGAAGACTTCATCTCGATCTCTGGGCTGGAATTCGGGGTGTTCCGGTTTCTCTGAGCCGGGGTGCCACATCGTGCGACATATGCCAGGGGGTGGCTTATCATGGATGGGGACAAGAGTACGTCGCCGGGCTCTGGAAGTGGGAGTGAGCGACACCGCATACGCCTGCGAATCTTACCCAGGTTCTGGGCACTCTGTGGAGATAAGACCCCTAGTCCTGCTCTGCGGGATGTCTGCACGATCACTACGTCAATAGAGTGGCTACAAGGTTGCTCCTTGAGCTGTTTTGGCTAGAGGAAGAAGAACAAGGCTAGCTCTACTACGCTCTCTCTACGTGGGTGTGTGTGACTTCTAGGGTTCTGAACCCCTTGCATGGGGTGGCCTAGGGGGTTTATATAGGCCTACCCCCAGGGGTACAATGCTAATCCGGCCGGGTGTGGGACCCGCCCGTCGGTGTCTCTAGACGACGGCTTCTCTGCCGGCTACTAGGGCCCGCCGCCTGATGGGTCCCGCCGGCTGCCGTGATCTTGGCCGACAGGTAGGGCCCGCCGCCTGCAGACCATGTTGACCGCTTTATACTGTATCATCGCCTCCGATGACAGAGGCTTGGTCGGGGGGAGCGTGGCTACAGTCCCGCCGCCTGGCGGGTGCTCACTTTAGCCACACCCCGTCTCATCTGATTAATGGTGCGCAGACTTCGAGGGGGTGAAAGGTCGCCTGCTAGGAGGCCGCCGCCATCGTGGCCGCCTGCTGGGGATTTGCCGCCTTCTGGGACTCACCGACAGGTAGGGCCCTCCGCCCGCGGACCGTACCGACCGGTCATCGTGGGAGCATGGCTCCTCCTGATGTAGATGATGTCGCGGGACGCGTGGGAACAGTGTCGCGCTGGGCGAGGGGTGTCCGCTTGGTACACCGCACTATGGCCACACTCCGCCCTAGATTTGGGGGTGGCAGGTCGCACTTTAGCCATGCCCCGTCCCGTCTTGGTAATGGGGGTGCAGACTTTGAGGGGACGAGGGGCCGCATGCTAGGAGTCGGCCCACTCGTGGCCACCTGCTAGGAGTCGGCTGATGACCCACAAGTATAGGGGATCTATCGTAGTCCTTCCGATAAGTAAGAGTGTCGAACCCAACGAGGAGCAGAAGGAAATGATAAGCGGTTTTCAGCAAGGTATTCTCTGCAAGTACTGAAATAAGTGGTAACAGATAGTTTTGTGATAAGATAATTTGTAACGAGCAACAAGTAACAAAAGTAAATAAAGTGCAGCAAGGTGTCCCAATCCTTTTTGTAGCAAAGGACAAGCCTGGACAAACTCTTATATAGAGAAAAGCGCTCCCGAGGACACATGGGAATTATCATCAAGCTAGTTTTCATCACGTTCATATGATTCACGTTTGGTACTTTGATAATTTGATATGTGGGTGGACCGGTGCTTGGGTGTTGTCCTTACTTGGACAAGCATCCCACTTATGATTAACTCCTATTGCAAGCATCCGCAACTACAAAAGAAGTATTAAGTTAAACCTAACCATTGCATGAAACATATGGATCCAAATCAGCCCCTTACGAAGCAACGCATAAACTAGGGTTTATACTTCTGTCACTCTAGCAACCCATCATCTACTTATTACTTCCCTATGCCTTCCTCTAGGCCCAAACAATGGTGAAGTGTCATGTAGTCGACGTTCACATAACACCACTAGAGGAGAGATAATACGTCTCCAACGTATTTATAATTTTTGATTGCTCCATGCTACTTTATCTATTGTTTTGGACTATATTGGGCTTTATTTTCCACTTTTATATTACTTTTGGGACTAACCTATTAACCGGAGGCCCAGCCCAGAATTGCTATTTTTTGCCTATTTCAGTGTTCAAGAAAAGCGGAATATCAAACGGAGTCCAAGCGGAATGAAACCTTGGGAACGTGATCTTCTCACCGAGCGTGATCCGGAGACTTGGACCCTACTCCAAGAAGTGCAGGCGGTCATGAGGGTGGAGGCGCGCCACCCCTGGCGCGCCCCCGCCTCGTGGGCCCCGACGCTCCACCGACATACTCCTTCCTCCTATATATACCTACGTACCCTCAACAGATCAGGGACGGAGCCAAAAACCTAATTCCACCGCCGTGCACTCCCCAGATCCACGAGATCCCATCTTGGGGCCTGTTCCGGAGCTCACGGGAGGGGGCATCCACCACGGAGGGCTTCTACATCAACACCATAGCCCCTCCGATGAAGTGTGAGTAGTTTACTTCAGACCTTTGGGTCCATAGCTAGTATCTAGATGGCTTCTTCTCTCTTTTTGGATCTCAATACAATGTTCTCCCCCTCTCTCGTGGAGATCTATTCGATGTAATCTTCTTTTTGCGGTGTGTTTGTTGAGACCGATGAATTGTGGGTTTATGATTTAGCTTATGTATGGAAAATATTTGATTCTTCTCTGAATTCTTTTATGAATGATTGAGTTATCTTTGCAAGTCTCTTCGAATTATCCATTTAGTTTGGCCAACTAGATTGGTAGTTCTTGCAATGGGAGAAGTGCTTAGCTTTGGGTTCAATCTTGCGGTGTCCTTACCCAGTGACAGAAAGGGTTGCAAGGCATGTATTGTATTGTTGCCACCGAGGATAACAATATGGGGTATTTATCATATTGCATGAATTTATTCCTCTACATCATGTCATCTTGCTTAAGGCGTTACTCTGTTTTTAACTTAATACTCTAGATGCATGCTGGATAGCGGTCGATGAGTGGAGTAATAGTAGTAGATGCAGAATCGTTTCGGTCTACTTGTCTCAGACGTGATGCCTATATACATGATCATACCTAGATAACCTCATAACTATGCTCAATTCTGTCAATTGCTCAACAGTAATTTGTTCACCCACCGTAGAATATCTATGCTCTTGAGAGAAGCCACTAGTGAAACCTATGGCCCCGGGTCTATTCTCATCATATCAATCTCCATCACTTTATTTACTTGCTTTGTTTTTACTTTGCTTTTACTTTTCACTTTGCATCTTTATACCAAAAATACCAAAAATATTATCTCTATCAGATCTCACTCTCGTAAGTGACCGTGAAGGGATTGACAACCCCTAATCGCGTTGGTTGCGAGTAGCTATTGTTTTGTGCAGGTACGAGGGACTTGCGCGCGGCCTCCTACTGGATTGATACCTTGGTTCTCAAAAACTGAGGGAAATACTTACGCTACTGTGCTGCATCATCCTCTCCTCTTCGGGAAAAACCAACGCAAGCTCAAGACGTAGCAAGAAGGATTTCAGGCGCCATTTCCGGGGAGGCTCAGGCAAGCAAGTCAACCATACCAAGTACCCATCACAATCCCTATCTATCGCATTACATTATTTGCCATTTGCCTCTCGTTTTCCTCTCCCCCACTTCACCCTTGCCGTTTTATTCGCCCTTCCTCCGTTCAATCTTGTGTTACCATGTGCCTTCTTTTTGCTTGCATCTTCGCTTGCTAAAAGTTTATGGATCCTCATCCACTTGCTAATCTCTTTAAGAGATCCAATTATGATGAACCTATTGCTAGTGAATTGAGTGCACTAGATTATCTTTATGAGGTTTTGCCTGAAATTCGTGAATCTAAAAATTGTGATGAAGTACTTTATGAAGAGATTCACGATAGATCTTTGAATAAAAAGCATGATTGCAATGATTTTACTATAAATTCTATTGATTTCAATTGTGCTAAAAATATGCAAAACCCTAAGCTTGGGGATGCTAGTTTTGCTATGTCCTCTACTTGTTGCAATGATCATGATTGGGGTGATTCTTCTTATGATCTTGAAAATTTATTTAATCCCCATGATGAATATGATATTGATAATAGTGTTTGCAATAATATTCAAAGTGGGTTTGGAAGAGTGTGAACTTTAGATCCCACATATTTGGATAATGTTCAATCTTATGAAGTTTTTGATAAAAGTGGGTTTGGAGAGGTCATGATTTTAGTTAATGTTAATCCCACTATTTCGGACGAGTGTCAACTTTGCATGCATGTGGATCGTGTTGAAAATATTTTATGTGATAGCTATTTTGTTGAATTTGCTTATTATCCCACATATAATTATTATGAGAGAGGAAAATATGGTCGTAGAAATTTTCATGATAATAAATTACCTCTCGTTATGTTGAGATTGCTATTGTTTCTTCCCGCTTCCTTGCATATGCTAGTTTTTGCTTGCCTTGATAATTTGTTTGCCTATAAGATGCCTATGCATAGGAAGTATGTTAGACTTACATTTGTTTGTCACGTTTTTTATGATGCTCTCTTTGTGCTTCAATTCTTGTCTTTCTTGTGAGCATCATTGAATCTCAATGCCTAGCTAGGGGCGTTAAACGATACCGCTTGTTGGGAGGCAACCCAATTTTATTTTTTATTTTTTGTTTTTGTTTATGTTTAGGAATAAATAATCCATCTAGCCTCTGTTTAGATGTGGTTTTATCTTTTAATTAGTGTTTGTGCCAAGTTAGACCTATTAGATCTTCTTGGGAGATAGTTATTTGATCTTGCTATAATTTCCAGAATATTTGCGCTCAGTGCCCGAATTGTTAAAAATCACCAGAACGTTATAAAATAGTGATTCCAATTTATGCTGATCAATAAACAAATTGTCCAGGTCGTCTAATTTTGTTAGAATTTTTTGGGTTCCAAAAGTTTGTGTTAGTTACAGATTACTACAGACTGTTCTGTTTTTGACAGATTCTGTTTTTCGTGTGTTATTTGCTTATTTTGATGAATCTATGGCTAGTAAAATAGTTTATAATCCATAGAGAAGTTGGAATACAGTAGATTTAACACCAATATAAATAAAGAATGAGTTCATTACAGTACCTTAAAGTAGTCTTTTGTTTTCTTTCTCTAACGGAGCTCACGAGATTTCTATTGAGTTTTGTGTTGTGAAGTTTTCAAGTTTTGGGTGAATTCTTTTGACGAATTATGGAATAAGGAGTGGCAAGAGCCTAAGCTTAGGGATGCCCATGTCACCCCCAAGATAATCCAAGGACACCAAAAAGTCAAGGCTTGGGGATGCCCCGGAAGGCATCCCCTCTTTCGTCCACTTTCATCGGTAATTTACTTGGAGCTATATTTTTATTCACCAACATGATATGTGTTTTGCTTGGAGCGTCTTGTATTATTTGCATCTTTGCTTGTTAGTTTACCACAATCATCCTTGATGTACACACCTTTTGAGAGAGCCATACATGAATTGAAATTTGATAGAATACTCTATGTGCTTCACTTATATCTTTTGAGCTTGATAGTTTTCCTCATAGTGCTTCACTTATATCTTTTTGAGCGTGATAATTTTTGCTCTAGTGCTTCACTTAGATCTTTTAGAGCACGGTGGTGGATTTGTTTTAAAGAAACTTGATCTCTCATGCTTCACTTAGATTATTTTGAGAGTCGTTAATAGCATGGTAATTTGCTTAATGTTAATATACTTGGTATTCAAGATATGTGAAATTTCTTTTGAGTGCGTTGAATACTAAGATAAGTTTGATGCTTGATAATTGTTTTGAGATATGGAGGTGATAATATCAAAGTCATGCTAGTTGATTAGTTGTGAATTTTAGAAATGCTTGTGTTGAAGTTAGCAAATCCCGTAGCATGCACGTATGGTTAAAGTTATGTAACAAATTTGAAGCATGAAGTGTACATGGCTTGTGCATCCTTATGAGTGGCGGTCGGGGGCGAGCGATGGTATTTTCCTACCAATCTATCCCCCTAGGAGCATGCGCGTAGTACTTGACTTTTGATGACTTCTAAATTTTTGCAATAAGTATATGAGTTCTTTTGACTAATGTTGAGTCCATGGATTATACGCACTTTTATCTTTCCGCACTTGCTAGCCTCTTCGGTACCGTGCATTGCCCTTTCTCACCTTGAGAGTTGGTGAAACTTCGTCGGTGCATCCAAACCCCGTGATACGATACGCTCTATCACACATAAACCTTATATCTTCCTCAAAACAGCCACCATAACTACCTATCATGGCATTTCCATAGCCATTCCGAGATATATTGCCATGCAACTTCCATCATCATTATGACATACATTACTTTTGTCATATTGCCATTGCATGATCATGTAGTTGACATCATATTTGTGGCAAAGCCACCATGCATTATTTTCCATACATGTCACTCTTGATTCGTTGCACCATCCCGGTACACCGCCGGAGGCATTCATATAGAGTCATATTTTGTTCTAAGTTTCGAGTTGTAATTGTTGAGTTGTAATAGAAATAGAAGTGTGATGATCATCATTATTAGAGCATTGCCCAAAAAAAGGAGAAAGGCCAAAATAAAAAAAGGGAAGGCCCAAAAAAAAGGGCAATGCTACTATCTCTTTTTCCACACTTGTGCTTCAAAGTAGCACCATGTTCTTCATGTAGTGAGTCTCATATATTGTGCTTCAAAGTAGCACCATGTTTTTCATATAGTGAGTCTCATAAGTTGTCTTGTTCATACTAGTGGGAATTTTTCATTATAGAACTTGGCTTGTATATTCCTACGATGGGCTTCCTCAAATGCCCTAGGTCTTCATTAGCAAGCAAGTTGGATGCACACCCACTAGTTTTCTTTTGTTGAGCATTCATAGCTCTAGTGCATCCGTTGCATGGAAATCCCTACTCCTCATGTTGACATCAATTGATGGGCATCTCCATAGCCCGTTGATTATCCTCGTTAATGTGAGACTTTCTCCTTTTTTGTCTTCTCCACACAATCTCCATCATCATATTCTATTCCACCCATAGTGCTATATCCATGGCTCACGCTCATGTATTGCGTGAAGGTTGAAAAAGTTTGAGATTATTTAAGTATGAAACAATTGCTTGGCTTGTCATCGGGGGTATAGAAGTTGGGAACATCTTTGTATGACGAAAATGAAGCATAGCCTAACTATATGATTTTGTAGGGATGAACTTTCTTTTGCCATGCTATTTTGAGAAGACATGATCATTTTGATTAGTATGCTTGAAGTATTATTATTATTATGCCAATATGAAATTTTGTCTTGAATCTTTTGGATCTGAATATTCATACCATGATTAAGAATATTTACATTCAAATTATGCCAAAGTATCACTCCGCATCAAAAATTCTCTTTTTATCATTTACCTACTCGAGGACGAGCAGGAATTAAGCTTGGGGATGCCTGATACGTCTCCAACGTATCTATAATTTTTGATTGCTCCATGCTACTTTATCTATTGTTTTGGACTATATTGGGCTTTATTTTCCACTTTTATATTACTTTTGGGACTAACCTATTAACCGGAGGCCCATCCCAGAATTGCTGTTTTTTTGCCTATTTCAGTGTTTCGAAGAAACGGAATATCAAACGGAGTCCAAACGGAATGAAACCTTCGGGAACATGATCTTCTCACCGAACATGATCCGGGACACTTGGACCCTACTCCAAGAAGTGCCAGAGGCGGTCACGAGGGTGGAGGGCGCGCCCCCCTGCCTTGTGGGCCCCCTGACGCTCCACCGACATACTCCTTCCTCCTATATATACCTCGCATTCCCCCAGCAGATCGGGGACGGAGCCAAAACCTAATTCCACTGCCGTACCTTCCTGATCCACGAGATCCCATCTTGGGGCCTGTTCGAGCTCACGGGGGGGCATCCACCATGGAGGGCTTCTACATCAACACCATAGCCCCTCCGATGAAGTGTGAGTAGTTTACTTCAGACCTTCGGGTCCATAGCTAGTAGCTAGATGGCTTCTTCTCTCTTTTTGGATCTCAATACAATGTTCTCCCCCTCTCTCGTGGAGATCTATTCGATGTAATCTTCTTTTTGCGGTGTGTTTGTTGAAACCGATGAATTGTGGGTTTATGATCCATCTTATCTATGGAAAATATTTGATTCTTCTCTGAATTCTTTTATGAATGATTGAGTTATCTTTGCAAGTCTCTTCGAATTATCCGTTTGGTTTGGCCAACTAGATTGGTAGTTCTTGCAATGGGAGAAGTGCTTAGCTTTGGGTTCAATCTTGCGGTGTCCTTACCAAGTGACAGAAAGGGTTGCAAGGCACGTATTGTATTGTTGCCATCGAGGATAACAAGATGGGGTATTTATCATATTGCATGAATTTATTCCTCTACATCATGTCATCTTGCTTAAGGCGTTACTCTGTTTTTAACTTAATACTCTAGATGCATCTTTGGATAGCGGTCAATGAGTGGAGTAATAGTAGTAGATGCAGAATCGTTTTGGTCTACTTGTCTCGGACGTGATGCCTATATACATGATCATACCTAGATAACCTCATAACTATGCTCAATTCTGTCAATTGCTCAACAGTAATTTGTTCACCCACCGTAGAATATCTATGCTCTTGAGAGAAGCCACTAGTGAAACCTATGGTCCCCGGGTCTATTCTCATCATATCAATCTCCATCACTTTATTTACTTGCTTTGTTTTTACTTTGCTTTTACTTTTCACTTTGCATCTTTATACCAAAAATACCAAAAATATTATCTCTATCAAATCTCACTCTCGTAAGTGACCGTGAAGGGATTGACAACCCCTAATCGCGTTGGTTGCGAGTAGCTATCGTTTTGTGCAGGTACGAGGGACTTGCGCGTGGCCTCCTACTGGATTGATACCTTGGTTCTCAAAAACAGAGGGAAATACTTACGCTACTGTGCTGCATCATCCTCTCCTCTTCGTGGAAAACCAACCCAAGGTCAAGACGTAGCAATAGACAACATACGTTTCATCAAAATATCGAACGAATACCAAATTCACACGACTACTAATAGCAAGACTTCTCCCATGTCCCCAGGAACAAACGTAACTACTCACAAAGCGTATTCATGTTCATAATCAGAGGGGTATTAATATGCATATAGGATCTGAACATATGATCTTCCACCAAATAAACCAACTAGCATCAACTACAAGGAGTAATCAACACTACTAGCAACCTACAGGTACCAATCTAAGACTTAGAGACAAGAATTGGATACAAGAGATGAACTAGGGTTTGAGAGGAGATGGTGCTGGTGAAGATGGTTATGGAGATTGGCCCCCTCCCGATGAGAGGAGCGTTGGTGATGATGATGGCGATGATTTCCCCCTCTCTGAGGGAAGTGTCCCCAGCAGAACAGCTCTGCCAGAGCCCTAGATTTGTTCCGCCAAGGTTCCGCCTCGTGGCGGCGGAGTCTCGTCCCGATAGCTTGCTTATGATTTTTCCTCGGACGAAAGACTTCATATAGCAGAAGATGGGCACCGAAGGGCCACCAGGGGGCCCACGAGACAGGGGGCGCGCCTAGGTGGGTATGGCGCGCCCCCACCCTCGTGCCCATGGTGTGGGTCCCCTCTGGTATTTTCTTCGCTCAGTATTTTTTATTATTTCCAAAAATAACTTCCATGGAGTTTCAGGACTTTTGGAGTTGTGCAGAATAGGTCTCTAATATTTGCTCCTTTTCCATTTCCGAATTCCAATTGCCAAGCATTCTCCCTCTTCATGTAAACCTTGTAAAATAAGAGATAATAGGCATAAGTATTGTGACATAATGTGTAATAACAGCCCATAATGCAATAAATATTGATATAAAAGCATGATGCAAAATGGACGTATCATCGGCCTCTTCGTGGCCGCCTTCTGTGGTCTTGCCGCCTTCTAGTGAAGGAAATATGCCCTATAGGCAATAATAAAGTTGTTATTTATATTTCCTTATATCATGATAAATGTTTATTATTCATGCTAGAATTGTATTAACCGGAAACTTAGTACATGTGTGAATACATAGACAAACAAAGTGTCACTAGTATGCCTCCACTTGACTAGCTCGTAAATCAAATATGGTTAAGTTTCCTAACCATGGACAAAGAGTTGTCATTTGATGAACGAGATCACATCATTAGAGAATGATGTGATTGACTTGACCCATCTGTTAGCTTAGCATGATGATTGTTTAGTTTGTTGCTATTGCTTTCTTCATGACTTCTACATGTTCCTATGACTATGAGATTATGCAACTCCCGAATACCGGAGGAACACTTAGCGTGATATCAAACGTCACAACGTAACTGGGTGACTATAAAGATGCTCTACAGGTGTCTCTGATGGTGTTTGTTGAGTTGGCATAGATCAAGATTAGGATTTGTCACTCCGATTGTCGGAGAGGTATCTCTGGGCCCTCTCAGTAATGCACATCACTATAAGCCTTGCAAGTAATGTGACTAATGATTTAGTTGCGGGATGATGCATTACGAAACGAGTAAAGAGACTTGCCAGTAACGAGATTGAACTAGGTATTGAGATACCGACGATCAAATCTCGGGCAAGTAACATACCGATGACAAAGGGAACAACGTATGTTGTTATGCGGTTTGACCAATAAAGATCTTCGTAGAATATGTTGGAACCAATATGAGCATCTAGGTTCCGCTATTGGTTATTGACCAGAGATGAGTCTCGGTCATGTCTACATAGCTCTCGAACCCGTAGGGTCCGCACGCTTAACGTTCGGTGACGATTGGTATTATGAGTTTATGTGTTTTGATGTACCGAAGGTAGTTCGTAGTCCCGGATGTGATCACGGACATGACGAGGAGTCTCGAAATGGTCGAGACATAAAGATTGATATATGGGACGGCTATGTTTGGACACCGGAAGGGTTCCGGGTGATCTAAGATAAAACCGGAGTGCCGGAGGCTTACCGAACCCCCCCCCCCCCCGGAAGTTATTGGGCCCTTAGTGGGCTTTAGGGGAGAGAGAGGGCTGCAGCCAGGAGGTGGCTCCCCCCAAGGGAGTCCGAATTGGACTAGGGGAAGGGGGCGCGTCCCCTCTTTCCCTCTCCCTCCCCCTCTCCTTCACTTCCCCCTCCTAGTAGGACTAGGAAAGGATGAATCCTACTCCTACTAGGAGGAGGATTCCTCCTTCCTTGGCACGCCCCCTAGGGCCGGCCGGCCTCCTCCTCCCCTCATTTATATACGGGGGAAGGGGTGAAAGGACCACGATGTCGCCTAGAGAGGGGGTGAATAGGCGTTTTAAAATCTTTTACAGATTTGGCTATATCCAAATGCGGAAATAAACTAAGCAGATACTTTGCAAGCACAAATCCTAAATATACTAGGCTCACTAAGTGCACCAACAACTTAGCATAAACAAGATGAGAACAACGAGGATATGAGTAAGCACAAGTAAGTCACACAAACTTACTCAGTGTATATCACGAGGTATGGAAATGAATAATACACACAACCACAAGTAAGCAATACAAGCTTACACAAATTGTATCACAATATATGGAATTGAATGATACAAGCAAACTCAAGTAAGTTACACAAACTTACTTGAGCAATATCTAATATATGGAAGTTTATAACACAAGTTAGCAATTCACACTAATCACAATGTATATCAATAGTAGCAAGTATGAATTGCGGAATATGAAGTGTAGGCCTAAATAATCTCTACAAGGAAATGGCCAACACAATATAATCAACCACCACAATATAATGAGGACAACAAGATATAGTGAATGCACGGTCAAATGACCAAAGTAAACCACAAGTAAGGAGTTAGGGTTAGGGATAACCAAAGTCACGGAGACGAGGATGTATCCCGATGTTCACTTCCTTGGAGGAAGCTAGTCACCGTTAGAGAGGTGGATGTTACCACGAAGGCACACCAACGCCACGAAGGCTCACCCTATTCTCCTTGAGATATCACCACGAAGGCGATTCTCAACCACTAGTGGTAGACCTTGAGGCGGCCTCCAAACCTTCACAAACTTTCCGGGGGACAAATCACAAGTTGATTCCTCACCGGAGCACTCCTACCGCCTAGGAGTCTCCAACCTCCAAGAGTAACAAGAACAAAGGGAAATGCTCAAGACTTGCTCAAATCACGAATTCCTTTGGTCAAGAGAGGGAGAGGAGTGGACCTATCACTTGATTGGAAAATCTCTCAAGAACTCTCACGAATCTCTCCGGGATCTAAGATTTGGTGTAGGAGAAGTGAGAGGGAGCCTTTTTGTGTTCTAGGGTTCATATGAATGTGTTGCTCAACCCTCTACCGGATTAGTAGAGGGGTATATATAGCAAGCCTAGAAAACTAACCGTTTGTGAGTAAGTGGCTGTGTTGGGCCGGACATCCGGGCAAGGGCCGGACATCCGGCGGCTGAGAAATGCACACACACGCATGTGAAAAACAGAGGCCAGAGTACAGGGGCCGGACATCTGGCCCAAGTTGGGGCCCCGGACATCTGGCCCAAGTTGCCGGACATCCGGAGGACACAACCAACATTTCAACATGGTTCTGGACATCTACGGCCGGATTTCCGGGCCAAGTCCCGGATATCCGGCCAACACAAAAACTGCAGGCGCCCCAAAAGTAAAATATCCATAACTTTCTCATCCGGACTCCGATTTTGATGATTTTGGGCTCGTTTTGAAGCTATGGAAAAGCTCCAGGTCCTCACATAGAGAACCACCCAAAATAAACCAAAATGGAGGATGCAAAGTATGCAAAGGTTAGATCATATATTTTGGGGAACCTAGTTGGCTATGGATTTATTTGGTATATAGGATATGAGTGGAATTGTGTTGGATAGGAGTGAAATATGCCTATGTTGGAATATGATGTGAGGAAGTAGAAATAGAAGATGTTGACTTGAGCAAATCTAGCACTAACCCCTTTGATCCCCTCTTAATAGTGCGGGATCCCTATAACTCAAGAAACATAAAAGAGCTATACTACATAGCTATCGAGAACCATTCTTGAGTGTATATTTTTCTTCCGTGGTCATCTCTCCACAACACTAACGCCAAAGGAACTAATACCTTTGACTCAAGCCTTTAACTTGAGCTTGATGTTTATGTTTCTTCTTGGCTCAAGTTGAAGGCAAGACATTGGTGAAGTCTTCAAGTAGCTCCCACATATGGGAGGCCTTGCTTTGTATTCATCTTCACTTGCCCATCATGTGATCATCCACAAGATTCAAGCATGTAATCCCTCGGGATGGTTATCTTGAACTTGCCCTTATCAACCATGATCACCAACACTTGATGTTATCCTCTCATAGACACTTGAAATCTCTCTCTCTCTCTCTCTCGATGCGAGCCCATGAGAATCACCTAACCCTCGAAAACATAGACAACACATAGTATGGGTTAGTACACAGAGTGCAATTGATAATTTCTTATCATACCACAAGATCTTATGTGGTCCATCATTTGCGCTCGTGTGTTGACCATTTAGAGTTCAATCTCCGAGCTTCAACTTGGTCAACCGATATCTCTACTCCATGTTTAATCTTGACGTCATGAAGGATATATTGAATTCTTCACTTGAATAGCTTGCTCAATCATGTCTCAACACATGAGTCCATTATGATCATATCTTTGAGCCACTCCTATAATTCATCACTCGAATCATCCTTTTTAAGATCTTGATCCGTTATGGCTCAAACCATAGCTCTAAGCATGGCAACCCTTAAGATACTCCAATGAACTCCATTTTGATCATCTCGATGTACTTGTTGCTTCAAAGGAGTTTTCTTCCATTATTCTTCAATCATTTTCCAATGGGACTAATCTTCAAATGTATATCTCAATGCAAACATTAGTCCATAAGGATTGTCATTAATTAATTACCAAAACCACACATGGGGACTACATGTACTTTCAAGGGGGCACCCCATAGACACACAAGTTGATCTCTTAGCTGTGTGCGGTGCCCCCCTCCACAGATTTCCACCTCGGTCATATCGTTGCAGTGCTTAGGCAAAGCCCTGCGTCAGTAACTTCATCATCACCGTCATCATGCGGTCGTGCTAACGAAGCTCTCCCTCGACACTCAGCTGGATCAAGAGTTCGTGGGACGTCACCGAGCCCAACGTGTGTAGATCGCGGAGGTGCCGTACTTTTGGTACTAGGATCGCTCAAATCACGAAGACGTACGACTACATCAACCGCGTTGTCATAACGCTTCCTCTTAGGGTCTACGAGGGTACGTGGACTACACTCTCCCCTCTTGTTTCTATGCATCACCATGATAGATCTTGCGTGTGCATAGGAATTTTTTTGAAATTACTGCGTTCCCCAGCAGTGGCATCCGAGCCAGGTCTATGCGTAGATGTTATATGCACGAGTAGAACACAAAGAGTTGTGGGCGATAATAGTCATACTGCTTACCACCATGTCATACTTTGATTCGGCGGTATTGTTGGATGAAGCGGCTCAGACCGACATTACGCGTAAGCTTACGCGAGACTGGTTCTACCGACGTGCTTCGCACATAGGTAGCTAGTGGGTCTCAGTTTCTCCAACTTTAGTTGAATCGAGTGTGACTACGCCCGGTCCTTGTTGAAGGTTAAAACAGCACACTTGACAAAAAATCGTTGTGTTTTTTTATGCGTAGGTAAGAACGGTTCTTGCTCAGCCCATAGCAGCCACGTAAAACTTGCAACAACAAAGTAGAGGACGTCTAACTTGTTTTTGCAGGGCATGTTGTGATGTGATATGGTCAAGTCATGATGCTAAATTTTATTGTATGAGATGATCATGTTTTGTAACAGAGTTATTGGCAACTGGCAGGAGCCATATGGTTGTCGCTTTATTGTATGAAATGCAATCGACATGTAATTGCTTTACTTTATCTCTAAGCGGTAGCGATAGTCGTAGAAGCAATAGTTGGCAAGACGACAACGATGCTTCGATGGAGATCAAGGTATCAAGCCGGTGACGATGGTGATCATGTGGTGCTTTGGAGATGGAGATCAAAGGCACAAGATGATGATGGCCATATCATATCACTTATATTGATCGCATGTGATGTTTATCCTTTATGCATCTTATTTTTCTTAGTTCGGCGGTAGCATTATAAGATGATCTCTCACTAAATTTCAACGTATAAGTGTTATCCCTGAGTATGCACCGTTGCTACAGTTCGTCGTGCCAAGACACCACGTGACGATCGGGTGTGATAAGCTCTACGTTCACATACAACGGGTGCAAGCCAGTTTTGCACATGCAGAATACTCGAGTTAAACTTGACGAGCCTGGCATATGCAGATATGGCCTCAGAACACTGGGAATGAAAGGTCGAGCATGAATCATATAGTAGATATGATCAACATAGTGATGTTCACCATTGAAAACTACTCCATCTCACCTGATGATCGGACATGGTTTAGTTGATATGGATCACGTGATCACTTAGATGATTAGAGGGATGTCTATCTAAGTGAGAGTTCTTAAGTAATATGATTAATTGAACTTTAATTTATCATGAACTTAGTACTTGATAGTATTTTGCATGTCTATGTTGTTGTAGATAGATGGCCCGTGTTGTTGTTCCGTTGAATTTTAATGCGTTCCTAGAGAAAGCTAAGTTGAAAGATGATGGTAGCAATTACACGGACTGGGTCCATAACCTGAGTATTATCCTCATTCCTGCACAGAAGAATTACGTCCTGGAAGCACCGCTGGGTGCCAAACCCACTGCAGGAGCAACGCCAGATGTTGTGAACACCTGGCAGAGCAAAGCTGATGACTACTCGATAGTTCAGTGTGCCATGCTTTACGGCTTAGAATCGGGACTACAACGGCATTTTGAACGTCATGGAGCATATGAGTTGTTCCAGGAGTTGAAGTTAATATTTCAAGCAAATGCCCGGATTGAGAGATATTAAGTCTCCAATAAGTTCTACAGCTGCAAAATGGAGGAGAATAGTTCTGTCAGTGAGCATATACTCAGAATGTCTTGGTACCACAATCACTTGACTCAGCTGGGAGTTAATCTTCCAGTTGATAGTGTCATTGACAGAGTTCTTCAATCACTGCCACCAAGCTACAAGAGCTTCGTGATGAACTATAATATGCAAGGGATGGATAAAACGATTCCCGAGCTCTTCACAATGTTGAAAGCTGCGGAGGTAGAAATCAAGAAGGAGCATCAAGTGTTGATGGTCAACAAGACCACCAGTTTCAAGAAAAAGGGTAAAGGGAAGAAGGGGAACTTCAAGAAGAATGGCAAGCAAGTTGTTGCTCAAGTGAAGAAGCCCAAGTCTGGACCTAAGCCTGAGACTGAGTGCTTCTACTGCAAAGGGACTGGTCACTGGAAGTGGAACTGCCCCAAGTATTTGGCGGAGAAGAAGGATGGCAAAGTGAAAGGTATATGTGATATACATGTTATTGATGTGTACCTTAGTAATGCTCGCAGTAGCGCATGGATATTTGATACTGGTTCTGTTGCTAATATTTGCAACTCGAACCAGGGGCTACGGATTAAGCGAAGATTGGCTAAGGACGAGGTGACGATGCGCGTGGGAAATGGTTCCAAAGTCGATGTGATCGCCGTCGGCATGCTACCTCTACATCTACCTTCAGGATTAGTTTTAGACCTAAATAATTGTTATTTGGTTCCAGCGTTGAGCATGAACATTATATCTGGATCTTGTTAGATGCGAGATGGTTATTCATTTAAATCAAAGAATAATGGTTGTTCTATTTATATGAGTAATCTCTTTTATGGTCATGCACCCTTGATGAGTGGTCTATTTTTACTAAATCTTGATAGTAGTGATACACATGTTCATAGTATTGAAGCCAAAAGATATAAGTTTAATAATGATAGTGCAACTTATTTGTGGCACTGCCATTTAGGTCATATTGGTGTAAAGCACATGAAGAAACTCCATGCTGATGGGCTTTTGGAATCACTTGATTATGATCACTTGATGCTTGCGAACCATGCCTCATGGGCAAGATGACTAAGACTCCGTTCTGCGAAACAATGGAGCGAGCAACAGACTTGTTGGAAATAATACATACTGATGTGTGCGGTCCAATGAGTGTTGATGCTCGCGGCGGGTATCATTATTTTCTTACCTTCACATATGATTTGAGCAGTATGGGTATATCTCCTTAATGAAACATAAGTCTGAAACATTTGAAAAGTTCAAAGAATTTCAGAGTGAAGTGGAAAATCATCGTAACAAGAAAATAAAGTTTCTACGATCTGATCGTGGAGGAGAATATTTGAAGTTTGGTCTTCATTTGAAACAATGTGGAATAATTTCGCAACTCACGCCACCCGGAACACCACAGCGTAATGGTGTGTCCGAACGTCTTAATCGTACTTTATTAGATATGGTGCGATCTATGATGTCTCTCACTGATTTATCGCTATCGTTTTGGGGTTATGCTTTAGATACGGCTGCATTCACGTTAAATAGGGCACCATCTAAATCCGTTGAGATGACACCATATGAACTGTGGTTTGACAAGAAACCCAAGTTGTCGTTTCTTAAAGTTTGGGGTTGCGATGCTTATGTGAAAAAGCTTCAACCTGATAAGCTCGAACCCAAATAGGAGAAATGTGTCTTCATAGGATACCCAAAGGAGACTATTGGGTACACCTTCTATCACAGATTCGAAGGCAAAATATTCGTTGCTAAGAATGGATCCTTTCTAGAGAAGGAGTTTCTCTCGAAAGAAGTGAGTGGGAGGAAAGTAGAACTTGACGAGGTAATTGTACCTACCCCCTTATTGGAAAGTAGTTCATCACAGAAATCAGTTCCAGTGATTCCTGCACCAGTAAGTGAGGAAGCTAATGATGATGATCATGAAATTTCTGATCAAGTTACTACCGAACCTCGTAGGTCAACCAGAGTAAGATCCGCACTAGAGTGGTACGGTAATCCTGTTCTGGAAGTCATGTTACTTGACCATGACGAACCTACGAACTATGAGGAAGCGATGATGAGCCCAGATTCCGCAAAATGGCTTGAGGCCATGAAATCTGAGATGGAATCCAT
The DNA here is from genome assembly GCA_021605205.1 of Aegilops longissima. NCBI lineage: Eukaryota > Viridiplantae > Streptophyta > Magnoliopsida > Poales > Poaceae > Aegilops > Aegilops longissima. The sequence continues at coordinate 569,247,221 of CM038677.1, forward strand.
GTATGAGAACAAAGTGTGGACTTTGGTTGACTTGCCCGATGATCGGCAAGCCATAGAGAATAAATGGATCTTCAAGAAGAAGACTGACGCTGACAATAATGTTACTGTCTACAAAGCTCGACTTGTTGCGAAAGGTTTTCGACAAGTTCAAGGAGTTGACTACGATGAGACCTTCTCACCAGTAGCGATGCTTAAGTCTGTCCGAATCATGTTAGCAATTGCCGCATTTTATGATTATGAAATTTATCAAATGGATGTCAAAACTGCATTCCTGAATGGATATCTTAAAGAAGAGCTGTATATGATGCAACCAGAAGGTTTTGTCGATCCAAAAGGTGCTAACAAAGTGTGCAAGCTCCAGCGATCCATTTATGGATTGGTGCAAGCCTCTCGGAGTTGGAATATACGCTTTGATAGTGTGATCAAAGCATATGGTTTTATACAGACTTTTGGAGAAGCTTGTATTTACAAGAAAGTGAGTGGGAGCTCTGTAGCATTTCTGATATTATATGTGGATGACTTATTGTTAATCGGAAATGATACTGAATTTCTGAATAGCATAAAAGGATACTTGAATAGGAATTTTTCAATGAAAGACCTCGGTGAAGCTGCTTATTTATTGGGCATCAAGATCTATAGAGATAGATCAAGACGCTTAATTGGACTTTCACAAAGCACATACCTTGATAAAGTTTTGAAGAAGTTCAAAATGGATCAAGAAAAGAAAGGGTTCTTGCCAGTGTTACAAGGTGTGAAGTTGAGTCAGACTCAATGCCCAACCACTGCAGAAAATAGAGAGAAAATGAAAGTCATTCCCTATGCTTCAGCCATAGGTTCTATGATGTATGCAATGTTGTTTACCAGACCTGATGTGTGCCTTGCTATTAGTTTAGCAGGGAGGTACCAAAGTAATCCAGGAGTGGGTCACTGGACAGCAGTCAATAACATCCTGAAATAACTGAAAAGGACTAAGGATATGTTTATCGTTTATGGAGTTGACAAAGAGCTCGTCGTAAACGGTTACGTCGATGCAAGCTTTGACACTGATCCGGATGACTCTAAGTCATAGACCGGATACGTATTTTTATTGAATGGTGGAGCTGTCAGTTGGTGCAGTTCCAAGCAGAGCATCGTGGCGGGATCTACGTGTGAAGCGGAGTACATAGCTGCTTCGGAAGTAGCAAATGAAGGAGTTCATATCCGATCTAGGTGTCATACCTAGTGCATCGGGTCCAATGAAAATCTTTTGTGACAATATTGGTGCAATTGCCTTGGCAAAGGAATCCAAATTTCACAAGAGAACCAAGCACATCAAGAGACGCTTCAATTCCATCCGCGACCAAGTCAAGTAGGGAGACATAGCGATTTGCAAAATACATACGAATCTGAATGTTGCAGACCCGTTGACTAAGCCTCTCTCACGAGCAAACTATGATCAGCACCAAGACTCCATGGGTGTTAGAATCATTTCAATGTAATCTAGATTATTGACTCTAGTGCAAGTGGGAGAATGAAGGAAATATGCCCTCCAGGCAATAATAAAGTTGTTATTTATATTTCCTTATATCATGATAAATGTTTATTATTCATGCTAGAATTGTATTAACCGGAAACTTAGTACATGTGTGAATACATAGACAAACAGAGTGTCACTAGTATGCCTCTACTTGGCTAGCTCGTTAATCAAAGATGGTTAAGTTTCCTAGCCATGGACAAAGAGTTGTCATTTGATGAACGGGATCACATCATTAGAGAATGATGTGATTGACTTGACCCATCTGTTAGCTTAGCATGTTGATCGTTTAGTTTGTTGCTATTGCTTTCTTCATGACTTATACATGTTCCTATGACTATGAGATTATGCAACTCCCGAATACCGGAGGAACACTTAGTGCGCTATCAAACGTCACAACGTAACTGGGTGACTATAAAGATGCTCTACAGGTGTCTCCGATGGTGTTTGTTGAGTTGGCATAGATCAAGATTAGGATTTGTCACTCCGATTGTCGGAGAGGTATCTCTGGGCCCTCTCGGTAATGCACATCACTATAAGCCTTGCAAGAAATGTGACTAATGAGTTAGTTGCGGGATGATGCATTACGGAATGAGTAAAGAGACTTGCCGGTAACGGGATTGAACTAGGTATTGAGATACTGACGATCAAATCTCGGGCAAGTAACATACCGATGAGAAAGGGAACAACGTATGTTGTTATGTGGTTTAATCGATAAAGATCTTCGTAGAATATGTAGGAACCAATATGAGCATCCAGGTTCTGCTATTGGTTATTGACCGCAGATGAGTCTCGGTCATGTCTACATAGTTCTCGAACCCGTAGGGTCCGCATGCTTAACGTTCCGTGACGATCGGTATTATGAGTATATGTGTTTTGATGTACCGAAGGTAGTTTGGAGTCCCGGATGTGATCACGGACATGACGAGGAGTCTCAAAATGGTCGAGACATAAAGCTTGATATATTGGACGGCTATGTTCGGACACCGGAAGGGTTCCGGGTGATCTCGGATAAAACTGGAGTGCCGGAGGGTTACCGGACCCCCCCCCCCCGGAAGTTATTGGGCCCTTAGTGGGATTTAGAGGAGAGAGAGGGCTGTAGCCAGGAGGTGGTGCCCCCGCCCCCAAGGGAGTCCGAATTGGACTAGGGGAAGGGGGCGCGGCCCCTCTTTCCCTCTCCCTCCCTCTCTCCTTCCTCCCCCCTCCTAGTAGGACTAGGAAAGGAGGAATCCTACTCCTACTAGGAGGAGGATTCCTCCTCCCTTGGAGCGCCCCCTAGCGCCGGCCGGCCTCCACCTCCCCTCCTTTATATACAGGGAAGGGGGCACCCCATAGACACACAAGTTGATCTCTTAGCCATGTGTGGTGCCCCCCTCCACAGATTTCCACCTCGGTCATATCGTTGCAGTGCTTAGGCGAAGCCCTGCATCGGTAACTTCATCATCACCGTCATCAAGCCGTCTTGCTGACGAAGCTCTCCCTCGACCCTTAGCTAGACCGAGAGTTCATGGGACGTCATCGAGCCGAACGTGTGCAGATCACGGAGGTGCCATACTTTCGGTACTAGGATTGGTCGGATCGTGAAGACGTACGACTACATCAACCGCGTTGTCATAACGCTTCCGCTTATGGTCTACGAGGGTACGTGGACTACACTCTCCCCTCTCGTTGCTATGCATCACCATGATAGATCTTGCCTGTGCGTTGGAATTTTTTTGAAATTGTTGTGTTCCGCAACATCTAGCAACCGGCCACCTAGACCAGCCGGCCCAAGAAGCCAGTCATTCGTCCAAGAGGCATGAGGGGCGCAGCTAGCTCCGATGTCTTGACATACCATGGGGGCTGATGAGGCTACCCGTGGTCATTTACTCCGGCAACATAAGCACCATATTAGTATAAGCTGTAATGTTCATGCATTTGTGACTTACTTAACAGATTTTAAACTGTATTTGTATAAGCTATAATGTTCATTGTAACGTTCATGCATCTGTAGCTAAAGATAAGTGGACCTGGACCAGGGATTCAAAAAAGGAGTTTTATCGGCAAAGTCACTATATAATGCTTTTTTCCTATCAAGAACATGCAGGAGATCTGTGGGCCGATATCACTGCGGCTATCAATTGCAGTACAGATTGCACCTTATGGACAAGCCTGGGCGCCGCTGAAATGCAATATTTTTCTTTGGCTCGTCGTCATAGGTCATGTTTAGACTTTAGACCATCTTGCCAAGAGGGATTTAGCACATAATTATACTTGTTGTTTCTGTACCTCTACACAGGAGACGGCTCAGCACCTCTTCATGGGTTGCAGCATCATTTTGAGTTTTTGATCATTTGGAGGTCGGTGCTGCAATGGGCAAATCAAGCCAAGATCGTTCCCTCGGCTTCCCTTCCAATCCATGATGGTGGCAGGAGGCCAGGTCAAGAACTCATGGCACAAAGAGAAAGGCTTTATATTCCTTGGTGTCTAATCATCTGGAGCATATGGCGAGAGAGGAACAAGAGGGTTTTCAACAACAGATACTTGTCTTTGTGATGAGTCATCGATCAGTTTTAAAACCAATGCTTGGGAATGGGCGGACGCAAGTCTTAGTCGGTTCATATTATGATTTATATTTTATGTGGACATGAGTGTTGGTCATCTCTTCCCATTTTTGGGATGTTGTGCGCAACCGTCATAGCTTTGTTCCGGTCATCTAATTAGTGAAGTAAGGTTGAGTCATCCAAGTGCAATATTTTAAAAAGGTGACAGGGTAGTTCAGGAGGTATATCCTTCAACCTTCACAAGTACTCCTTACGCCGAGAATTACTTGTTGCAGAAATGAATAAAACTGAATGTATCTAGAACTAAAATACATCTAGATACATCCATTGTTTAGACAAATATTTTCGGACGAGAGGAGTAGTTGTTTAGACAGAAAAAATAGGGTTGGTTATAGAGAAGTTATAATAACCTAATCATAGTGCCGAAACTTGTATATAGATGTGAAAATTGGTAGTACCTTATTTTGTTCAGTGCACATACATATTTAGAATAGTTTGCCCTTTTGTAAATTGGACTGAACTGAGGCCAACCCTAACCGATCCCCTATCGGGCTATAAGGGAGGATAAACTCGAGTTTAGTCCTCTATGCCACACCTAACCAATCCCCTAAACGGAATAGAGGAGTAATTTTTTAACTCCAGCTCCTATCTGGCGCCTAAATTTACTCATCATGGAGGCAGGCAAGTAAAGATCGTGGCCTCTCTCTACAACCGTGCCATCCCCACTTCGCAGCCACCTGTTGCCTCCGCCGGCCCCAGCGACCACCCACAGCCTCAACGACCCCCTTCCCCCTGCCCTGGCAATCTCGCCGTGAACAATGTCTCCTCTCATAGTGTTTGGTGTTAGTGGTTGGTTCCTCTTGCTGTGTTTGTCTGGGCATGGTCAGGCATGGGCAGTACGATTGTAGGAGCACCTCTGTCATCAATGCACAGTAGCACGTGGTTCTTGGGGAACGTAGTATTTCAAAAAATTTACCTACGATCACGCAAGATCTATCTAGGAGAAGCATAGCAACGAGCGGGAAGAGTGTGTCCACGTACCCTCATAGACCGAAAGCCGAAGCGTTTAGTAACGCGGTTGATGTAGTTGAACGTCTTCGCGATCGAACCGATCCAAGTACCGAACGCACGACACCTCCGTGATCTGCACACGTTCAGCTCGGTGACGTCCATCGTACTCTTGATCCAGCTGAGGCCAAGGGAGAGTTTCGTCAACACGATGGTGTGATGACGGTGATGATGAAGTTACCGACGCAGGGCTTGGCCTAAGCACACCGAGGTGGAAATCTGTGGAGGGGGGCACCTGCTACCTCTTGAGCTTGCGTTGGATTTCCCCGAAGAGGAGAGGATAATGCAGCAGAGTAGCGTAAGTATTTCCCTCAGTTTTTGAGAACCAAGGTATCAATCCAGTAGGAGGCCACGCGCAAGTCCCTCGTACCTACACAAAACAAATAGCTCAACGCAACCAACGCGATTAGGGGTTGTCAATCCCTTAACGGTCACTTACGAGGATCTGATAGAGATGATAGATAATATTTTTGGTATTTTTGGTATAACGATGCAAAGGAAATAAAAAGCAAAATAAAAAAGCAAAGCAATAATAAAAGTGATGGAAGATTGATATGATAGAGAATAGACCCGGGGCCATATATTTCACTAGTGGCTTCTCTCAAGAGCATAAGTATTTTACGGTGGGTGAACGAATTACTGTTGAGCAATTGATAGAATTGAGCATAGTTATGAGAGTATCTAGGTATGATCATGTATATAGGCATCACGTCCGAGACAAGTAGACCGACTCCTGCCTGCATCTACTACTATTACTCCACTCATCGACCGCTATCCAGCAAGCATCTAGAGTATTAAGTTAATGAAAACAGAGTAACGCCTTAAGCAAGATGACATGATGTAGAGGGATAAATTCATGCAATATGATAAATACCCCATCTTGTTATCCTCGATGGCAACAATACAATACATGCCTTGCTGCCCCTTCTGTCACTGGGAAAGGACACCGCAAGATTGAACCCAAAGCTAAGCACTTCTCCCATTGCAAGAATTACCAATCTATTTGGCCAAACCAAACGGATAATTCAAAGAGACTTGCAAAGATAACCGATCATACATAAAAGAATTCAGAGAAGATTCAAATATTGCTCATAGATAATCTTGATCATAAACCCACAATTCATCGGTCTCAACAAACACACCGCAAAAAGAAGATTACATCGAATAGATCTCCACGAGAGAGGGGAGAACATTGTATTGAGATCCAAAAAGAGAGAAGAAGCCATCTAGCTACTAACTATGGACCCGAAGGTCTGAGGTAAACTACTCACACTTCATCGGAGAGGCTATGATGATGTAGAAGCCCTCCGTGGTGGATTCCCCTTCCGGCGGAGCTCCGGAATAGGCCCCAAGATGGGATCTCGTGGATACAGAAAGTTGCGGCGGTGGAATTAGGTTTTTTGCTCCGTATTTGATCGTTCGGGGGTACGTAGGTATATATAGGAGGAAGAAGTACGTCGGTGGAGCAACAGGGGCCCACGAGGTGGAGGGCGCGCTGGGGGGGGCGCGCCTCTACCTCGTGCCTTCCTGTTGGTTGCTTGATGTAGGGTCCAAGTCTTCTGGATCATGTTCGGTGAGAAAATCACGTTCCCGAAGGTTTCATTCCGTTTGGACTCCGTTTGATATTCCGTTTCTTCGAAACTCCGAAATAGGCAAAAACCAGCAATTCTGGGCTGGGCCTCCGGTTAATAGGTTAGTCCCAAAGTAATATAACAGTGGAAAATAAATCCCAATATGGTCCAAAACAGTAGATAATATAGCATGGAGCAATCAAAAATTATAGATACGTTGGAGACGTATTAGGCATCCCCAATCTTAATTCCTGCTCGTCCTCGAGTAGGTAAATGCTAAAAAGATAATTTTTGATGCGGAGTGCTACTTGGCATAATTTCAATGTAATTCTTCTTAATTGTGGTATGAATATTCAGATTCGAAAGATTCAAGACAAAAGTTTAATATTGACATAAAAATAATAATACTTCAAGCATACTAACAAAGCAATCATGTCTTCTCAAAATAACATGGCCAAAGAAATTTATCCCTACAAAATCATATAGTCTGGCTATGCTCTATCTTCACCACACAAAGTATTTAAATCATGCACAACCCCAATGACAAGCCAAGCAATTGTTTCATACTTTTGACATTCTCAAAACTTTTTCAATCTTCACGCAATACATGAGCGTGAGCCATGGATATAGCACTATATGTGGAATAGAATGGTGGTTGTGCAGAAGACAAAAAAGGAAGAAGATAGTCTCACATCAACTAGGCGTATCAACGGGCTATGGAGATGCCCATCAATAGATATCAATGTGAGTGAGTAGGGATTGCCATGCAACAGATGCACTAGAGCTATAAGTATATGAAAGCTCAACAAAATAAACTAAGTGGGTGTGCATCCAACTCGCTTGCTCACGAAGACCTAGGGCAATTTGAGGAAGCCCATCATTGGAATAAACAAGCCAAGTTCTATAATGAAAAATTCCCACTAGTATATGAAGGTGACAAAATGAGAGACTCTCTATCATGAAGATCATGGTGCTACTTTGAAGCACAAGTGTGGTAAAAGGATAGTAACATTGTCCCTTCTCTATTTTTTCTCTCTTTTTTTTTTGTTTGGGCCTTTTCTCTTTTTTTATGGCCTCTTTTTTTTCGTCCGGAGTCTCATCCCGACTTGTGGGGGAATCATAGTCTCCATCATCCTTTCCTCACTTGGGACAATGCTCTAAAAATGATGATCATCACACTTTTATTTACTTACAACTCAACAATTACAACTCGATACTTAGAACAAAATATGACTCTATGTGTATGCCTCCGGCGGTGTACCGGGATATGCAAAGATTCATGAGTGACATGTATGAAAGAATGATGAATGGTGGCTTTGCCACTAATACGATGTCAACTACATGATCATGCTAAGCAATATGACAATGATGGAGCGTGTCATAAGAAACGGAACGGTGAAAAGTTGCATGGCAATATATCTCAGAATGGCTATGGAAATGCCATAATAGGTAGGTATGGTGGCTGTTTTGAGGAAGGTATATGGTGGGTATATGATACCGGCGAAAAGTGTGCGGTATTAGAAAGGCTAGCAATGGTGGAAGGGTGAGAAAAGTGCGTATAATCCATGGACTCAACATTAGTCATAAAGAACCCATATACTTATTGCAAAAATCTACAAGTTATCAAAGCAAAGTATTACGCGCATGCTCCTAGGAGGATAGATTGGTAGGAAAAGACCATCGCTCGTCCCCGACCGCCACTCATAAGGAAGACAATCAATAAATAAATCATGCTCCGACTTCATCACATAACGGTTCACCATACGTGCATGCTACGGGAATCACAAACTTTAACACAAGTATTTCTCAAATTCACAACTACTCAACTAGCATGACTCTAATATTACTACCTCCATATCTCAAAACAATTATCAATCATCAAACATTTCTTAGTATTCAACGCACTCAAAAGAAAGCTTCACAAATCTTGAATACCAAGCATATTATTATTATTAAGAAAATTACCATGCTATTTAAGACTCTCAAAATAATCTAAGTGAAGTGTGAGAGATCAATGGTTTCTATAAAACAAATCCACCACCGTGCTCTAAAAGATATAAGTGAAGCACTAGAGCAAAACTATATAGCTCAAAAGATATAAGTGAAGCACATAGAGTATTCTATCAAATTCCAATTCATGTATGGCTCTCTCAAAAGGTGTGTACATCAAGGATGATTGTTGTAAACTAAAAAGCAAAGACTAAAATCATACAAGATGCTCCAAGCAAAACACATATTATGTGGTGAATAAAAATATAGCTCCAAGTAAAGTTACCGAGAAGTGGACGAAAGAGGGGATGCCTTCCGGGGCATCCCCAAGCTTTGACTTTTAGGTGTCCTTGGATTATCTTGGGGGTGCCATGGGCATCCCAAGCTTAGGCTCTTGCCACTCCTTGTTCCATAATCCATCAAAAAAATTCACCCAAAACTTGAATACTTCACAACACAAAACTCAACAGAAATCTCGTGAGCTCTGTTAGCGAAAGAAAACAAAAGATCACTTCAAGGTACTGTAATGAACTCATTCTTTATTTATATTGGTGTTAAACCTACTGTATTCCAACTTCTCTATGGATTATAAACTATTTTACTAGCCATAGATTCATCAAAATAAGCAAACAACACACGAAAAACAGAATCTGTCAAAAACAAAACAGTCTGTAGTAATCTGTAACTAATGCAAACTTATGGAACCCCAAAAATTCAGCCAAAATAGGAAGACCTAGGAAATTTGTTTATTGATCAGCATAAATAGGAATCACTATTTTATCACGTTCTGGTGATTTTTAACAATTGTTTTCGTGAACAGAAAGTTTCTGGAAATTACAGCAAGATCAAATAACCATCATCCAAGAAGATCCTATGGGTTTAACTTGGCACAAACACTAATTAAAACATAAAACCACATCTAAACAGAAGGTAGATGGATTATTTATTCCTAAACATAAACAAAAACTAAAAACTAAAAATAAAATTGGGTTGCCTCCCAACAAGCGCTATCGTTTAACGCCCCTAGCTAGGCATAAAAGCAAGGATAGATCTAGGTATTGCCATCTTTGGTAGGAAATCCATAAGTGGCTCTCATAATAGATTCATATGGTAATTTTATTTTCTTTCTAGGGAAGTGTTCCATGCCTTTCCTTAACGGAAATTGGAATCTAATATTCCCTTCCTTCATATCAATGATTGCACCAATCGTTCTAAGTAAAGGTCTACCAAGAATAATAGCACATGAAGGATTGCAATCTATATCAAGAACGAAAAAATCTACGGGCACATAATTCCTATTTTCAATAGTAGAACATCATTAATTTTTCCCATAGGTTTCTTAATAGTGGAATCCGCAAGGTGCAAGTTTAGAGAGCAATCATCAAAGTCACGGAAATCTAGCAAATCACACAAGTTTTGGGAATAGTGGAAACACTAGCACCCAAATCACATAAAGCATAAAATTCATGATCCTTAATCTTAATTTTAATAGTTGGTTCCCACTCATCATAAAGTTTTCTAGGGATAGAGACTTCCAACTCAAGTTTTTCCTCATAAGATTGCATCAAGGCATCAACAATATGTTTGGTAAACGCTTTATTTTGACTATAAGCATGAGGAGAATTTAGCACGGATTGCAACAAGGAAATACAATCAATTAAAGAGCAACTTTCAAAATTAAATTCCTTAAAATCCAAAATAGTGGGTTTAGCAACATCTAGGGTTTTACTTTCTTCAATCCCACTTTTATCAATTTTAGCATCAAGATCTAAAAACTCTAAATTTTTGGAACACCTTCTAGGTAAGGGTGGATCATATTCAGTCCCATCATTATCAAGATTCATATTGCAAAACAAATATTTAATAGGGGACACATCAATAACTTTTAGATCTTCATCTTTATTTTCATAGAAATCCGGTTTAGCGGCCATCTTATTAACTAAGGTAGCCTGCTTATCCGATATTTCAGTAGTTAACTTCTCAAGAAGAGCAATTTGGGATCTCAAACCATCAAATTCTTTAGAAATATCATCGAGCTCCTTATTCATATCATTCATAAAACTTTTTTGTTCCTTAAGCTCGTTTCTGAAGAAATTAGTATGCTCAAATTGCAGAACCATAAAACTCCTGACGTTGCTTTCGATCTCTTCTAACCTTTTAAGGTGAAGATCAACAAATCTAGGTAGAGCCATCGCGACAAACAAGCAAACCAACACACAAGCGAACAAAAAGCAAGCGCAAAGAAAGGCAAACGGAAAAGATAGGGCGGATAAAACAGCAAGGGTGAAGTGGGGAGAGGAAAACGAGAGGCAAATGGCAAATAATGTAATGCGAGAGATAAGGGGTTGTGATGGGTACTTGGTATGTTGACTTTTGCGTAGACTGCCCGGCAACGGCGTCAGAAATGGCTCGTTGACGGGAAATCAAATCTTGACTTGACTCGACGTAAGCCTCCCCGGCAACGGCGCCAGAAATTCTTCTTGCTACCTCTTGAGCTTGCGTTGGATTTCCCCGAAGAGGAGAGGATAATGCAGCAGAGTAGCGTAAGTATTTCCCTCAGTTTTGAGAACCAAGGTATCAATCCAAGAGGAGGCCACGCAAGTCCCTCGTACCTACACAAAACAAATAGCTCAACGCAACCAACGCGATTAGGGGTTGTCAATCCCTTCACGGTCACTTACGAGAGTGAGATCTGATAGAGATGATAGATAATATTTTTGGTATTTTTGGTATAAAGATGCAAAGGAAATAAAAAGCAAAGCAATAATGAAGTGATGGAAGATTGATATGATAGAGAATAGACCCGGGGGCCATAGATTTCACTAGTGGCTTCTCTCAAGAGCATAAGTATTTTATGGTGGGTGAACGAATCATTGTTGAGAAATTGATAGAATTGAGCATAGTTATGAGAGTATCTAGGTATGATCATGTATATAGGCATCACGTCTGAGACAAGTAGACCGACTCCTGCCTGCATCTACTACTATTACTCCACTCATCGACTGCTATACAACATACATCTAGAGTATTAAGTTAATGAAAACAGAGTAATGCCTTAAGCAAGATGACATGATGTAGAGGGATAAATTAATGAAATATGATAAAAACCCCATCTTGTTATCCTCGATGGCAACAATACAATACATGCCTTGCTGCCCGTTCTGTCACTGGGAAAGGACACCGCAAGATTGAACATAAAGCTAAGCACTTCTCCCATTGCAAGAACTACCAATCTAGTTGGCCAAACCAAACGGATAATTCGAAGAGACTTGCAAAGATAACCAATCATACATCAAAGAATTCAGAGAAGATTCAAATATTGCTCATAGATAATCTTGATCATAAACCCACAATTCATCGGTCTCAACAAACACACCGCAAAAAGAAGATTACATCGAATAGATCTCCACGAGAGAGGGGGAGAACATTGTATTGAGATCCAAAAAGAGAGAAGAAGCCATCTAGCTACTAACTATGGACCCGAAGGTCTGAGGTAAACTACTCACACTTCATCGGAGAGGCTATGATGATGTAGAAGCCCTCCATGGTGGATTCCCCTTCGGAGAGCTCGGAACAGGCCCCAAGATGGGATCTCGTGGATACAAAAAGTTGCGGCGGTGGAATTAGGTTTTGGCTCCGTGTCGATCGTTCGGGGTGCGTGGGTATATATAGGAGGAAGAAGTACGTCGGTGGAGCAACAGGGGCCCACGAGGTGGAGGGCGTGCACGGGGGGGCACGCTCCCCTACCTCGTGCCTTCCCTGTTGGTTGCTTGACGTAGGGTCCAAGTCTCCTGGATCATGTTCGGTGAGAAAATCACGTTCCCGAAGGTTTCATTCCGTTTGGACTCCGTTTGATATTATGTTTCTTCGAAACTCTGAAATAGGCAAAAAAACAGCAATTCTGGGCTGGGCCTCCAGTTAATAGGTTAGTCCCAAAAGTAATATCAAAGTGGAAAATAAAGCCCAATATGGTCCAAAACAGTAGATAATATAGCATGGACCAATCAAAAATTATAGATACGTTGGAGACGTATCAGCACTGCACACAGTTAAGATCAACTTTTGATGTGTCCTAGGGTGCCCCCCTCCCCACGTATATAAAGGAGGGAGGGGGAGGCCGGCCGGCCCTCATAGGCGCGCCAAGGGGGGAGGAATCCTCCTCCTAGTAGGGGTAAGACTCCCCCCTTTCCTAGTCCTACTAGGAAAAGAAGGAAGGAGGGGGGAAGAGAAGGAAGGAGGGGGCGCCGCCCCTCCCCCTAGTCCAATTTGGACTAGGCCCATGGGGGGTGCGCGGCAAGCCCATTGGCAGCCCCTCTCTCTCTCCCCTAGGCCCAATAAGGCCCATTACTTCTCTGGTGGTTCTGATAACCCTTCCGACACTCCGATATTTATCTGGTGACCTCCGGAACTCATCCAATGTCCGAATAACATCGTCCAATATATCATTCTTTATGTCTCGGCCATTTCGAGACTCCTCGTCATGTCCGTGATCACATCCGGTACTCTGAACTACCTTCGGTACATCAAAAAAACATAAACTCATAATACCGATCGTCATCGAACGTTAAGCGTGCGGACCCTACGGGTTAGAGAACTATGTAGACATGACCGAGACTCACTTCTGGTCAATAAACAATGGCGAAACCTGTATGCTCATATTGGTTCCTACATATTCTATGAAGATCTTTATCGGTCAAACTGCATAACAACATACGTTGTTCCCTTTGTCATCGGTATGTTACTTGCCCGAGATTTGATCGTCGGTATCATCATACCTAGTTCAATCTCGTTACTGGCAAGTCTCTTTACTCATTCCGTAATGCATCATCCTGCAACTAACTCATTAGTCACATTGCTTGCAAGGCTTATAGTGATGTGCATTACCGAGAGGGCCCAGAGATACCTCTCCGATAGACGGAGTGGCAAATCCTAATCTCGAAATACGCCAACCCAACAAACACCTTCGAAGACACCTGTAGAGCATCTTTATAATCACCCAGTTATGTTGTGACATTTGATAGCACACAAGGTGTTCCTCCGGTATTCGGGAGTTGCATAATCTCATAGTCAGAGGAATATGTATAAGTCATGAAGAAAGCAATAGCAATAAAACTCAACGATCATAATGCTAATCTAATGGATGGGTCTTGTCCATCACATCATTCTCTAATGATGTGATCCCGTTCATCAAATGACAACACATGTCTATGGTCAGGAAACTTAACCATCTTTGATTAACGAGCTAGTCTAGTAGAGGCTGAAGGAAATATGCCCTAGAGACAATAATAAAAGTTATTATTTATTTCCTTATATCATGATAAATGTTTATTATTCATGCTAGAATTGTATTAACCGGAAACATAATACATGTGTGAATATATAGACAAACAAGATGTCACTAGTATGCCTCTACTTGACTAGCTTGTTAATCAAAGATGGTTATGTTTCTAACCATGAACAAGGAGTTGTTATTTGATTAACAAGGTCACATCATTAGTTGAATGATCTGATTGACATGACCCATTCCGTTAGCTTAACACTTGATCGCTTAGTATGTTAATGCTTTCTTCATGACCCATACATGTTCCTATAACTATGAGATTATGCAACTCCTGCTTACGGAGGAACACTTTGGTACTACCAAACGTCACAACGTAATCGGGTGATTATAAAGGAGTACTACAGTGTCTCCAAAGGTACTTGTTGGGTTGGCGATTTCGAGATTAGGTTTTGTCACTCCGATTGTCGAGAGGTATCTCTAGGCCTTCTCGGTAATACACATCACATAAAGCCTTGCAAGCATTGCAACTAAAGAGTTAGTTGTGAGATGATGTATTACGAACGAGTAAAGAGACTTTCGAACGAGATTAAACTAGGTATTGGATACCGACGATCAATCTCGAAAGTAACATACCGATGACAAAGGGAACAACGATGTTGTTATGCGGTTTGACCGATAAAGATCTTCAGAGAATATGTAGGAACCAATATGAGCATCCAGGTTCCGCTATTGGTTATTGACCGAGAATAGTTCTAGGTCATGTCTACATAGTTCTCGAACCGTAGGGTCCGCACGCTTAAGGTTTCAATGACGGTTATTATGAGTTTATGTATTTTGATGTACCAAGGAGTTCGAGTCCCGGATGTGATCACGACATGACGAGGAGTCTCAAATGGTCGAGACATAAAGATTGATATATTGATGGTTATATTCGGACACCGGAAAGGTTCCGGAAGTTTCCGGAGAAAACCGGAGTGCCGAGGGGTTACCGAACCCCGGGAAGTTATGGGCCTTATTGGGCCAAGAGGGAGAGAGGGGCTGCACCAGGAGGTGGTGCGCCCCCTCCATGGGGAGTCCGACTGGACTAGGAGGCGCAGCCCCCTTCCCTCTCCCTCTCCTCTCTTTCCTTCCCTTCCCTCTTCCTAGTAGGACTAGGAAAGGGAGTCCTACTCCTACTAGGAGGAGGACTCCCCTCCTTGGTGCGCCCCAAGGGCTGGCCGCCCTCCCCTTGCTCCTTTATATACGGGGCAGGGGGCACCCTAGAACACACAAGTTGATCTTCGTGATCGTTCCTTAGCCGTGTCGGTGCCCCCTCCACCATATTCCACCTCGGTCATATTGTTGCGGAGCTTAGGCGAAGCCCTGCAACGGTAGAACATCAAGATCGTCCACCACGCCGTCGTCTTGTGGAACTCCTCCCCGACGCTTTCTGGATCGGAGCCGGGGATCGCCATCGAGCTGAGCGTGTGCTAAGAACTCGGAGGTGCCGAGTAACGGTGCTTGGATCGGTCGGATCGTGAAGACGTCGACTACATCAACAGCGTTGATATAACGCTTCGCTTTCGGTCTCACGAGGGTGCGTGGGCGGACACTCTCCCCTCTCGTTGCTATGCCATCACCATGGTCTTGCGTGATCGTAGGAAAATTTTTAAAATTACTCGTTACCCAACAGTGGCATCGAGCCTGGTTTTATGCGTTGATGTCATATGCACGAGTAGAACACAAGTGAGTTGTGGGCGATACAAGTCATACTACCTACCAGCATGTCATACTTTGGTTCAGCGGTATTGTGAGATGAAGCGCCCGGACCGACATTACGCGTCGCTTACGCGAGACTGGTTTCACCGCTGTGAGCACTCGTTGCTTAAAGGTGACCGGCGGGTGTCTGTCTCTCTCACTTTAGTTGAACTGAGTGTGGCTCGCCCGGTCCTTGAGAAGGTTAAACGGAGTCTATTTGACGAAGTATCGTTGTGGTTTTGATGCGTAGGTAAGAACGGTTCTTGCTCAGCCCGTAGCAGCCACGTAAAACTTGCAACAACAAAGTAGAGGACGTCTAACTTGTTTTTGCAGGGCATGTTGTGATGTGATATGGTCAAGACGTGATGCTATATTTTATTGTATGAGATGATCATGTTTTGTAACCGAGTTATCGGCAATGGCGAGGAGCCATATGGTTGTCGCTTTATTGTATGAAATGCAAACGCCATGTAATTGCTTTACTTTATCACTAAGCGGTAGCGATAGTCGTAGAAGCAATAGTTGGCGAGACGACAACGATGCTACGATGGAGATCAAGGTGTCGCGCCGGTGACGATGGTGATCATGACGGTGCTTCGGAGATGGAGATCACAAGCACAAGATGATGATGGCCATATCATATCACTTATATTGATTGCATGTGATGTTTATCCTTTATGCATCTTATCTTGCTTTGATTGACGGTAGCATTATAAGATGATCTCTCACTAAAAATTATCAAGTAGTGTTCTCCCTGAGTATGCACCGTTGCCAAAGTTCGTCGTGCCGAGACACCACGTGATGATCGGGTGTGATAAGCTCTACGTCCATCTACAACGGGTGTAAGCCAGTTTTGCACACGCAGAATACTCAGGTTATACTTGACGAGCCTAGCATATGCAGATATGGCCTCGGAACACGGAGACCGAAAGGTCGAGCGTGAATCATATAGTAGATATGATCAACATAAGATGTTCACCATTGAAAACTACTCCATCTCACGTGATGATCGGTTATGGTTTAGTTGATTTGGATCACGTGATCACTTAGATGACTAGAGAGATGTCTGCATCTAAGTGGGAGTTCTTAAGTAATATGATTAAATTGAACTTTAATTTATCATGAACTTAGTCCTGGTAGTATTTTGCAAATTATGTTGTAGATCAATAGCTCGCGTTGTTGCTTCCCTATGTTTTCATATGTGTTCCTAGAAAATTGTATTGAAAAATGTTAGTAGCAATATTGCGGATTGGATCCGTGATCGAGGTTTATCCTCATTGCTGCTGTAAGAATTATGTCCTTAATGCACCGCTAGGTGACAGACCTATTGCAGGAGCGGATGCGACGTTATGAGCGTTTGGCTAGCTCAATATGATGACTACTTGATAGTTTAGTGCACCATGCTTAACGGCTTAGAATCGGGACTTCAAAGGCGTTTTGAGCGTCATGGACCATATGAGATGTTCCAGAATTGAAGTTAATATTTCAAGCAAATACCGAGTTGAGAGATATGAAGTCTCCAACAAGTTCTATAGCTAAAAGATGGAGGAGAATCGCTCAACTAGTGAGCATGTGCTCAGATTGTCCGAGTACTTCAATCGCTTGAATCAAGTGGGAGTTAATCTTCCGGATAAGATAGTGATTGATGAATTCTCTAGTCACCATCACTAAAGTTACTAGAACTTCGTGATGAACTATAATATGCAAGGGATGACGAAAACAATTCCCAAGCTCTTTGCGATGCTAAAATCGTGAAGGTAGAAATCAAGAAAAACATCAAGTGTTGATGGTTGACAAGACCACTAGTCTCAAGGAAAAGGGCAAAGGAAAAAGGGAACTTCAAGAAGAACGGCAAGCAAGTTGCTGCTCGAGTGAAGAAGCCCAAGTCTGGATCTAAGCACGAGACTAAGTGCTTTTGCTACAATGGAACTGGTCATTTGGAAGCGGAACTACCCCAAGTATTTGGCGGATAAGAAGGATGGCAAAGTGAACAAAGGTATATTTGATATACAAATTATTGATGTGTATTTTACTAGTGTTCATAGCAACCCTCAAGATTTGATACTGGTTCGGTTGCTAAGAGTAGTAACTCAAACGGAGTTGCGAATGAACAGAAACTAGTTGAAGGGGAAGTGACGATGAGTGTTGGAAGTAGTTCCAAGATTGATATGATCATCATCGCACACTCCCTATACTTTTGGGATTAGTGTGGAACCTAAATAAGTGTTATTTGGTGTTGAGCATAAATATGATTTGATCATGTTTATTGCAATACGGTTATTCATTTAAGTTAAAGAATAATTGTTATTCTGTTTACATGAATAAGACCTTCGATGGTTATGCACCCAATGAAAATAGTTTGTTGGATCTCGATCGTAATGATACACATATTCATAATATTGATGCCAAAAGATGCAAAGTTAATAATGATAGTGCAACTTATTTGTGGCACTTGCCGTTTAGGTCATATTGGTGTAAAACGATGAAGAAACTCCATGTGATGGACTTTCGGAATCACTTGGTTATGAATCATTTGATGCTTGCGAACCGTGCCGTTTGGGCAAGATGACTAAAACTCCGTTCTCGGAACAATGGAACAAGCTACTGACTTATTGGAAATAATACATACCGATATATGCGATCCAATGAGTGTTGATGCTCGTGGCAAGTATCGTTATTTTCTGACCTTCACAAGATGATTTGAGCAGATATGGGTATATCTACTTGATGAAACATAAGTCTGAAATAGTTGAAAGGTTCAAAGAATTTCAGAGTGAAGTGGAAAATCATCGTAACAAGAAAATAAAGTTTCTGCGATCTGATCGTGGAGATGAATATTTGAGTTACGAGTTTTGTCTTCAATGAAAACAATGTGGAATAGTTTCACAGCTCACGCCACCTGGAACACCACAACATTATGGTGTGTCCGAACATCGTAACCGTACTTTATTTTGATATGGTGCGATCTATGATGTATCTTACCGATTTACCACTATCGTTTTGGGGTTATGCATTAAAGACAGCTGCATTCACGTTTAATAGGGCACCATCTAAATCCGTTGAGATGACACCGTATGAACTATGGTTTAGCGATAAACCTAAGTCGTCGTTTCTTAAAGTTTGGAGTTGTGATGCTTATGTGAAAAGTTTTCACCGATAAGCTCGAACCCAAATCGAGAAGTGCGTCTTCATAGAATACCCAAAGGAAACTGTTGGGTACACCTTCTATCACAGATCCGAAGGCAAGTTTTTCGTTGCTAAGATGGATCCTTTCTAGAGAAGAAGTTTCTCTCGAAAGAAGTGAGTGGGAGGAAAGTAGAACTTGATGAGGTAATTGTACCTTCTCCCTTATTGGAAAGTAGTTCATCACAGAATCAGTTCGATGATTCCTACACCAATTAGTGAGGAAGTTAATGATGATGATCATGAAAACTTCAGATCAAGTTGCTACCAAACCTCGTAGGTCTTCGAGTAAGATCCGCACTGAGTGGTACGGTAATCCTATTCTAGAAGTCATGTTACTAGACCATGATGAACCTACGAACTATGATGAAGCGATGATGAGCCCAGATTCCGCGAAATGGTTTGAGACCATGAAATCTGAGATGGGATCCATATATGAGAACAAAGTGTGGACTTTGATGGAGTTGCCGATGATCGGCAAGCCATATTATATAAATGGATCTTCAAGAGGAAGACAGAATCGATAGTAGCGTTACTATCTACAAAGTTCGACTTGTCGCAAAAGGTTTTCGACAAAGTTCAAGGTGTTGACTACAAATGAGATTTTCTCAATCAGAAGCGATTCTTAAGTCTGTCCGAATCATGTTAGCAATTGCCACATTTTATGAAATCTGGCAAATGGATGTCAAAACTACATTCTTTAATGGATTTATTAAAGAAGAGTTGTATATGATGCAACCAGAAGTTTTCGTCAATCCTAAAGGAGCTAACAAAATGTGCAAGCTCCAATGATCCATCTATGGACTGGTGCAAGCATCTCGGAGTTGGAATAAACGCTTTGATAGTGTGATCAAAGCATATAGTTTTATCTGACTTTTGGAGAAGCTCAGTATTTACAAGAAAGTGAGTGGGAGCACTACAGCCTTTCGATAAGTATATGTGATTGACATATTGTTGATCGGAAATAATGTAGAATTATTCTGCAAAGCATAAAGGAGTGTTTGAAAGGAGTTTTTTCAAAGAAAGACCTCGTTGAAGCTGCTTACATATTGAGCATCAAGATCTATAGAGATAGATCAAGACGCTTGATAGGTTTTTCAATAAATATATACCTTGTCAAGATTTTGAAGTAGTTCAAAATGGAACAGTCAAAGAAAAGTTCTTGCTGTGTTGCAAAGGTGTGAAATTGAGTAAGACTCAAATCCCGACCACGGCGGAAAATAGAAAAGAGAATGAAAGTCAATCCCTATGCCTCACCATAGGTTCTATAAAGTATGCTATGCTATGTACCAGATCTATTGTATACCTTGCTCTGAATTTGGCAAGGAAGTACAATGGTGATCTAGGAGTAGATCATCGGACATTGGTCAAGAACATCCTTAGTGAGGACTAAGGAAATATTTCTCGATTATGGAGGTGTAAAAAGCCCGTCGTAAAGAGTTACATCGATGCAAGCATTTTACACTGATCCGTATGACTCTAAGTCTCAATCTGGATACATATTAAAAGTGGGAGCAATTAGCTAGAGTAGCTCCGCAGAGCATTGTAGACATAGAATATTTGCAAAATAGATACGGCTCAATGTGACAGACCGTTGACTAAGCTTCTCTCACGAGCAAGACATGATCATACCTTAGTACTCTTTGGGTGTTAATCACATAGCGATGTGAACTAGATTATTGACTCTAGTAAACCCTTTGGGTGTTGGTCACATGACGATGTGAACTATGGGTATTAATCACATACAGATGTGAATATTGGTGTTGAATCACATGATGATGTGAACTAGATTATTGACTCTAGTGCAAGTGGGAGACTGAAGGAAATATGCCCTAGAGACAATAATAAAAGTTATTATTTATTTCCTTATATCATGATAAATGTTTATTATTCATGCTAGAATTGTATTAACCGGAAACATAATACATGTGTGAATATATAGACAAACAGATGTCACTAGTATGCCTCTACTTGACTAGCTTGTTAATCAAAGATGGTTATGTTTCCTAACCATGAACAAGGAGTTGTTATTTGATTAACAAGGTCACATCATTAGTTGAATGATCTGATTGACATGACCCATTCCGTTAGCTTAACACTTGATCGCTTAGTATGTTAATGCTTTCTTCATGACCCATACATGTTCCTATAACTATGAGATTATGCAACTCCGTTTACGGAGGAACACTTTGGTACTACCAAACGTCACAACGTATCGGGTGATTATAAAGGAGTACTACAGGTGTCTCCAAAGGTACTTGTTGGGTTGGCGTATTTGAGATTAGGTTTTGTCACTCCGATTGTCGGAGAGGTATCTCTAGGCCTTCTCGGTAATACACATCACATAAAGCCTTGCAAGCATTGCAACTAAAGAGTTAGTTGTGAGATGATGTATTACGGAACGAGTAAAGAGACTTTCCGTAACGAGATTAAACTAGGTATTGGATACCGACGATCGAATCTCGGAAAGTAACATACCGATGACAAAGGAACAACGTATGTTGTTATGCGGTTTGACCGATAAAGATCTTCGTAGAATATGTAGGAACCAATATGAGCATCCAGGTTCCGCTATTGGTTATTGACCGAGAATAGTTCTAGGTCATGTCTACATAGTTCTCGAACCGTAGGGTCCGCACGCTTAAGGTTTCAATGACGGTTATTATGAGTTTATGTATTTTGATGTACCAAGGAGTTCGAGTCCCGGATGTGATCACGGACATGACGAGGAGTCTCGAAATGGTCGAGACATAAAGATTGATATATTGGATGGTTATATTCGGACACGGAAAGGTTCGGAAGTTTCGGAGAAAACCGGAGTGCCGAGGGGTTACCGAACCCCCGGGAAGTTATGGGCCTTATTGGGCCAAGAGGGAGAGAGGGCTGCACCAGGAGGTGGTGCGCCCCCATGGGGAGTCCGATTGACTAGGAGGCGGGCGCCCCTTTCCCTCTCCTCTCCTCTCTCTTTCCTTCCTTCCTCTTCCTAGTAGGACTAGGAAAGGGGAGTCCTACTCCTACTAGGAGGAGGACTCCCCCCTCCCTTGGTGCGCCCCAAGGGCTGGCCGGCCCTCCCCCTTGCTCCTTTATATACGGGGGCAGGGGGGCACCCTAGAACACACAAGTTGATCTTCGTGATCGTTCCTTAGCCGTGTGCGGTGCCCCCCTCCACCATATTCCACCTCGGTCATATTGTTGCGGAGCTTAGGCGAAGCCCTGCAACGGTAGAACATCAAGATCGTCACCACGCCGTCGTGCTGACGGAACTCCTCCCCGACGCTTTGCTGGATCGGAGCCCGGGGATCGTCATCGAGCTGAACGTGTGCTAAGAACTCGGAGGTGCCGGAGTAACGGTGCTTGGATCGGTCGGATCGTGAAGACGTACGACTACATCAACCGCGTTGATATAACGCTTCCGCTTTCGGTCTACGAGGGTACGTGGACGGACACTCTCCCCTCTCGTTGCTATGCCATCACCATGGTCTTGCGTGATCGTAGGAAAATTTTTAAAATTACTACGTTACCCAACAGAGGCATACTAGGGACACTTTGTTTTGTCTATGTATTCACACATGTATCAAGTTTCCGGTTAATACAATTCTAGCATGAATAATAAACATTTATCATGATATAAGGAAATATAAATAACAACTTTATTATTGCCTCTAGGGCATATTTCCTTCAGTCTCCCACTTGCACTAGAGTCAATAATCTAGTTCACATCGTCATGTGATTTAACACCAATATTTCACATCACTATGTGATTAGTGCACATCGCCATGTGACTAACACCCAAAAGGTCTACTAGAGTCAATAATCTAGTTCACATCGCTATGTGATTAAAACCCAAAGAGCGATCATGTTTTTCTTGTGAGAGAAGTTTAGTCAACGGGTCTGCCACATACAGAGCCGTATGTATTTTGCAAATTTTCTATGTCTACAATGCTTTGCATGGAGCTACTCTAGCTAATCGCTCCCACTTTCAGTATGTATCCAGATTGAGACTCAGAGTCATCTGGATTAGTGTCAAAGCTTGCATCGACATAACCCTTTACGACGAACTGTTTGGCACCTCCATAACTGAGAAACATATCCTTATACCCCTAAGGATAATTTTGACCGCTCTCCAGTGATCCACTCCTAGATCACTATTGTACCCTCTTGCCAAACTCATGGTGAGGTACACAATAGGTCTGGTACACAGCATAGCATACTTTATATAACCTACGACTGAGGCATAGGGAATGACTTTCATTCTCTTTCTATTTTCTGCCGTGGTCAGGTTTTGAGTCTTACACAACTTCACACCTTGCAACACAGGCAAGAACTCCCTCTTTGACTGTTCTTTTTCAAACTTACTTCAAAATCTTGTCAGGGTTGAAAAAAATCTTATCAAGCGTCTCGATCTATCTCTATAGGTCTTGATGCTCAATATGTAAGCAGCTTTACTGAGGTCTTTCTTTGAAAAACTCCTTTGAAACACTCCTTTATGCTTAACAGAAAAATTCTACATCATTTCCAATCAACAATATGTCATTCACATATACCTATCAGAAAGGTTGTAGTGCTCCCACTACTTTCTTGTAAATACAGGCTTCACCGCAAGTCTGTATAAAACTATATGCTTTGATCACCTTATCAAAGCGTATATTCCAACTCCGAGATGCTTGCACCAGTCCATAGATGGATCACTGGAGCTTGCACACTTTGTTAGCACCTTTAGGTTTGACAAAAACTTCTTGTTGCATCATATACAACTCTTCTTTAAGAAATCCATTAAGGAATGTAGTTTTTGACATCAATTTGCCATATTTCATGAAATGTGGCAATTGCTAACATGATTCGGACAGACTTTAAGCATCGATACGAGTAAGAAAATCTCATCGTAGTCAACATCTTGAACTTGTCAAAAACCCTTTTCGACAAGTCGAGCTTTGTAGATAGTAACACTACTATCAGCGTCCGTCTTCCTCTTGAAGGTCCATTTATTCTTAATGGCTTGCCGATCATCGGGCAAGTCCACCAAAGTCCACACTTTGTTCTTATACATGGATCCTATCTCAGATTTCATGGCCTCATCATCGCTTCCTCATAGTTCATAGGTTCGTCATGGTCTAGTAACATGACTTCCAGAATAGGATTACCATACCATTTTGGTGCGGACCGTATTCTGGTTGACCCACAAGGTTCGGTAGTAACTTGATCTGAAGTTTCATGATCATCATCATTTGCTTCCTCACTAATTGGTGTAGGAATCACTGGGACTGATTTTTGTGATGAACTACTTTCCAATTCGAGAGAAGGTACAATTACCTCTTCAAGTTCTACTTTCCTCCCACTCACTTCTTTCGAGAGAAACTCCTTCTCTAGAAAGTATCCATTTTAGAAATGAATATCTTGCCTTCGGATATGTGATAGAAGGTGTACCCAACAGTTTCCTGTGGGTGTCCTATGAAGATACATTTCTCCGATTTGGGTTCGAGCTTATCAGGTTGAAACTTTTTCACATAAGCATCGCCGCCCCAAACTTTTAAGAAACGACAGCTTAGGTTTCTTGCCAAACCACAGTTCATATTGTGTCATCTCAACGGATTTAGATGGTGACCTATTTAACGTGAATGCAGCTGTCTCTAATGCATAACCCCAAAACGATAGTGATAAATCGGTAAGAGACATCATAGATTGCACCATATCTAATAAAGTACGGTTATGATGTTCGGACACACCATTACGCTGTGGTGTTCCAGGTGGCGTGAGTTGTGAAACTATTCCACATTGTTTCAAATGAAGACCAAACTCGTAACTCAAATATTCGTCTCCGTGATCAGATCGTAGAAACTTTATTTTCTTGTTATGATGATTTTCCACTTCACTCTGAAATTCTTTGAACTTTTCAAATGTTTCAGACTTATGTTTCATCAAGTAGATATACCCATATCTGCTCAAATCATCTGTGAAGGTCAGAAAAATAACGATACCCGCCGCGAGCCTCAACACTCATAGGATCGCATACATCATTATGTATTATTTCCAATAAGTCAGTTGCTCGCTCCATTGTTCCGGAGAACGGAGTTTTAGTCATTTTGCCCATGAGGCATGGTTCACAAGCATCAAGTGATTCATAATCAAGTGATTCCAAAAGCCCATCGGCATGGAGTTTCTTCATGCGCTTTACACCAATATGACCTAAACGGCAGTGCCACAAATATGTTGCACTATCATTATCAACTTTGCATCTTTTGGCATCAATATTGTGTATTACTACGATCGAGATTCAATAAACCATTCACCTTGGGTGTATGAACACTGAAGGTTTTATTCATGTAAACAGAATAACAATTATTCTTTGACTTAAATGAATAACCGTATTGCAATAAACATGATCCAATCATATTATGCTCAAAGCAAACACCAAATAACATTTATTTTAGGTTCAACACTAATCCCGAAGGTAAAGGGAGTGTGCGATGGTGATCTTATCAACCTTGGAATCATTTCCAACACACATCGTCACCTTGCCATCAACTAGTATTTGTTCATTTTGTAACTCCTGTTTCGAGTTACTAACCATAGTAACTAAACCAGTATCAAATACCCAGTGGCTACTATGAACACTAGTAAAGTCACATCAATAACATGTATATCATATATACTTTTCTTCACTTTGCCACCCTTCTTATCCACCAAGTATTTGGGGCAGTTCCGCTTCCAGTGACCATTTCCGTCGCAGTAGAAGCACTCAGTTTCAGGCTTGGGTCTAGCTTTGGGCTTCTTCATGGGAGTGGCAACTTGCTTGCCATTCTTCTTGCAGTTCCCTTTCTTTCCCTTGCCCTTTTACTTGAAACTAGTGGTCTTGTCAACCATCAACATTTGATGCTTTTCTTGATTTCTACCTTCGTCGATTTCAGCATCACGAAGAGCTCGGGAATCGTTTTCGCCATCCCTTGCATATTATAGTTCATCATGAAGTTCCAGTAACTTGGTGATAGTGACTAGAGAACTCTGTCAATCACTACTTTATCTGGAAGATTAACTCCCACTTGATTCAAGCGATTGTAGTACTCAGACAATCTAAGCACATGCTCACTGGTTGAGCTATTCTCCTCCATCTTGTAGGCAAAGTACTTGTCAGAGGTCTCATACCTCTCGACTCGGGCATGAGTCTGAAATACCAATTTCAGCTCTTGGAACATCTAATATGCTCTATGGCGTTCAAAACATTTTTGAAGTCCCGATTCTAAGCCGTAAAGCATGGCGCACTAAACTATCAAGTAGTTATCATACCAAGCTTGCCAAATGTTCATAACGCTCAGATCTGCTCCTGCAATAGGTCCGCTACCTAGCGGTGCATCAAGGACATAATTCTTCCGTGCAAGAATGAGGATAATCTCGATCGCGGACCTAGTCCGCATCATTGCTACTATCATCTTTTAACATAGTTTTTCTCTAGGAACATATCAAAAATAAACGGGGAGCTACATCGCGAGCTATTGATCTACAACATAGTTATGCAAAAACTACCAGGACTAAGTTCATGATAAATTAAAGTTCAATTAATCATATTACTTAAGAACTCCCACTTAGATAGACATTCCTCTAATCATCTAAGTGATCATGTGATCCAAATCAACTAAACCATGTCCGATCATCACGTGAGATGGAGTAGTTTTCAATGGTGAACATCACTATGTTGATCATATCTACTATATGATTCACGCTCGACCTTTCGGTCTCGGTGTTCCGAGGCCATATCTGCATATGCTAGGCTCATCAAGTTTAACCTGAGTATTTTGCGTGTGCAAAACTGGCTTGCACCCGTTGTATGTGAACGTAGAGCTTATCACACCCGATCATCACGTGGTGTCTCGGCACGACGAACTGTCGCAACGGTGCATAGTCAGGGAGAACACTTATACCTTGAAATTTAGTGAGAGATCATCTTATAATGCTACCTTCATACTAAGAAAAATAAGATGCATAAAGGATAAACATCACATGCAATCAATATAAGTGATATGATATGGCCATCATCATCTTGTGCCTTTGATCTCCATCTCCAAAGCACCGTCATGATCAACATCGTCACCAGCTTGACACCTTTATCTCCATCGAAGCATCGTTGTCGTCTTGCCAACTATTGCTTCTACGACTGTCGGTACCGCTTAGTGATAAAGTAAAGCAATTACATGGCGATTGCATTTCATACAATAAAGCGACAACCATATGGCTCCTGCCAGTTCCCGATAAGTGTTACAAAACGTGATCATATCATACAACAATTTTTATATCATCACGTCTTGACCATATCACATCACAGCAAGCCCTGCAAAAACAAGTTAGACGTCCTCTACTTTGTTGTTGCAAGTTTTACGTGGCTGCTACGGGCTTCTAGCAAGAACTGTTCTTACCTACGCATCAAAACCACAACGATTTTTCGTCAAGTGTGTTGTTTTCACCTTCAACAAGGACCGAGCGTAGTCACACTCGATTAAACTAAAGTTGGAGAAACAAACACCCACTAGCCACCGGTGTGCGAAGCACTGCGGTAGAACCAGTCTCATGAACGCGATCATGTAATGTT
Source organism: Aegilops longissima (assembly GCA_021605205.1). Taxonomy (NCBI): domain Eukaryota; kingdom Viridiplantae; phylum Streptophyta; class Magnoliopsida; order Poales; family Poaceae; genus Aegilops; species Aegilops longissima. The sequence continues at coordinate 569,274,684 of CM038677.1, forward strand.
GGTCTGGGCCGCTTCATCCAACAATACCGCCGAATCAAAGTATGACATGCTGGTAAGCAATATGACTATTATCGCCCACAACTCTTTGTGTTCTACTCGTGCATATAACATCTATGCTTAGACCTGGCTCGGATGCCACTGTTGGGGAACGTAGTAATTTCAAAAAAATTCCTACGCACACGCAAGATCCATCTAGGTGATGCATAGCAACGAGCGGAAGAGTGTGTCCACATACCCTCGTAGACCGAAATGGAAGCGTTGTGACAACGCGGTTGATGTAGTCGAACGTCTTCGCGATCCAACCGATGCAGGTATCGAACGCACGGAACCTCCACGATCTGCACACGTTCAGCTCGGTGATGTCCCTCGTACTCTTGATCCAGCTAAGGCTGAGGGAGAGTTTTGTCAGTACGACGGCGTGACGACGGTGATGATGAAGTTACCGACACAGGGCTTCGCCTAAGCACTACAACGATATGACCGAGGTGGAAATCTGTGGAGGGGGGCACCGCACACGGTTAAGATCAACTTTTGATGTGTCCTGGGGTACCCCCCTCCCCATGTATAAAAAGGAGGGAGGGGGAGGCCGGCCGGCCCTCATAGGCGCGCCAAGGGGGGAGGAATCCTCCTCCTAGTAGGAGTAGGACTCCCCCCTTTCCTAGTCCTACTAGGAGAAGAAGGAAGGAGGGGGCGCCGCCCCTCCCCCTAGTCCAATTCGGACTAGGCCCATGGGAGGGCGCGCGGCCAGCCCTTTGGCAGCCCCTCTCTCTCTCTCCCCTAGGCCCAATAAGGCCCATTACTTCTCCGGTGGTTCCGATAACCCTTCCGGCACTCCGATATTTATCCGGTGACCTCCGGAACTCATCCGATGTCCGAATAACATCGTACAATTTATCATTCTTTATGTCTCGACCACTTCGAGACTCCTCGTCATGTCCGTGATCACATCCGGGACTCCGAACTACCTTCGGTACATCAAAACTCATAATACCGGTCGTCATAGAACGTTAAGCATGCGGACCCTACGGGTTCGATAACTATGTAGACATGACCGAGACTCACTTCCGGTCAATAACCAACAGCGGAACCTGGATGCTCGTATTGGTTCCTACATATTCTACGAAGATCTTATTGGTCAAACCGCATAACAACATATGTTGTTCCCTTTGTCATCGGTATGTTACTTGCCCGAGATTCGATCGTCGGTATCATCATACCTAGTTCAATATCGTTAACGGCAAGTCTCTTTACTCATTCCTTAATGCATCATCCCGCAACTAACTCATTAGTCACATTGCTTGCAAGGCTTATAGTGATGTGCATTACCGAGAGGGCCCAGAGAAACCTCTCTGATACACGGAGTGACAAATCATAATCTCGATCTATGCCAACCCAACTAACACCTTCGAAGACACCTGTAGAGCATCTTTATAATCATCCAGTTACGTTGTGACGTTTGATACCACACTAGGTGTTCCTCCGGTATTCGGGAGTTGCATAATCTCATAGTCAGAGGAACATGTATAAGTCATCAAGAAAGCCATAGCAATAAAACTCAACGATCATAATGCTAAGCTAACGTATGGGTCTTGTCCATCACATCATTCTCTAATGATGTGATCCCGTTCATCAAATGACAACACATGTCTATGGTCAGGAAACTTAACCATCTTTGATTAAGGAGCTAGTCTAGTAGAGGCATACTAGGGACACTTTGTTTTGTCTATGTATTCACACATGTATCAAGTTTTCGGTTAATACAATTCTAGCATGAATAATAAACATTTATCATGATATAAGGGAATATAAATAACAACTTTATTATTGCCTCTAGGGCATATTTCCTTCACTGGTGGCGCCGCCGGCGCACGCGCAGACGAGCTCCACGGCGCAGCCACCCAGGCTGACCTCAAGATTGTCCGGGCACCTCAACGAGTCCAGCCCGGCGGTAGAGTCCCACGCGGCGAGCTAATCGCCGGGGCCGGCAGCAGCGGGGGCTTCGAGAAGGACGCGCCTATGCAGGAGTTCAAGAAGGTTTCCGCGTCAGTGAACTGGCAAGGCAACGATGCCGGCACCGAGAAAGACCTCATCCTCTCGCGGCCCTCCTTGGGCACTATCGACCGGAGCTTCACACACCACGGCTCCGCCTTTGTCCGTCTTGCCACCGTTGGAGCGCGCTTGCCAAGTGTTAGGCAGAATACTTAAGCCAATTTTAAGTTTTACTCCTCCAAATTTAAGGGATCGGCTAGAATAGATCAAAACTTAGTAGAGTAAAAATACTCCACTAAGCTTTCCTTGGCCGGATACTCCTCTATCTTATAGGGGAGCGAGGGAGAGGGGCGAATAGGGGTTAGGGTTCGCCACGGAGTTGATGGTGGGTCCTTATCCACGAGGGGACCGCGGGATGGCCGCACATGGCCATCCGAGCCATGGACGCGGCGTGCGCGTCCAACGCACCTCTGATGAACAGAGGTAGGAGACGACGGGGAGGTGGGCTGGGCCTGCACTGTGCACTTGCGCCAAGCCACACCTTAAATTTTCTGCCTTTTTCTTTTTCTTTTTTGTTTCTTTTATTTATTTTTCTTTGTATTGATTTTAGCCACTAAATGAATTTAGTTAAATATGAAACTTGTCATATAATCATAATGCAATATTTTGAGAAGGCACACAAAGTTTCAGGCCACTTTGCAAACATCTATATTTTGGGTTTATATTTGATTGGCTTAAATAGTTGTTGTTGGTCCACTTTAAATATTTTTAGGGGCATTTTGGGAATTCAGACATGGTTGGTTTCTTCATGACAATTACTTTGGGATGATTTAGGATATTACCAACATTTTTGTTTTATTGTCTGAAGAAATAATATTTTGACTTGTAATTGGAATTTGAATTTGAGTTTTGATTTGGGAAAAGTGGCTTGCATTACTGCAGAACATGATGACATGGCAATAATTAGGGGGAGATCATTGTAGTTTAATTACAGGGGTGTTACCGTGAGCTGGACGTTGTCCTTGGCAGCGGGGAGGCACGACGAGATCGAAATAACCTTGGGAGCGAGGTGGAGCAGTGAACGAATATAGTGTAACTGTTGATTTATCGGTTGTTGATTGTTTTGTGCTAGTTGACATGAATTTAATGGGTTGCCAAAGATTTATTGTTGATTGATTTGTACCGATTGATCTGAATTAATTGGTTGCCAAATATACTAAAGATTTATTAGGTTACCACAAATTGATCCAAATTTATTTGTACTGATTAATCCGAATTTAATGGGTTGCCAAAGATAGCAAAAGATTGGCTGATGTTGGATCTGTACAGGTTAATCTGAATTTACTATGTTGCCAAATATATGAAAGATTTATTAGGTTACTGGTGACTACCTTATTTGGCCGATCACATGAAAACCGTGTGTTGCCGTGTGGGGATGGATCATTTTTGGAAATTGGGCAACCATTTTTGAAGTTCAAGATCATTTTTTTATTTTGACAAACATTTTCGAAATGCATGATTATTTTTCTAATACATGATTTTTTTGAATCAGCGAACATTTTCGAATTGATGTTTCATTTTGCAATTCACAAACATTTTTTAAATTTTGTGAACATTTTCAAAAATTCATGTATAATTTTTGAATCTGTGAACATTTCTTGAATCCAAAAATATTTCTTCAAAATCATGACCTTTTTATTTCTAGTACATTTTTGAAAAACCATGAATATTTTTTGAGTATGCAAACCTTTTTTTAATCACAAACTTTTTTGAATTAGTGAATATTTTATGATTTCATGATTACTTTTTTAAAATTTCTCAATTCTTAGAATTTGAGAACTTTTTTGAAATTCTAAATTATTTATTTAAAGAAGAAAAAATAATACAAAACAGAAAGTAAAATAAAAAATAAAAAATAGGGTGCCCTGTACATGGGGGTGCGCGTTGCACCTCCTCCCGGCATGCGTCCCATGAAATAGGACCTCCCCAAGAACTCCCTCCCCCATGTGAGCTCCTATCTGCAACATTTCACAGCGAATAGCAGCCCTACGAACACACAAACAGCCAGTTGGGTCGGCCCAAAAGTGGGAGCATTCTGCAAAATTCCACAAATTATTGCGCTCGCTAGGGGTCGAACACAGGACCTCCATCTCTCACGCGCACGAGCCTAGCCAGTGACTGGATCGAGCAAAATTTCGTTACTAATGAGTTGCGCGGAGTTTTAAGAACTACAAACATCCATAGCTTGAAGGTTTTTTAAAATTTTGAAGGTGTTTTTTCTGTGAACAAATTGATTACTTTTTGAAACGCAGACATTTTTCAAAATTTTGAACAATTTTGAAATTTTGAAGATATTTTGATTTTTTTGAAATTATAAATAAATTTTGTACTAAATCGGGGACAGCCGATCGAAATTCCCCTTGCCGACAGGCCAGGCCCACACTCCCAAATGTTGACCAAGGCCCACCAGCCGCCAGCCCAGCCTACGCGTGACTCGGTAAAAATTGGGAACTGCCGAGCAGATCTGTCGACTGGATCGCTCCTGGGAGTTTCAACATCCATAAAATTGTCAGCCCATGTTTAACGAACTTGTTGTTGTATTTGTATCTTTCATAGAAAAATTTGGCGACACCATTTAGGAAAGAAAAACGTCAATGCTAGTCTAATTTCGATGATCTTGTCGAAACACAGCGGATCGTGAAGATAGATCATCAATCCGAGTAATGGTCTGAGAGAGATATGATTTTGATATTTCAAAAGTAACATTTGGAGCACTTACGTCATTGCTTTCATCGCCCATAGATGCATGCATATCGCTGGCGAATCATTCCGCTATATTTCTTGTCCCTTTAAAATTAGCATATATGGTCTCACATGTGGGATAAAAATGTGGAATGTGATCATGTCAAGCTCATCTGACGCTGTCGTGTGCCCCAAATACAGTCAATATTTTTTTGCTTGGTCATTGTTCGAGGAAAGATTAAATCAAGGCAAATATATTCGACAAGTACCTCTTCGTCAATTGTCCGAAAGTCATACGGATTTAATTTGTGAACAACTCACTCCAAGCCGCCACCCGTACAAGATACTCCGTTCCTTCTGAAGAAACAAATCACCTCATCATCAATTGTCCGAAAGCCATGCGGATTTGCCAATAACTCATTGTTCTGCAGTCAACATGCTTCCGCACGCAAGGCGTGGGGGAGGGTCGTTGCTACGTCATCATCGACCTAAAAAACTTCACTTAACCACAGGTGCCTCCCTCAATTCTCTAGAAATTTTGAGACTCGTTTCTCTTGAAATTTCGGGACTAAAACATGCTAAGGTGTTCCGAAGCCTAGATCACCATTCCTCTTTTATATTAGGAATATTTGTGAACTATAATCTGTTGCCATTTATTTGGGCCAAGCACGGTTGTGCAAACAAATCCGATTGCACAATCCTGATCAATTGGCCCATCAAATTTTGTTCTAATTGAGCACATGTTATCACCGACCGAATTAGACACCCTCTATCTACTGTGCCATCTGTACTTGGCTTCTGGAACCTTCCTGTCATTAATGCCAACCCATCTACAAAAGCAAGAGCAGGGTCCTCCCAATCTGAGTTATCCCAGGGCTAATCGAACTCTCTCTCTCTCAGATCCACTGAACATTTTGAGTCGCCCACAGCATCTACCTCTCCTAGGCTACAACTTCGGTATCGGTCGGTGATGGCGAACCCTAATCTGACAGCCGGCTACGTGTTCCAACCCACCGGCCGTGAGCTCATCGACCACTACCTCGTCCCCAGGGCGGGGCTCGGCGGCGACATCTTCCCCGGCTTCATCGAGGAGGGCGTGGGCGTCTTGTCCTTGCCCGCGTGAGCTCCCTTCCGGAAAACCACATAAGGGATTACGGCGAGGTATGGGGCTTCTTCTTGCAGCAAAGCCCGCCGGCGAGACGTGCCCGACGCCGGGCGCGGCGGTGCTGGGTGCAGACGGCACGGAGAAGCCGTACTACGGCGGCGGGGCGGCCGGGAGGCGATGGCGTTCGGCGCAGGTTCGCGTATCGCTACACGTGGAAGGGCGGGCGGTATGGTCGCCGACGCGCTGGCTGATGAAGGAGTACCGGCTCAACAGGGACGCGGCCGCCTTCCGCCGCGCGCACCCGGACCCCGAGGCGGCGGACGTCGTCTTCGTGGTCCACAAGGTCTACCGGAAGCCGGTGCTCCCCCCGCCTGCCGACAGCAGCTCCAGCTCCAGCGAGGAGGAGGGCTCCGAGCGCTCCATGGTGTTGAAGAGGAAGCGGTAGAATTATGCAACTGCATGTTGATTTCTTCAGAGTTGTTGTGTTTCTATTTCGTTTCATTTCAGTTGTGGTTTGTGCGCTCGATCTAGTTGAGGTAGATTGATTGGTCTGTTTCGTTCGAAGTGCAATGTAGTCAGCCTCCCTCGCAGCATCTGCCAGAACAGTTCGGAGGTATTATCACCGTTTCATTTTATGATTTATGTTTTATGTGGACGTGTGTCTTGGTTTGATGTCTTCCGATCTGAATAATTTGAGATTTTATGATCTATGTTCATGGTCCGCTTTGTTCGAATAATTGGAACTGGAGTAGTATTTAGGAGTAATGGTTGCTACTCCAGTTTCAGTTTCAAAATGGTTGGAGAGAGAGAGATATCAGTTTGAATACCACTCCAGTTTCAGTTTTAGTATTTAGGAGTAACGGTTTCCAGTTTCAGTCACAGCAAACAAGCTAAAGATGTCTTCCCATCTGAAAAATTGGAAGCTAAGCTTTGGATGACTTTGCTGGACCTGGATATAAGCACCATATTAGTACAAGCTGTAATGTTCATGCATCACTGACTTTTTTTTTTGAACTGAAACCCGTAGAACAATCGTTCTACCATGCATCTGTGACTTGTCTAACAGATTTTAAACCAACAAATAATTAGTATATCCGGTCGTCAGGTCGCGCAGGACTGTTGCTGAAGCGACTTCTAATGAAGCTTGGATCAAAGATATCAATGGTGAGATCAACATTCACACTTTCCTGCAGGTGGTTACCTTCTGGAAATTATTTCTTAAACCCCAACGATCCATGGCGTTGAAGATAAGTGGACCTGGAGTTGGGGCTCAAAAGGGTTTTTTCGGCAAAGTTAGTATATAGTGCTTATTTCACTGCGGCAATCAATTGCAGTATGGATTGCACCATAAGGCAATTATGGGCACCGCTGAAATGCAAACTTTTTCTTTGGCTCATCTCGTGTTTGGACGGTAGACCATCTTGCTAAGAGGGATTTAGCACATGATGATACTTGTTGTTTCTGTACCTCTAGTTCTCTACACAGGAGGCGGCTCATTTCGATCATTTGGAGCTCGGTGCTGCAACGGGCAAATCTGAGCGAGATCGTTCCCTCGGCTTCCCTTCCAATCCATGATGGTGGCAGGAGGCCAGGTTGAGAACTCATGGCACAAAGAGAAAGGCTTTAAATTCCTAGGTGTCTAATCATCTGGAGCATATGGTGAGAGAGGAACAAGAGGGTTTTCAACAACACATACTTCCTTTGTGAAGAGTCATCAATCAGTTTAAAACTGATGCTTGGCAATGGGCCGATGCAGGACTTGGTCGTTTCATATTATGATTTAGATTTTATGTGGACGTGAGTCTTGGCCGTCTCTTCCCATGTTTGGGTTGTTCATAGCTTTGTTTCGGTCATCTAGTTCGAGAAATAAGGTTGTGTCATGTAATTACAACATTTTAAAAAACTGCCAGGATAGTTCAGGAGGTATATCCTTCAACCTTCAGGAGTAGTTGTTTAGAGAGAGAAAATTAGGGTTGGTTATAGAAAAGTTGTAATCACCTAACCATAGTGCCGAAACTTGTAAATATGTGAAAATTGGTACTCGCTTATTTTATTCAGTGCACATTCAAATTTAGAATCGTTTGCGTTTCTGTAAATTGGACTGAACTGATACACTAGTAGTAGATGTTATTTTTGTTTGAACTATAAACTAGTAGTAGATATCAATGCTTTTTTTTACCCCCAGATGTCAGTGCTATTGACTGGAGTGTTGGGCAATCGTTGCAAGGATGTGCAGTTTCAGTTTATAGGGCTATATATGTTCATGATCCAGGGGACTAAATTTGTGCTGGTCATTTCACTCCAGAGCTTAGCCTTGTCAGGTAGGTCTTGTAGCACTTGCATGTGCCGAGTAGTTAGTTTCCACTTCCAATAGCAGCAGACCATGGCTCCATGGCCGAGGCCGACCAACGATTTTGCATTTCAAATAACTTGCTGAGTACAATAACCATACTTGTATAAGCCGTAATATTCATGTATATCTGTGACTTGCCGTGACATCAATTGATATATTTTTGGAAAATGATTCCACAACAGTAGTGAAGGAACAATATTTGCATTGTTACTACCTCCCAAGCAACGTTTTGGACGTTTCTTCCAGCTAAACACTGTCTGGCCCCAGCAACGTTTTGGTTGCGTCTTTTCTAGCCAAACATTGCTGCACCCCCATGCGGCTTCGGTGCTGGACCCCGCTTTGCATGCGTTTGTGCATGGCGTGCAAATTTGCACCCTTGCCGTTGCTAGCTACCCCATCCATGCCTAGACGCAGCTGGTGCATTGCTTTTCCCGATACTAAGGCCAATCGTGTTCTACGCTGTCGTGTCATTCTGCAAGAAGATGAGAAAGAGTCAGGCCAAGTACTCTAGGCTGTTTGAACATCCCCTTGCAGAGGACGTTGTCCAGGCGTTTGCAGATTACTATGGGTGAGATAGAGTGGGAAAGTCTTGAACTCATAGGCATATGAACCCGTTTTTCAAAAATGCGTTTTAAACACGTTTTAAAATGTCAAAAAAAATCGAAACAAACGCATACATCTTCGCACGCATGTGTATGCAGCACAAAGTTTTGTGAATAAAAAAACACTTTTTATTTCGCCTCTGCGAAAAAGACAAACTTCAGTGCTTCTAAAAGCGTTCCATGATGCATTTTTTGTCTTTTTTGCACATGCCAAAGAAAAAGTTGTTTTTCCGCAAAACTTTATGCGTGCACATAGAATGTGAAGATGTATGCGTGGAACTTTTTCGGAGTTTTTTGGCATTTAGAATGAGTTTTCCAAAGTAGGTTCATCCATTTACTTTTCGGGTGGGACATGTCTAACACAGTGCTTTCCAAGCTGCACCACACCACTGCCAGTGTCCAAACTATCGTAGCCTAGTGTCGTGCCCCCTCCCCCATCCCCCATTGGACCCATCCTTGGTCTTCACGGAGTGCAATCTTCGTGCGATTTGCTGGAACGTTTACGGTTTTAATTGTCCTACCAAACACGCTACCATTCGTACTATTATTTTTGTTGCCTCTTCTACTGTGGTTTGACTCAAAGAGATCAAACTGGACCTTATCATCCTGCCCACGGTGATCAAGAAGTTGGCCCAAGCTTTCAGGACTTCTTCGTCCTCCCCATGATTGGCACCCGGCGAGGCATTCTTCTCGCCTAGCAGCGCTCAGCTGTGTCTATCTCCAGTCTCACCATTGTCTTGCACCACATTACGACTCTCGTCTCTACTGGCGTGGCGAACCTGTACTCATTTTTTGAAGGTTTATGGCCCTCAAGGCGACGACAACAAGTTGCACCTCCTGGCAGACCTCCAGGATGCAGGGTGTTGTGTGCTGGTTTGTGGCTGCTTGGCGGCGACTTCAACTTAATCACTTCATGTGTTGGCAAGAACAATAACCATATCAATCATCGCACTTCTGTCCGAAGAACTCCTGATGAAGCACGTGCTCTTCGGTGGTCGACGCCGGTGGAGCTTCCTTCCCGGGCGTGCGGACCAGATCTATCGGGGTACACTTCTCCATCACCAGCTGGTCGAGCTCCTTAGCGCGGACGGATGACAGAAACTACTTCCCCGTGGTTTTGTTCGCCGCGCGAGGCTACTTCAGCTTGCGGGTCCTGGCCGTCGGCGGCCCTCTTCCATTTTTGCTTCGCGGTCATGGTCGCCTAAGCGGCGTATTGCGTGCGTCTGTCCCTGACCATCCCTGGATTTGGCTATCTCGACGGATGCAGATGATCAAGGTGGAAGGTTGTGCGAGCTATAGCAGAGGATGCAAGGAGGCGAATGCGTGAGGATGAAGATGAAGGGAGGGGAAGGAGAAATTACCTTTTCTTCCTCGCTTTATAGCCGACGCAATAAAACTGAATGGTCGGGACTCATGGTGTGACAAGCTCCCCACATCCTCTATGGTTTCCCATTCCGCAAGATGTGGGCATATGAATTCAGGCACTATCATCATGTCATCGGGCAACCTACAAGCGCCCTCAAGGGTTAATGAACCTGTTTTGACAAGACAACACAGGCCTGGCTGTGACGATTCAATCAACCAAAGACTTGACAGCATAGCTCAGAACGCGGGGCCTCGGCCTTCAGCGAGCTCCACGCCATACCCGAGCCCGCAACGGAAGGCGTTCCCGGAGTCCTCACGGTGAGCAGGCCCACAGATGTCTTCAAGGTCGAGCATCTAGAAAGAAGTCCTAACATCCAACACAAAGACGAGGAGTTCTCGTGGGTTCTCGAAAACCAAAAAGCTCCAACCCCACACAAGCTCGGGGCTACTAAAGGTGTGATGCACCGAGGATGCCTTCTCCACAGGGAGCCCGACGGCAGACCTGCCAAGGGGCCCAGGAGGCCGACCACATAGCTAGCAATAGGAAGGTGCCCAGGGGAACGGGTAGGCTTCCAAGGATCATCTTGCTCCCCAAGCCAGCATGGCGGCAGCCATGATTGGATATCCCTCTTATAAAACTATAGCCCTCACCGTGCATATATGGAGAGGGCTACATGGCTCTCATTCTGATACACTCTCATAGACTAGACTCTCGCTAGCAATCTCATCTCCACCATTGTAATCCCTCGCCCGAGGTACACCCACCATCAATAAGAACTCAATGCATGACATAGGGTATTACTCCTCACTAGAGGCCTGAATTAGGGTAAAACCCTTGTGCGGCCTTCGATCTGGTACATACGGCCACATTCACCACCCCACCGAGCGTACTGACCAGATTATGCACCACCAACGCTTATCAAGTCCAGCACCCAACGGGGACAGCCGCCGACGACAAAAAACAGGCGGGTGTTGGCCTGGGAGCTGGCGGCACCCCGACAGGAACAAGAAGGCACGGCGAATGGCAGTGTGCGACGTGGATGGGAGGTTTCGGCGGCACTAGGGTCTATAGACCGTGCCATCTCTCATAATTGATGCAAGAAGAGCGTGGAAGAGGGAGGCAACCGTGCGACACGTACCCAAACAAACCCCTCCCAATGGCCACAACTCTTAGGCCCGCACCCCCCGCACGCCCAACCAAAGGGGCCCACTCAACATGCCTGCATGGCCAAAATTGAGACCACTAGCGAAATCGGCCGCCTCGATCGCTCCCGGGAGTTTTTGCCCCATGGAGCTTAGTGATTTAGGAGATGCATATATTTTGAAAAAGGAAACCATCCATAAAGTTGTCAACCCACGTTTAATGAACTTGTTGTTGTATTGGTATCAAAGTTGCCACCTTGTAACTTTGGTACTAAGGCAACTTCATAGAAAAATTTGGCGACACTTTTGGAAGAAAGAAAGAACATCAAAGCTTAACAACATATGGGTCTAGTTTTGATGATCTCGTCTAAACAGCGGGCCATGGAAATAGATTGGAAATCCTAATAATGGTTCGACAGATATATCATCTCGAAATTTCAAATAACATTAAGAGTGATGGTGTCATTGCTTTTATCAGCGATAGATGCATGTGTGAAACGTTCCATTACATTTTTACCCCTTTAAAATTAGTATGTATGATCTCACAGGGATAAAAATGTATAGTGTGATCATGTAGAGCTCATCTAGCATTGTCATGCTCCAAATATGGTCAATATTTTTTTGCTTAGTTACTGTTTGAGGAAAGATTAAGCCAAGAAAAATATGTTCGACAAGCACCTCAAGCTGCCGCCTGTCAAAGGTACTCCACTCCTTCCCAAGACACAAATCGCCTCTTTATTAACTGTCCGACAGCCATGCAGATTTGGCAACAACTCATGCCTACTTGCTTCCAAGACTTATGGGTTATTGCCACGCCAAAAGCAACCTCAAAAACTTCATTTAGCCAGAGGTGCGTGCGTGGGACTTTCACACGACGAATTTTCTCTGATCTTTCTCATGGTAACGAAACAAAACAGTAGCGCGAGGGGGGATGGAAGAAGTGTGGAGCGGAACGGAAAACCTTTCCCTTGTTTTAGATAGGAAGAGACATATATAGATATAGATATAGAGGTAGAGATGTTTTTTAAAACATCCATAAAGTTGATGTTCCATGTTTGCCGCCCAGTAGCTTTGCTACTGAGCCAACTTCATAGAAAAACAAATTATGACACATGTGAAAGATATAAACGTCAAAGCTCAACAACATAGGGTCTAGTTTCAGTGATCTCGTCGAAACAAAGCGGACCATGGATATGCACACAAAATGGTTTGAGAGATATATCATTTTGAAGCTTAAAAAATAACATTTAGAGCGCCGACGTCATTGATTTTGTCGCTATATGTTTGTCCTTTTAAGATTAACATGTATGGTCTCACAAGCAATAAAAAATATGAAGTGTGATCATGCCGAGCTCATCTAGCACTGCCATGCTCAATATGGTCAATATTTGTTGCTTGGTTATTATTTGAAAACAGATTAAACCAATGCAAATATGTTCGACATGCACCTCTCCCGACCTGCCGCCCGTACGAGGTACCCTGTTCCCTCCAAAAACACATAACCTCTTCATCAATTGTCCAAAACACATGCGGATTTGGCAACAACCCATGCCTACTTGCTTCCGGGGCTTATGGATTGTTACTACGCCAAAAGCAAGCTCAAAAACTTCATTTATTCAAATATGCCTCTCTCAATTATCTGAATTAGGGACTTAGGGAATGCTGCGGCGTTCCAAAACCTAGATCACCCTCCCTCTCTTACTAGTGGAAGTAACATTTAGAGCGCCGATATCATTGCTTTGTCGGATAGATGTATGCATATCGATGGCGAATCGTTCCGCTATTTTTTTTGTCTCTTTAAAATGAGCATGTATGGTTTCATATGGGATAAAATGTGGAGCGTCATCATACCGAGCTCATCTAGGGTTGTCGTGCTCCAAATATAGTATATTTGTTGCTTGGTTATTGTTCGGCAACAAATTAAATCAACCCACATATGTTTAACAGTCATCTCTCGTAAGCCGCCACCCGTGTAAGGTACTTTGTTCCTTCCGAAAACACAAATCACCTCCTTATCAACTGTCCGAAAGCCATGCGGATTTGGCAACAACTTACTCTTCTGCCGCCTACTTGTTTCGGAAAAGCAACCTTAAAAACTCCATTTAGCCAGAGGCGTGCCTCTCTCAACTCTCTGGAAATTTTGGGACTCAAGAAATGCTAAGGTGTTCCGAAGCCTAGATCAACCTCCCTCTCTTATATTAGGTGGACCCTAATCCGATGGCTTTTGCTTGGGCCAAGCATGACTGTGAAACAAAGCCGAGACGAAAAAGGCCATTCAGTCTGACCCCGTTTTTCAGATTGGACACTCTTGATCAATGGGCCATCAAATTTTGTTCGAACTGAGCACACGCGACCGAATTTGACACCCTCTATCTGGTGTGCCATCTGTACTTGCTTCTGGAACCTTCCCTGCCAACTGCCATGATGCCGTCCCATCTACAAAAGGAGGAGGAGCAGCAGGTCCCCCGGATCTGAGTTCTCCCATGGCATAATCGAACTCTCTGATCCACCCAACATTTCGCGTCGCCCACAGAACCTACCCCTCCTAGCTAGGCTACAACTTCGGCATCGGTCGGCGATGGCTAATCTGGCAGAAGCTGGCTACGTGTTCCAACCCACCGGCCGTGAGCTCGTCGGCCACTACCTCATGCCCAGGGCGGGGCTCGGCGGCTTCTTCCTCCCCGGCGTCATCGAGGAGGGCGTGGACGTCTTGTCCTTGCGCCCACGCGCGCTCTCCTTCCCGGAAAACCACAGGAGGGATTACGGCGAGGTATGGGGCTTCTTCTTCGCGGCAAAGCCCGCCGGCGAGACGTGCCCGACGCCGGACGCGGGCGGGTGCTGGGTGCAGTACGGCCAGGAGAAGGCGTACTACGGCGGCGAGGGCGGCCGGGAGGCAGTGGCGTTCCGGCGCAGGTTCGCGTACCGCTACACGTGGAGGGACGGGGAGGTAATATCGCAGACGCGCTGGCGGATGAAGGAGTACCGGCTCAACAGGAACGCGGCCGCCTTCCGCCGCGCGCACCCCGGCCCCGTGCCATCGGACGTGGTCTTCGTGGTCCACAAGGTCTACAGGAAGCCGCTGATCCCTCCGCCGCCGCCGCCCGACAGCAGCTCCAGCGAGGACGAGGGCTCCGAGAGCTACGTCGTGTACCCGGGACTCGATGAGATCATGCGGAGGTTAACGGAGGGGAACTAGGGCGACCAAGGGGCGGTGCTGCTTCTCCTGCAGGAGTAGCATTACGCCACAGCTGCATGTTCATTTCTTCAGCGTTGTTGTGTGTGTCTCTTGTTTCATTTCAGTTCTGGATTGTGCGCTCGATCTAGTTGAGGCAGATTGGTTGCTCTAGTTCATCCATCGCTGTTTTCATCGTTTCGGAGTTTTCTTCTGTCGCTTAGACATAGCTTTGGTCTTGTATGACTTTGCTATTTGTCTGTGTATTTATTTGTGTGTGCGTGTGTTGGTGTGGCCGTGTGTATCCTAGCTATGTAGAGGTTGTGATTGTGCTCATTTTATTTGTATATATTTGATTGATGCTTCATTTGAGTCAATAAAATTCACCCTTTATCGAAAAAAATGTGATCCATCTTCCTTGCAACATCTATCAGAACAGTTCAGAGCTGTTATATCTTTTAGAGAACTTATAGTTTTCTCTGCACATTTATTGTTCATACTAGAAAATTTGTAAGCACCAAATCATGCTGCAGAAATTCAGTGAGGTTGAGAATTAATTGGTCTCCGTTTCTTTGTAGATATATGAATTGGACTGAACTGAGAGGCTAAGGCTAAGGGAAATTTCTCCGTAAATGCTACTGGCTGGAATGCTATCAAGCTTACAATAATCGCTTCAGGGTTGCACGAGTTATTTTTGGCAGCACTTTGATGTGTTAGACTCAAGAGTCAAGACCCTGAAGTCCAAAATATTTCTAGCCATTGCTCTCCAGTCTCCAGAGCTTTAGCCAAGTCAAGCAGATTTTGTAGCAATTGCATTTGCGAAGGAGTAATGGTTTTAATTCAACAAATAATTAGTGCCTTTCTGACTTATATCTGAATTATGTCCTTATGATGCACATTCACCTTGCATAATGAATATACAAAATTTCAGAAAACTGCCAGTATATTTCAGGAGGTATATCCTTCGACCTTCAGGTAACCCTATGATTTTATTTGCTTGTACCTGTTTAGAGATTATAATTTCCGAGGGTTGGTCACAGTCTCACAGAAAAGTTGTAATCACCTAATCATAGTGCGGAAACTTGTATACTCCCTTTTTTTTTCAATGCACATACAAATTTAGAGTCGTTTTCCCTTCTATAAATTGGACTGAACTGAAGCACGAGTAAATTTCAATGCTACTGATGACTGGAATATTCATGATCCAGAGGACTAAATTTGTGCTAGTCAATTCGGTCCAGAGCTTACCAATGACTGGTAGATCTTGTAGCACTTCACTTGCCGAGCATTTAGTTTCCACTTTATATTAATAATAGCAGCAGATCATGACGAGGAAAGTTTTTTGTGTGTTCGAAACGAGTCCGACAAACGATTTTGCAGCACAGATAACTAGCTGAATATGATCTCCAGAATTGGATCCATCATCCATGTATCTGTGACTTACATCCTACTGTGTTTTTGTTGGAGGAAAATGCTGTCCACAACTGCACATTGTGTAGGAATCTACTGACCACTGCTGTTACAGAAAGTCCCAGGAGGCCAGAATCGACTACTCCCAGGATTTTTAGAAGCTTATTATTCACTTCGAAGGACAATCTTGGATTTGCAATTGGACTTGGCTTGGAGAACATCACTGCCTGCCATCACGATCGTGCCACTATATATACAGCCCCTAATCCCAAACCTCCCATGCCCAACAACCCCACCTCCTCGGCCTCTTCGCTTCGCAACTCTCCATCCCCATGGCGACGGCGCAACCCGCCGGGCTGACGCTGCGGCCAGGAACGGTGTTCAGGCCCAGCGGCCGCCAGCTCATCACGCTGTACCTCGGCCGCAACGCGCTCCGCGGCGAGCTCCCCGACGCCGTCGTCATCCCCGGGGGCTGCGTCGTCACGGCGGGCGTGGACGTCTTCTCCGCGAGCCCCGGCGCGCTCCCCTTCCAGGCGAGCCACAGGGGGCCGCGCGGGGAGGTGTGGGGCTACTTCGCCGCCACGGCCCCGACCGCCGACAGCGCCCAGCCTGCGCCGGGCGGGTGCTGGGTGCGGCACGGCGCCGAGAAGCGGTACGAGCTCAAGGGGGAGGCGCTCGGCTACCGGAGCAGGTACGCGTTCTACGTCACGCGGGCGGAGAAGGCTCGAGTGGTGTGGACGGCGACGCGGTGGCTGATGAAGGAGTACCGCCTCGACAAGGATGCGGCCGTCTTCCGCAGCAAGCTGCCCGAGCACCCCAACGCCAACATGGATTTCGTGGTCCGCAAGGTCTTCACGAAGCCGGCGGTTCCCGTGCCGCCGCCTGCCCGCTCCGGCTTGGTGGTCCGGCGGGTAGGAGGCAGCGTTCCGTCGCGCCAAGCCCAACCAACCCGGGCGGCGTTCGTCAAGGCCCGAGGGGGCGCTCCACCGCGCCGTGGCGAGGCGCTCCGGCCAGGAGGAAGCCCCCTTCCGCCGCGCTCGGACCGACCACCTAAGGTCATCGCGAAGCCGGTGATCCCCGCGACGCCTGCGCACTCCGGCGTAAACGAGGACGCCGGCAACCTCAACGGCAATGCCATGTCGTGGACGCGCGTCGGCGGGGAGTACAACTACAACTACAAGGTACCCAGCGGCCGCCAGATCATCGTCGAGTACCTCGGCCCCAAGGCGATGAGCGGCAAGATCGCCGACCGCGCCGCCCCGGGCTTTGTCGCGGAGGGCGTGGACATCTTTGCGGCGAGCCCGGACGCGCTCCCCTTCCCGCCCGGCCACAGGAAGCAGGACGGGGAGGCGTGGGGCTACTTCTTCGCGGCGAAGCCCGCCAGCAGCATGCGGCGGGCGCCCGGTGGGTGGTGGATGCAGTACGGCGACGCGAAGGGGTACGAGTTCCGCGGGGAGGTGTACGCCCGCCACCGCAGGTTCGCGTTCCACGCGGCGCGGGCGGACGACGGCGGCGGCAAGGTGACGTGGGAGCAGACGCGGTGGCTGATGAAGGAGTACGCGCTCCACAAGGGCGCGGCCGCCTTCCGCGGCGAGACGACCGGCCCTAGTGCCAACATGGACCTGGTGGTCTACAAGGTATTCACGAAGCCGGTGGTCACGCCGCCGCCGCCTGCACGCTCGAGCGAGGAGGAGAACCAGGCGAGGAAGGGCGCTGGATCTAGCTCACGCTCGGATGCGCCCAGGATTGTTTTCGACATTGATCTGAACAACTAGCCGCTCACGCCCCGGGCCCGCTGTAGCAGAGGTCTCGTTTGATCGCCCGAAACACAAATGCAGGAACGATATTGATCTGAGGAAGGTTCCGTTCTGGGCTTCTGGCTCTGGAGGCGTCTCCGTTGCAGCCAGCAAACGTTCACGAAGCTTTTGATTTGCCTTGCATGGATTATTTTTGACAACTGCATTACTCTCTGAAAGTGAAGAAACTTGTACAGGTGAGAGTTCCCAGGAATGTTCCCGTTTGTTCTTTGCATATGATGACATTCTGATCTGTTTGCCCTTCTATGGTCATCTTATACTGATACTGATTACTGCAATTGGCAAGAACAGATGAACTGTTATGTTTACCAGATAGCTGCAAGACATCTTATCTTTCTGTAAAGCAGATGATGCCTACATTTTCGCAAGCAAGTACATAGCCATTCATAATGAAAGGAAATCATGAAAATATATCAGTAGTTTGATTGTACACATCAGTGTGACTGTACATTCAGAAGCAACAATGTGATTGATTATACACAGAGAACCTTCAAAGGAAAAACTAACAAGTTACACTCCTAGAGAAAAACATGAACTGACGAAGCTGCAGCCTGGAGGTAGCCCTTCTTTACTGAGTATTTATTAATCTAGGGTAGATAATGGTACTAGTAACTCATCACTACTTGTTGCACAAAAATTCTGCTGGGTCCAAGATCATGGACTTCCATTCATCTGTTCTAACACTGCATAATAGACTTCATAAACGACTCCCTTCCGACATGGCCATACAACATCCTGTTAAGAACGAACTGCTCAAGTCTCAGTCGTCTCCTCTTCGTCAAAGAAGTCCCAGAGGTCACCATAGTCACTTTCTGCTTCCAACCTCATCTTAGCAGATAGATCTATCTCTCCTAGGGATTCAAGACCCTTGACCAGTGTTATGTATGTTGTCCTGTCAGGTTCCGTGTCCCATAGTTTCATAAGACGGAAGCAGTCCATTGTTAATTGTGTGAACTCGGCATCTATGAGTGTCTTCAGAAGCAGATTGAAACCATCCGTGTCAGATTCCAATTGTTCCCTCTTCAGATAGGAACAGGCTTTGCCAACCTCGGACCTCAAACCTTTGCTGGCAAGCACTGTAATAAGATCAACATACCAGAACAACCTAGGCTTGTACCAGTGCTCCTTTCGAATCTCCTCAAAGACCTAACATAGATGACAAAACAAGAGGCGTCTTAGTGTGCATTTCTCAGTTCCAGTCAAAAGTATCTGCCTGCCAGCATCATCTATTAATCCAAATGCAGGTACTAATACTATAGTAGAAATTGTGCTAATGAATACAAAGTAAATTGCCATGCAAATACCCCAAAGGAAGCATCTGCGAAACTCAGAATGGTTAAAGGGCAACAACAACAGACAAAATCTCGGCATCCCCGTTTACTGCCAATGGATTATCACTATTCATGACCAGCAGGCTCACAGCACAAGCACCTTGTGTAGGCCGCAATATCAGTAGTTCGCGTGTTTTGTAGGGGGCTTCGGCATGTTCCGTCTAAAAGGATGACCACCACCTCCTGCTAGTTGGCAGCTGCTCGAGCAAAATTTACCACTCATGTAAATTTGGCACGTACATCATTCTTAATGTAGACTAAAACAAACTTGCTATTTAAGATTCTCGTTGCAAGATGATAAAGAACTATACCCACATTCATCACTTAACAGATTTATCCCTGCTGGCATGCTTAGGAAATGTCATCTATGGCACACCTAATGCAGCCATATAATGAAATAACATTGGTGAAGTCTGATCTTAGTTTCCACAGAGGGTAAGCTTGAAAAAACTCTCTCTCTCTCTCCCGTGTCGCCCCATGGCGACCGAAACTCAACCTAGCCGCTGAACCCGCCTCTCTTCTCCTGCCCTTCCCCCCGCCGCCGCCGGCAGGCGGCGCCGGGCTAAGCCAGCGTGGCTCTGGCGGCGGCGGGCCTATCTCTCCCTTTGCTCGGTGCGGCGCTGGGCGGCGAGATCCGCGGAGGCCGGTCGGCGTGGCGGCCGGCGGCCGTGGGGCGGAGTGGTGGTGGATCTGGCGGGTGCGGTGGCTCGCGTGCGCTGGGGGCTCCTCCTCTCCGCGATCGTGTGGGGGCGGGCGCGGGCCACATGGCGGGCGCGATCTGGGCGGCGGCCTCGGTGGCGCGCCTCCTTCCGGCGGCGGGTGGTTGGCGCGGATGCTGCGGGCGCCTTCTTTGGCTGCTCGGGCAGCTTGGTGGCGGCGAACGTGGGGCTCAAGGCTGGGGTTTCCCGCTGGCCCGTGCTTGAGCTGAAGACGGCGTCCTCCTCTCGCTCCTAGGTGCACCTCGTCCCGCTAGCTTTGTTGGGTGGGGCGATGGGGCGTGGGTTACGATCGGGAAGCTCTCGGCGGCGTCGGCGGCCACGATGTCGGCAATGCTCCGGGCATTGCTACCCTTCTGGCGGCGACATCGTGATCCTCTCCTCGCCCTCCACCTCTCGTGACTCGGGTGAAAGCCCAAAATCTCCTGGTTTGGGCGGCGGCGGCGTTCAGCGCCGTCTTCTTCTGAAGACGCCGCCTTTGGGTCGGTGGAGGTGGTGGTGTGAGCTTCGAGCATGTGGGTCGTCGATTATCTTGATGGTGTCCTCGTTCGATGGCTTGCGGCAGCTCCATACTCTTTGTCGGAGATGATGTGATGGTGGAGGAATTGCTCGCTTGATGGGGTCGCCGTGCTTGTCGTCCTTCCCGCCATCGTGCGGACTGGCTATGCGTGCTCGGGGGTGAGCAGCTCTGCCTACCGACGGCGTGGCGTCCTACGGCCCAGGACGAGAGGGCAGGGGGCCTTCTTTGGAGGCGGAGGCGGATGGTGGTTCTGCAGTGATGGTGCACGGAAGGTGACAGTGTGGTCGTCCTCCGACGGTGACTAGTCTCCTTGGCTTCACCTTATCAATGGCAGGATGTGGAGCTTGCTGAGGGCTTCGATGCTCAAGCCTTTGCTTGGTGCATTTGAATCCCGTTAGTCGTTCGGTAGCATTGTGTATCTTTGCCGTTTTTCCTTTTCCTTTTCGTTTGTTGTTTGCTCGGATGTATTGCGGTGGTGATTGCTTTATAATATAAAGCGGGGGGAAACCCTTTTTCGGTAAATAACATTGGTTTAGAACAAAGCAGGAACAATTTGGAGAGCTGTGATTCATACGTAGCCAGAGTACACACTATTTCAAAACGACGGCAGGTGGTCTGAACAGACAGTTCATGAATAGCCTAGGTTTCCTGAGTGATAAACCGGTGGAGCAGGCTAGAAATACAACCTATCCACCCTAATGTCCAGGAAGGCTCATAATCAGCAACCGTGAGTACACAACAGGGTTAATCAACAAATGTGAAAATATTTAGCTGAATTATCAGTAATTTTTGTACTCAGAATTAAAATCCTATGAATCCCAACTCAATACACTCTGCTCCCAGTAGTGCACACACGAATTAGGCTATACCTTGAGTGCCAGGTGGGCCTCGCCCTGCGCAGCGAGCTCGCGGAAGACGGCGACCATGTCGGCCTTCAGGAGCCGCCGCAGCTTGGGGTCCGTCGCGACGGCGCCGCCGGCGGGGGCTCCAGAGAGGGTGGCGCGCTTGAGCGACTGGACGGCCTGGATGGCCTCGGTGCTGAGGTAGCGCCCCCGCTGCATCGGCTTCCGGTTCTTGCCCCGGTCCCGCATCGTGATGGTGGAAGATGTGCTCCGGCGAACAGCGGCGGTGGAAGTGGCTAGGCGGTGGGGTGAGAAGGCGAGCGACGAGGAGAGCATCGCCGTGCGGCGGCGGAAGTGCGGTAGTTTTGGATGAGGTGCGCATCAGGGAGAGAGGAAAAAGAATCACTGAATTTTGTTTTTCTTATTGGAATATATGAACTTTTTTTTTTTTGCGAGAGAAAGGACTGCATTAATCAGGGAAGATTGTTACAATCCTGTTGGCAAAGGTTGCCAATTTCATCAGGTCCACATCGCAGCCAAACTGCAGTTTTAGGAGTAGAGTGGCCTATCTGAGCTAGGTAATGACTCACTTTATTAAGATCTCTACTAACATGCAATATCACATGCTCCCGGCCCAGAGCAAGGAGTCGTTTGGTTTCGCCGACGAGAGCAGCGACTGGTGACCTGTTCTCCTTCTCCTCCTTGATCATGTTAGCTGCAACACTACTATCAGTTTCTAGAATGAACGGCATAGTACTTCACTCTAGGGTGAGAGAGATCCCTTCCATACATGCAGCCATCTCTGCTTCCAAAGCACTAACACATGTAGTGAGGAACCGGCATGAGGAAAAAATGATTGATCCATTATGGTCGCGGAGGATCATTCCCGCTCCACCTGTTCCATACTCTTCCCGCCATGCGCCGTCAACGTTGAGCTTGACCCATCCTTGAGGAGGCTTGGTCCACTGTTCTGGAGGCCGAGTGCAGCTAGATGGGGCGACCACCATCTTCATATGGTTCCGACTAGCTCCCTGTGTACATATCATTTTTCCTTTGACGATGTCCTCGTGTGGGTGTTGCTGAATGCAACGCAGTTGTCGATGTAGCTGCATAAGAACCTCCTTGAAGCTTCAATCGCAGTGCGGTTTTGATGAACCACTTCATTTCGGACGTGCTAGCTTCTCCATAGCGTCATGATGACCGGCAACCGCTGCTCCTCCGTGCATCGATTCAGCAGATGTAACGCCCATTACGTACTGTGTTGATGATGTCCTCGGGCGTGGCATGCTCTCGGACTTTGCCATCGCCTCCCACAACATTCTCGCTAATGGACATCGCACATCGCGTGGAATGTATCCTCGATTCCAACCCACATAAAACACATGTATTAGTGACCTCAAGATTCCGCTTTGATTTGTTCACCATAGTAGCCAGGAGTTTGTTATAAGACGCCACGCAAAGATGCGTACCTTAGGGGCAGGGCACCCCACATCGCCTTCCGGACGGCACGAGTGCCGTCCGGTTCTCGCTTCGTTGCACCCATATTGGTGCTTGAAGAATTGTCGATGGCGAGACGGTATGCACTTCGTGCGGAAAAATTCCCATGTGGATCCGGCGCCCGAGCCAAGACGTCCATCCTGTGAGGTGAGGCCTTGATCTTTAGAATGCATGCGAAATCAACCACGTGGAAGTGCCGCCGAAAAGCTCCGTACTCGGTGACCGTTCTCATCCAGTAGCTCGCACACCCGACGTAGACGGCATGTTCCCCGCATGGTGATGGGCCGGTAGGACGGTGGCCTAGGGAGCCACGGGTCCCGCCATATGCGCACCTGCTCGCCATTGCCGACACGCCAAATGAGCCCCTTCTTCAGCAGCTTCAGACCGTATTGCACAGCATGCCAAGTGGGCGAGGCGTTACCTGCAAAAACTGTGTCCACTAGGGACCCATTAGGATAGTATCTTGCTTTTAGAACCATCGCACACAATGAGTCTAGCTTGGTTAGGAGTCGCCAGGCCTGTCGGGCAAGCAGTGCTTGATTAAATACGCGGAAGTCGCGGAACCCCAGCCCACCTTTTCCTTTTGGTTCAATTATTTTCTCCCAAGCCTTCCAGTGAGTCCTTCTCTTACCATTTTTAGAGCACCACCAAAAATTCCTCACAAGCCTAGTGAGGTCGTCACACACCGAGAAGGAGAGTTTAAAAACCCCCATAATATACGTCGGGATTGCTTGAGCCACCGCCTTAATCATGGTTTCAATCCCTGCTTGAGATAGACTATCACCCCAGGCCATAATCCTTTTTGTTAAGCTAGCTTGCAACATTTGGAACTTCCCCTTATGCATGCGTCCATCCGGAGTTGGCAGCCCAAGATACTTCCCTTCAAACTCAGAATTAACCACTTGCAGTTCTTGCCTGATCACATGCTGCACCTTCACTGGACAAGCATCACCAAATTGGATGGAACACTTCTGCGGATTGATAAGTTGACCAGTAGCCTGTGCATACCTCCTAATAACTTCCTTGATGTACTGAGCCTGATTCAGATTAGCCTTAAAAAATAATAAGGTGTCGTCCGCAAAGAGAAGATGTGAGATCCCTAAAGTCATTGATAAGTTGCACTTTACTTTGCTCCCTAGGCCACCGTCCTACCGGCCCATCACCATGCGGGGAACATGCCGTCTATGTCGAATGTGCGAGCTACTGGATGAGAACGGCCGCTGAAGTACGGAGCTTGTCCAGCGGCACTTCCACGCGGTTGATTCTGCATGCATTCTAAAGATCAAGGCATCACCTCACATGATGGAGGACGTCTTGGCCTGGGCGACTATGGGGTGACCGCCCCTCCGCCGCCTCTAGGGCCGCCGTGTCAAGCATCCGGTGCATCCCCGAGGAGGATAAGTTCGTCCCTTACCCCATCGACTAATCCTAGCCCCTCACTTCTCCCTCCTCGCGCCGCCTCTTTCTCCCCCGCGACGACCGGAGTCGTCGTCCCTGTAGCCTTCGTCGCCCACGCGCTCTCTGTCGTCCTCGCGCCCCGCCGAGGCGTCCAGAAGCTCCGCCAGCGACCACTACGTCCTCCTCGACCACGAGCTCAAGCCAGGACCCCCTACATCATCGGGATCGAGCTCCATTACCTCAGACCCCCGCCGGCGTTCGTCTTCGACTCCGGCGCCGTCGAGCCCTCCCCGAGCCCACTTAGCACCTCTACAGGATCGTTGTGAGCCCCTTTGTCGATCCCTCGCCTTTCCCCGTCATTTTCGTCACCGCAAGTCATCACCCCACTGCCTTGCTCGGAGCTCCGCGTCCGCGAACCCCTGGCCACGTCCCCGCCTTGCCTTGGCCGCGCCTGCGCCGCCCAAGCTTTGGCCGCCCACCGTGCCTCTGGTCGCGTCGCCGCCCACTGCCACTGTTGCCTTCTCCTCGCCGCTGCTCTGCTACTCTGCTTTCAGCGTGGCTGTTGCTCGTCCGCCTGCTCTGTAGTGTTGCATGCTGCTGCCTTCCCATGTCGCCCGCTCGCGCCTGCTATTGTGCTGCTTGCTACGATCTTCTGCTGATGCTGCCATTGCCGCTTGCTGCTTGCTAGCGCTGCCGCCGTCGTTGCTAGCCAAGGCCGAAGCCCCGAACCCCCTGCGTGAGTTCGCTCCCCCGCGCATGAGCCGGCCGTGCCCGCTTCCCTCGATACCTCCCGCTCGTCTCGCCCAGGCCACGGCCACACCTTGCTGGTGCACGCGTGTGCGTGCCTGGCAGTCGTGGCCTGCTGGGCCAATGCCCGGTGTGGCCGGCCCTTTGATAGGTTAAGGGCTAATCCCCTGTTAAATAAACCCCCTCCCAATTAGTCTAGTGCCCTGTGACAGGTGGCCCCACCTCTAATAATCCAATTAAAGAAAATGTTAAAATTGTGTCATTGTAAGTTGGGCCCCACTTTGACCCTGTTGACCAGTCAACTTGGACTGGTCAACCGTTGACTGGACCCGCAGCCCCACCTGTAATACACATGGCTGGAGTTGCAGTAGGTGACAAAAGTATTTACTTTTTTATATTTTTACTTAATAATCCAGAAAATGTTTAAAACTTTGAAAATTAATATAAAATAATTTGTAGCTCGGATGAAAATACTTTGTACATGAAAGTTGCTCAGAACGGCGAGACGAATCCGGATACGCAGCCCGTTCGTCCGCCACACATTCCTAGCATAGCAAACACGCAACTTTCCCCCTCTGGTTCATTTGTCTGAAAACGCGAAACACCAGGGATATTTTCCCGGTTGTTTTCCCACTTCGTCGGTATCACCTATCCCTGCGTTAGCTCACCCCCTGACACCGCGTATTGCCTTGTTATATTTTGTGATGCTATTGTTTGCTCTGTTATTTATTTGTTTCCCTTCGTTGCTTATTTTCTAGTGACTCGACATCTGCGATAGGCAGGAGACCTTTGATGCTTCGTTGTTCGACTACGGCTACGCTCCGAAGATTCCTTTCGCTTGCAGGCTTCGAGCAAGCCCCCCCTTGATCACCGGATATCACATATTCTTCTCTATACTACTTGCATTAGAGTAGTGTAGCATGTTACTGCATTTCGATAATCCTATTCTGATGCATAGCCTGTCATTGTTGCTACAATTGTTACCTTACCTGCTATCCTACTGCTTAGTATAGGATGCTAGTGTTCCATCAGTGGGCCTACACTCTTGCTCTGCCATGCTATACTACTGGGCCGTGATCACTTCGGGAGGTGATCTTGGGCATATACTATATACTTTATATTGTTACATTACTTGTGATCTTGTTAGGAGATGGGGGTGAAGGGCGGTGGCTCCATCCCGTAGAGGTGGGCCCGGGATCCCGACGGCCCTCGATCGTTACTTTGTGGCGGAGGCGGCAGGCGGTGATGAGACCACCTAGGAGAGAGGTGGGCTGGCCTGGTCGGCGTCATGATTACATCACTTAATCGCTAAACGAGATCTTGGTATTTGATCTGAGTTGGGTCGTTGACCTTATACGCACTAACCGCCACGTGGGACAAGATATGGGCAACCGGCGTCGTGGTATCACCGAAGCTCTTTTTGACGTCGGCGATCGAAGCGGCTACCGGATTGGACCGAACGCCTACTAGGCTATGTCTGCTTCCGGCCGCGTACGCAACGTGCAGGTGTGCAATGGGCGATGGGCCCAGACCCCTGCGCGCATAGGATTTAGACCGACGTGCTGACCTCTCTGTTGAACCTAGGTGGGGCTGCTACGTGTTGATCTCCCGAGGCCGGACATGACCCAGGAAAGTGTGCCCGGCCAGAGGGATCGAGCGTGTCGGGTAATGTGGTGCACCCCTGCAGGGAAGTTTATCTATTCGAATAGCCGTGATCTTCGGTAACAGGACGACTTGGGGTTGTACCTTCACCTTATGACAACTAGAAAAACACACCCTTCCAAGTGCGAGATATAACCCGGTGACCACTCTCTAACAGGGCAACGAGGAGAGGATCGCCGGGTAGGATTATGCTATGCGATGCTACTTGGTGAACTTACCATCTGCTCTCTTCTACATGCTGCAAGATGGAGGTGGCCTTAAGCGTAGTCTTCGACATGATTAGCTATCCCCCTCTTATTCTGGCATTCTGCAGTTCAGTCCACCGATATGGCCCTTTACACATATACCCATGCATATGTAGAGTAGCTCCTTGCTTGCGAGTACTTTGGATGAGTACTCACGGTTGCTTTTCTCCCTCTTTTCCCCCTTTCCCTTCTACCTGGTTGTCTCAACCAGATCTTTGGAGCCCAGAGCGACGCCACCGTCGACGACGACTCCTACTACACGGAGGTGCCTACTACTACGTGCAAGCGGCACGATTTACGACGGGAGTAGTTTAGGAGGATCCTGCAAGAGGCTGCGCCTCTTTCAATCAGATCCCGCTTGTGCTAGCCTTCTTAAGGCAAACTTGTTTAACTTATGTCCGTACTCGAGATATCGTTGCTTCCGTGACTCGTCTATGATCGAGCACTTGTATTCGAGCCCTCGAGGCCCCTGGCTTGTATTATGATGCTTGTATGACTTATTTATGTTTTTAGAGTTGTGTTGTGATATCTTCCCATGAGTCCCTGCTCTTGATCGTACACGTTTGCGTGCATGATTAGTGTACGGTTAAATCAGGGGCGTCACACTCCTTAATCTTCTTTTTTTTGCGGGTTTCGTCCTTAATCTTCAACTTGTCGATCCTTTGTCTGCCGCTCCGGAGGCGGGAGAGGCCGGGGACCACGACAATTTCACTCCAACGAGTACTTAGGTCAGGGCTGGTCTTCCTTGCAGGCATTGCATCAGTGGTGGGGCGTCGCCGCGTCGGAATAAGATGATCTTGCTTCTCCCCCATCCTGATGATGCTTCAGTCGGCAGCGTCTGGAGGCAGTTGGCCCCTATGTCTCGTCGGGCATCCGATCTGACGATATTTGGTTGTGGTGACTGGCGTACATCGCCCTTTCGAGCGAGGGTGTTGGTTAGTATAAAGTGTGATGTTATTGTGGATTCTTTTTAGAGTAGATCGGTAAAAAGCTTCCCCTCTTAATTGTTGGGAACCACTATATCATCATAAAATTTAATTATCAATACATGTTTCGGCATTTTGGCGTCGACCACCGCCTCACGTTGTCACCACATGCGCCGATATATCCCGTCATGCCTAGAGCGTACTAGTTAGAAGGGAATAGAGAGAAGATTGGTGGAATATGATGGATGTTGTATTGAGCCTTACAGACGAGTATATATAGGAGTACAGACTTGGAGGGTAAGAAACCTCTCCTAAAGATAAGGTAGGAGACGGATTACAATTCTAGACTACCAAATACATGTGTCTCCATCCATTCCCGATTTGACCGCCACCTATATCCTCGTTTAGAACCTTGTTCTACCACCGCCACCTCCCGCCATCGAAGGGATGTGAGGTAAGAGCAACTCTAGCAAAGTCATTATATCGGCCTGATTTTCATAAAAACTACCATTATGCCAGGTTCTCCCATAAAGGCCCATTTAGCAGAGTTTCATCCCGTCCTCTATCGCCGTATTTTTGGTGGGTGCTCCAAATCCAACTCGCGAGCCTCCATATTTAAAGATTGGGCAAGACGTGTGCACTCCATCCACCTAAAAATTAGCGCCATAGACATTTCAGAACGTGTGCTCCCTTCCGTCACCGCCCACATCCCCACACCGCCTATATTTGGTGCCACTCTGCCGCCTGAACCGCCGTGATTTGGCCCCAATCGCCACCGCTGAGACGTCACTGGACTTCCCACGCTTCCTCACAGCTTTGCAATTTCTTCCAGTAGTCCGGCCACGCCATCCCTTCGACCGCGCGCCCTCAAGGTGTTCGGCAGCTTGCCTGGAGGTAAATTTCTTCAAACTTTTCTTGCATATTTTGTTTAGCGGCTCATAAATGACACATGATTCACATTATGTGTAGATGGATTTGATGGCAGATGTGACATCCCGACTTAATAAAAATGATAGGCTACTCATATTAATAAGTTGCATCTTTTTTTTTCATGAGCTCTTCCAAAAAAAATATCTTAAAATTAAGCGTGCTTAATAGGGAGCAATTTTTTGAGGATGGATGACCCACTGAAAAGGTAAGCACAACACTTCAGATGATTGCAAATAACGATGACTTGGTATTTGCTTGCGTGCAACCTTCAAAAACATGGTGGGTTGCCCACATGACCACTAGTTGCTCTAAGAATAATAATTGGCTGAAAAAATAAAAATAAAAAAAGATTGCCGTCGTGTTTGCACTTTTTGCAGTTTTCACTTTTGCAATTCGTAGAAGATTTTATTGATCGATGAAAACAACGACAATTCACAGCCTCACTTGGTTCAACCGTCAATAATCGATTGAAGCTTAGCTCTCTGAAAAGCTCAGAGTTACACTCTCGAGCCAACAAGCAGAGGCCCCGCCAAATAGCTACGTCACGCCTCTCAGGCCGCCATTCGAGCGAGCGCCTCGCCGGCGCGCTCGCCCGTGGACAGCCGGAGCTTCCTGTAGTCATCGTAGTTGAACGCCTTGAAGCGGCGCGGGTGCTGCGCGTCGACGAACGCCTCCGGCGCGCACACCCTATCGTCCTTGGGCGCGAGCAGGAACATGGCGATCGAGATGCGCGGCACCGCCGCCACGCACTGCACCCGGTGCTTCACGGTGTGCAGCCTCCCGTTGCTCCACGCCTGAAACACAAAACATGGTGCTCACTCAGAGGCTCAGCGCACCGGACGGAAACGAATACTCCCAAGAATTTCCAGCTGAAACAAATCGATGCTCGATGGTACCGTGCCGACGTCGCCGATGTTGACGAGGAAGGAGCCGGGGACGGGGTCGACGCGGACGAACTCGCCGGTGGCGGGGTCCAGCACCTCGAGGCCGCCGACGCAGTCGTCCTCCTGGAGCACGGTGAGGAAGCCGGAGTCCGTGTGGATCTGCACGCCCGAGGAGCCCACGGTGTCCTGCGTGTAGTTGTACCTGTTGATGCGGAACTGGCACGGCCAGTCCTGGAACGGGTGGCCCTCCAGCCCCAGGCTCGCGGCCACCTTGCCGGCGACGTCCACGATCAGCTCGTGCATCGCCTCGGCGTAGCTCTTGACGGTCCCCCTGCGACAGATTAGCGCGTGCTGAGATCAAAATTGGAGGATCCGAAATTGATTTGGTGCCAAGAGAGGCGCGGCCGATTTGGTCCAACCTGGCGCGGGGCGGCGCGTCGAGGCGCGCGCAGAAGGCGTCGACGTCGGCGGGGTCCGCGGCGTCCAGGAGGCCGAAGGCCTCGTAGAGCGGGTTGGCGGGACTGGGCGCGACGTAGCCGCTGCCGGCGATGATGTCGGCGTTGCGGCGCTTGGCTTCGTCGGGGAGGTCGAAGAGTGCGCGCACGGCGGCCTTCATCTCCGCCTGGAGCGCCGCGGGCACGCCGTGGCCGGACACGCGGAAGCAGCCCAGGCGCTCGCACGCGTCCCGCAGCCGCGCCGACTCCTCCGGCTGCGCGCCGGCGAGCCGCAGGTCGACCACCGGGATCTCCACCATCTGTGCTGCTTTACTAGTTGGGCGGAGTCACGCGACGCGCCGATCTCGCTGGCTTGCCTGCGGGATCTACTGCAGGGGGGCGGCCGTGGTGATGTAGGAGTAGTATTTAGAGGCCGGCCGTGAGAGGGACACAGGGGGCAGGGCGGCGAGTCGCGCCGCCGCTTGTCGGGACAACCGTTGCTGTGTACCGAGGTTGATGAGACAATCAGCCGACACATATCCGTGTACGTCAACCACTGCCATTTTTTTAGGTGTTGTTTACAGCACGATTGTCTCAATTTTAAAGAAACCATTCGAGGTTTATGGCCAGTTTTTTTGATTTTTTGTCCAAAAAGACCACCTACCGAACAAAATTACTAGAAAAGACCCCCTTTAAAACAAATTGGTAAAAAAGACCCCCTCGTCCGTGGCGGCAGGCGCGCCAGGCAACACGTGGCACATGCCGCCACGGGGCGAGGCGGCAGCGCCTGCCGCCACGACGCCAGGCGGCAAGCTGCAAGTAAGGGGCATCCACGAGCCGCGACGGTACGGGCTGGCGTGGTGGGCCCCGCCGCCTCACTAGCTGGCGGCAGCACTGTACGTGGTGGGCCCAGCCGCCTCGCGCCCAGGCGGCAGGCTGTGCACTGCTGCGCGCCAGCCGGCCTCGCGTATGGCACGGCAAGCATAGTGCACTGAGCTATTGAACCTTGACCCGATTGAGCAAGCTAGTCAAGACTCAGACAAGCCAGCTTTCACACAAACTTCATACACGGTGCTAGTATTAATCTTGACCCGAGGAAGCTAGTCAAATGATGACCAATAGTAATCTTTTTTTCTTCTTTAGCATGGGATCAATTAATAAGGCGCAGGGACGTACATGCCGCCTGGCTCCTGGACGATTCCGGTGCAGTGCAAGCCTGCCACCTTTGCGCGAGGCGGCCGGGCCCACCACATACAGTGCTGCCGCCAGCCGGCAGGGCCCATCACGCCAGCCTGTTACGTCGCGGCTCGTCGATTCCTATTATTTGCAGCCTGCCGCCTGTCGCCGTGGCGGCAGGTGCCACGTGTCGCTTGGCACGCCTGCCGTCACGGACGAGGGGTCTTTTTTGTCAATCTGTCTAAGAAATGGCCTTTTCTAGCAATTTTGTTCGGCAGATGGTCTTTTTCGACAAAAAACCAGTTTTTTTGGCAACTTAAAAAATAAGCCGCCTCCTTTCCAGCTTATTTCATAAGCCGTCTTTTTATTTATCGAGGCTTCTAAGTTATACAAGTTTTAGAGTGGTTGGACTTTTTTAGAACTGTTCGTTGATGTCGATCTAACGGCAGACAAATACAAAGTACTGGGTAGTACTCCGATGAAAGTACGCGAAAGTACTAAAACGAGTGGGGCGATTACTAAGTGACAAGGTGGGGACGCGTTTTAATCTAGGGCGGTTTAGTCCTAGGAAAATTTGCACGCCGCCCTCTCGTCGAATGCATAACCGCCGCCATGGTGATTCACATTCCACAATTACTCATCGGCGGCCATCTCCTCCTCTCCTCCAAGTCCACCTCGATCATCTCCTCCTTCTTGCAGCGCAACCGCTCCACTCAGCAACCCCCACCCACCCGCCCCCTCTTACACGGCAGATCGAGTGATGGCGGCGGCGAGAACACCGACTTGGCAGATCGCCGGCGGCGACTGTGTCAAGTTGCCCGTGTTGAGGAAGATCCGTTCTTGGTTTGACAACACAAGGCGATGAACGGACGGCAATGACCACTCTCAAGAATATGACGAAGAAGGAGAGGGCAAAGCTTTGCCCCCCTTTGCTAACCGATTGACAAGATCGAGATCCTCCTCTGGGCGATGGAGCAGCCAATTCGTCCAATGAGTGGACCAAAGGAGGTGGTGGGCGTTGATTCGAGGTAGAGCATCCACTGGATCGAGAACCCACCGTGCACGAGGTGCCGCAGACAGTGCGACCTCCAACC
This sequence comes from Aegilops longissima, assembly GCA_021605205.1. Classification (NCBI taxonomy): domain Eukaryota; kingdom Viridiplantae; phylum Streptophyta; class Magnoliopsida; order Poales; family Poaceae; genus Aegilops; species Aegilops longissima. The sequence goes on from CM038677.1 coordinate 569,306,784, forward strand.
GAGTCACCGGAGACTCAAGCGCAAGATGAGGAGGACGGTGGTCGCGACCTCGCTTCCCGCCGTTCTCCACGCTTCCCTCGCCGCTCTCCTCGTCTCGAGCGGTGGCGGTAGCTATGTTTAGAGTAAGCTTCCCATCCTCATCTTCCCTCTGCTCGTGCTTACATCGTGGTGATCTTGATCGTAATAGCTCGAGAGGGAATGCTAGATGGCATTTTAATCTCAATGAATTGCATGAATATTTGAGTACATGGATTTGGAGGATGGATTATGATGTATGTGAACCCTAGGCATCATATGAACCCTAGGAAAAATTAGTAATGTTCTAGTGGTAGACACCTTTGAAATATTTGGCACACACCGGTAGGCACCTTGAAATATTTGGAACCGCCTAGGAAAAATTTGTAATGTTGTAGTGGTGGACACTGAAATATTTCGGTACACACCGGTAGGCACCGAAATATTTCGGTCTTGCCCTAGGCAAAATTTGTAATGTTGTAGTGGTAGACACCTTTGAATATTTCGGTACACACCGGTGGCACCTTGAAATATTTCGTTACTACAATTTCAGTACACACCGATGCACACTGAATTATTTGATCTTCGCAGTTTCATACACTCTGAAATATTTCATCTCGCAAATTCTATACCAAGTTGGCATTTTGTCATTTATGTGTGAATCAATCCATGCATCATATGGCATAACTTTGTACATGAGTTTGGGTCAATTTCATGTCTATTTATTGTTAAAATTATTGTCATGCCATGAAACACAAGACAAGTCACTGACCCAAGCTTGCAAAGATGACATATCAATGTTCTTTGATATGCGTTTTCACCAAGTCTTGTGTCCGAATTAAAAGCGAGCATTTTTCTTGATGGTATCCATGGATCTAGAACTCCTATGAATTTGCTCATGTTGGATGTTTTATTCTCCATCATTTGTACTAGCATTCCGTGCGATTAGATGCCATGTCAAGACCCACGGCATATTTATTTTCTTGCCTCCAACATCACATGTGTGTTTTGCGAGGAAAAACACGGAGTTCACCAGTGGTTGAAGTTGTGAGGTTGGGAGGCTGATGGTGCTGCTCTTGGCTGATCCTTCTTCTTTCAGTTTTTGTTCGTCATTTATCAAGCCGTTGGACCAGGGCTACTTCCCTATGTGCTGTTAATGTATTAAGTAGTTCCTTGAATTTGTAGTATTAGTTAGTTTGAATGTGGAAGTACCTTAATTTTTGGAGCGAAATGTTGCTATGTAGGACCAAGGGTTTCATACCTTAATCTTTGGATAATTAATTATGTGAACTGTTAGATGTGGCGCTGGCTAAACGCCTCTACCATTGATACTATAGTTCAACATGTCGGTCCAATTAGAGACCAGCCACTACCATATAGAACAGTTAGCATTTCATACTACAACTTTGCACGTACAAAACATCACACAGTGGAAGCACATCCCTAAGCACCTTGCATTGTACAAGGTCTTAGAGACCAGCCTCTACCATATATAACAGTTACCATGTCACACTCTGAGATATAAAACATCACACAGTGGAATAATCATAGCTAGTAGAGCATTAGGTACCAGATTAATAATAGTTGCAATCCATCACAAGCAATAGTACCTAGATATGAGTAGATATAGATGCGGTAATACACGACAAGTACTACTAAACAAGAGCCGACATAACAAGTTCATTTCACATTGATACATGGCCCACCCAGTTCTAAATGAGGTGGATGGTGATCATCATCCTCAAGTCATGGCGACGGTGTTACATAAAGATGAGTAGGATGGCCTGTCCTACCAAGATTTTTGCACGAAGGAACTTCTTCCACCACCTCGCTCAAGACAAGGCGACCGTCCGTGTCCATTGCATAGGCACAACTGGTGATGGAGCCCGCTTACGGTAAGGCGTAGTCCAGCAGCCATGCCTTCTTCGCCGGTCGATGCCACGACTATCAAGTAACCTCTTAGGTAATTTAAAAAACAGTTGACATGATATATGATCATGTCACGTGCAATTATCAACAAAGCATACACTTCAAGACACATATATCATTGGATTCAACATCGAGCATATATATCATCACATCACTACACTATACGCCAAGCATCAAATTACTACGGTAATTAGGCATATCATTAGATTACTCCGTACACTAAGCATATCATCGCATATTACTACACTACATGCATGTCATAAAATTCTTCACTAAATGAATTCTAAACTTGGCCTCTCATCACAAGACTACAACATGCATATCATATGAAGTACTACACTAACTAAGCATGCATATCATGTAATTACCACACTAAGTAACATACCATGATATGCCGTTTAACATTCGTCCTTGTGAGGCGGGTCACGAATGGCTTCCTAGGTAGTCTTCACGTGGCGGAAGCATGTCCCGAAGGTTGCCGATTTCCTCGTCGCCCAGCCGAGTCCTTGGGCATACAGGTATTCAACAAGTGGGTTCTCATCATCATCTGAATCAGCACCATCTTCGTCCTCGTGAACTTCATCCTCACTATCCGAATGAAATTTAGATAGATAATGAAATCTGGGCCTATCTCTTACGAAGGAGAAGCGATCAATTCACCCCGATAAGACGCATCCAGCGATGAAACGATCCCAATCATCTCCTCCTATCTGGGTTATCTTTACGCCTTCTCGACCAAGATAGTGTATGGGCCCCAAGGCGTCGAAGGTCACGGTGTCATGACGAGCTCATTGAATGCCAATCTCACATTGCATGGTACGATCCGTGTAAGATAAAACAAATAGCGCACACAATACATTAGTGCAAATAGCAAAAACAAAAACAAAAAGAATGTCTTGTCGGAAGGTTCATATAAATTATTACCGCTGCAACAACAAAAGAAGGCTGGAAGTAGATGCCGAACAACGTGGCGAGAGAAAGGCTGGTCCGACACCGTGAGTTGCAGCGTCCACATTGTGCTTCCTCCATTCTACACGAACATGTTGAACTCTAAGTTGAATTGTACATAGTACAATACAAAGATCATACATATAAATCATAGTGATAACCTATACTGGCAATGGCCAATCAATCTATTTTCTATCATCTATGTAATAAAGCAATGGCAATGCCGGTTCATCTAAACACAGGAATAGTTGGGCATCGAAACTTAAACCAGTCCAATCCACGGCACACATCAAAACCAAACCAATCCGGATATTTTCATTTAGAATCTAGACCAAACCGAACTATACATGCGCGTCATCCAACCCAGGTCAAACCGCTTTCAACTTCCAAAGGTTCAAACCGTGGACAAAGCCATATGCGAGGGCACGTCATGAATCTAGATCGACATGGCGTCAAAGCTCGAGAGAGCCGACGAGCTCCGCCGCAAGCTGCGGCTCTTGGATTTGAAGCGATAGTAGGTGGTAGTGGCGGCTCAAACTAATTGATTGATTTGGTCTCAAACCATATAAACCAAATCAAGATCCAATCCAAAAACTAAGTTTCAGTCCAAACCAATCGGCTCAGATCCGCCTCCGTGAGGGCGCGTTTGAGAAGGAAGAAGAGTGGAGATCGGCGTACTTGTCGTAGTTGGCGGCGGCAAGCACCGCAGCGAAGAGAGGTCGTCGGCGGATGGCGGCGGAGGTGGCGGCGCTGGTCGAGAAGGGGAGAAAGAAAGATGTGGAGTGGTCGAGACAGGGAGAAAGAAAAAATGTGGTACATGTGGCGGCTCGGTTGTGTGGATGACAAGGGGACCCACTTGTGAGACCGATAGCAATTGATGGCAAACCGTAGGAGGTGCACGATCACAGGCACGACCGCCACGCCCCCACGTGGAATCGGACGGCCGGGTGGGTGTGTCAAGTCAAATCGGCACCCACGGCTTCTCGGTAACTCAAGAGGCGGGAGCGGTGCATTTCTTCCCAAATCGGGTAGAAAACCCTCGTCCTCTCTCGAACCTAACCACCCTCTCTTCCTTCCTCACCACTCACCACCCTCTCCTCCTTCCTCACCACCTCCTCCCTTCCCACGCCTCCCTCCTCCTGTCTTGACCGACGATGAAGCGCTGGGCGTGAAGATGCGGCGACGAGCCGGAGGCAACCATCGGAGCAGAAGCGATCTGCTGCCGTGGCTGCAGCCGTGGGTGGAGCGGCCGAGTCTGCAGAAGGGCGGAAGCTGGCGGTGCTGGCGACCGTTATGCTGCTCCGCTGCCATTGCAGCCGTCGAGGCACCCGCGGTGAGCACAAGGTCGGGAAGATCTGAAGGAGGAGGAGATGAGAAGGCGTAAGCGCAAGGTGCATGACGAATCGAATAGCTCTTGAGGAGAACGCCATAAAGGAGTTCGGCGTAGATTGCAGGAAGGGCAGCGACTTGACGAGGATGCCATCGACGAGCTATCGAGGTAGTACTGCTTTTTTTGCTCTGTTTTTTCATGACATTGGGGTTTTCTTGTTAACTAGATGAGCATCAATTTCACTTGGGCGTGCTAGTTGTACGTATGTAGGATTGTAGGGATCTAGCATAGATCTTCATGTTGGATGTGGATTTTTAAATCTGATTCACATTCTGATTCCAGCAGATACTCTGGGTTTTTTCATGGCATTGGGGTTTGCCTTGTTAACTAGATGAGCATAAGTTTCACAAGGGATACATTAATGAAAGAAGTGGGGTATGTTGGAAATATGCCCTAGAGGCAATAATAAATTAGTTATTATTATATTTCCTTGTTCATGATAATCGTTTATTATCCATGCTATAATTGTATTGATAGGAAACTCAAATACATGTGTGGATACATAGACAACACCATGTCCCTAGCAAGCCTCTATTGGCTAGCTCGTGATCAATAGATGGTTACGGTTTCCTAACCATGGACATTGGATGTCATTGATAACGGGATCACATCATTAGGAGAATGATGTGATGGACAAGACCCAATCCTAAGCCTAGCACAAAGATCGTAGTTCGTATGCTAAAGCTTTTCTAATGTCAAGTATCATTTCCTTAGACCATGAGATTGTGCAACTCCGGATACCGTAGGAATGCTTTGGGTGTACCAAACGTCACAACGTGGCGGGTGGCTATAAAGGTGCATTACGGTATCTCCGAAAGTGTCATTGGGTTGGCACGAATCGAGATGGGATTTGTCACTCCGTGTAAGCGGAGAGGTATCTCTGGGCCCACTCAAGAGGACATCATCATAATGTGCACAATGTGACCAAGGGGTTGATCACGGGATGATGTGTTACGGAACGAGTAAAGAGACTTGCCGTAACGAGATTGAACAAGGTATCGGTATACCGACGATCGAATCTCGGGGTTGCATACTTATTTATTGCTTATGTATTGTCTGTTGTTTGGCTTGTGCATAGAGATGCCGTCGTATGTCGTGTACAAGGGTAAGGTTCGAGTCTCTGACGATTGGGGAGGAGTGTCGGAGACAGGTTCACCGTTCAGCGAAACAGTTACAAAGGTACACCACTAGGGCGGAGGCGGAATCTAGATCGCCCGCTATCTAGCGGGAGAGAGGAGGGCGTTGGAGGAACGGATGAAGACCAGTTTCATCGCGATGATGCTCATCGTGATGACCGCAACTCTCTTCTATGTGATGGTAGTTTAGATGATCGATATCGACTTTCAATATGAAGACAAACTCGCTACTCGCGGTCTCGAGACTTGTAATGTTCTATCTTTGTTCGGTCTTTTGAATTAGGAGACTAATATGATGAATTGTATTCGGAGAGCTATCTTCTATTGTATTGGATGAATGTCTTTGTGCTGTGTGGTGCTGTCTATATTCTGTCCAATAATATATTTTGTAACTGTGAAAATATCGAAATGTGCATTTTCCAACCACCTCCAAATCACCTCAGTTTTGGCACACATGATCTCTTCCACAAACAAAACTAGGTTTCCAAGTTTTTGTATTTTTAATTTTTTTGAATTTATAATGCCCTCTAGACTGATTGCTGAAAACATCGGTCTATGCCTCAAGGGGCATTGTAAAATAATTTTTCAAAATTTTCTTGCATACACATGTTTTGCACATGTGGGTGACCATGTACAAGAAAATTTGGGTGATTTGGAGGTGGTGGAAAAGTTCACGTTTTTCAAAAATGGCTTAAGTTAAGACCAAATGGTCCCTCAGGAAAGCGGGCATTTTTCGACCACCTCCAAATCACCTCAGTTTTGGCACACATGATCTCTTCCACAAACAAAACTAGTTTTCCAAGTTTTTGTATTTTTATTTTTTTTGAATTTATAATGCCCTCTAGGTATTGATCTGAAAACATCGGTCTATGCCTCAAGGGGATTGTAAAATATTTTCTTTTCAAAATTTTCTTGCATACACATGTTTTGCACATGTGGGTGACCATGTACAAGAAAATTTGGGTGATTTGGAGGTGGTGGAAAAGTTCACGTTTTTCAAAAATGGCTTAAGTTAGACCAAATAGTCCCTCAGGAATGCGGGCATTTTTCGACCACCTCCAAATCACCTCAGTTTTGGCACACATGATATCTTCCACAAACAAAACTAGGTTTCCAAGTTTTGTATTTTTTAATTTTTTTGAATTTATAATGCCCTCTAGACGATTTGCTGAAAACATCGGTCTATGCCTCAAGGGGCATTGTAAAATAATTTTTCAAAATTTTCTTGCATACACACGTTTTGCACATGTGGGTAACCATGTACAAGAAAATATGGGTGATTTGGAGGTGGTGGAAAAATTCACGTTTTTTCAAAAAATGGCTTAAGTTAAAAGACCAAATGGTCCCTCAGGAATGCGGGCATTTTTGACCACCTCCAAATCACCTCAGTTTTGGCACACATGATCTCTTCCACAAACAAAACTAGGTTTCCAAGTTTTTGTGTTTTTAAATTTTTTTGAATTTATAATGCCCTCTAGGTATTGCTGAAAACATCGGTCTATGCCTCAAGGGGCATTGTAAAATAATTTTTTTTAAAATTTTCTTGCATACACATGTTTTGCACATGTGGGTGACCATGTACAAGAAAATTTGGGTGATTTGGAGGTGGTGAAAAAATTCACGCTTTTTCAAAAAATGGCTTAAGTTAAGACCAAATGGTCCCTCCGGGAATGCGGGCATTTTTTCGACCACCTCCAAATCACCTCAGTTTTGGCACACATGATCTCTTCCACGAACAAAACTAGGTTTCCATGTTTTTGTATTTTTTATTTTTTTTGAATTTATAATGCCCTCTAGGTATTGCTGAAAACATCGGTCTATGCCTCAAGGGGCATTGTAAAATAATTTTTTTCAAAATTTTCTTGCATACACATGTTTTGCACATGTGGGTGACCATGTACAAGAAAATTTGGGTGATTTGGAGGTGGTGGGAAATTTCACATTTTTTTAAAAAATGGCTTAAGTTAGACCAAATGGTCCCTCAGGAATCTGGGCATTTTTCGACCACCTCCAAATCACCTCAGTTTTGGCACACATGATCTCTTCCACAAACAAAACTAGGTTTCCAAGTTTTTGTATTTTTTATTTTTTTGAATTTATAATGCCCTCTAGACTGACTGCTGAAAACATCGGTCTATGCCTCAAGGGGGCATTGTAAAATAATTTTTTTCAAAATTTTCTTGCATACACATGTTTTGCACATGTGGGTGACCATGTACAAGAAAATTTGGGTGATTTGGAGGTGGTGGAAAAATTCACGTTTTTTCAAAAATGGCTTAAGTTAGACCAAATGGTCCCTCACAGGAATGCGGGCATTTTTCGACCACCTCCAAATCACCTCAGTTTGGCACACATGATCTCTTCGACAAACAAAACTAGGTTTCCAAGTTTTTGTATTTTTATTTTTTGAATTTATAATACCCTCTAGGTGATTGCTGAAAACATCGGTCTATGCCTCAAGGGACCTACATGCAAGAGTCGGGGACCTGCATGTGAATAGTGATTCATCAAGGCCTTGACAGCTCTTGGCACAGCGGCTGCCGCCCGATTTGCATGCAGCGAAGATGAGCGTGCATGGAGGTTTTCAAAGATTTCAAGCACACCCGAGTGGGCCCGCTTATTTAAAAAATACATCAGTCATTATTGCTCTGTAAATGAAGAATATGCATGATGATTATGAATATGCATGACAACCATAGTAAGGGTGAAGAATCATAGTGCCCAATTTGTGAAATACATCATCATTCTTAAAGTTGGACATCACATGATACACACGAAAGTGGAAGCGAAGATGTCGAACTAATACAATAACATGGCGAGTACAGCCGCACTTCACTAAATTACTGTCACGATGAAATAGAATGTAAAGACCACGTCACACAAAGCTGAATGGCACACGACTTTCTCCGGCTCATCGTCGGTTCATCTGTATGTAGATATCACAGTTCAGCCTCGAGATCCTACGGAAGAATATAATAAATCACATGGACATCAATTATGAGTAAAACACATGCAAAAAAATATGAACATATTTCGTACCTCTAGCAATTTAAGCGCATTTACGTCGATTGTGACCTGGTTTCTTGCAATAGCCACAGATATTCTGTGATCTTGACTTCTTTGTCTTTTCCTGCAGCCTTTTCTTGGTGCACCTCGTCCTGGCACATGCGGGATCCAGAACCATATCAACTTTCTGCGAGTGCGGCATCAGCGGGCCAAACCTAATGCTGTTATGCTGAGCATTAGTTGACTCCTTGCTGTCAGCTAGTTCAAAACTTGATTGCTCGCCATGATGTTGTGCTTGCAAAAGCATCTTTAGGCGGTGATAGTCCTCATCGAGTGGCATGCACGGAAACTTGCGCCGTGACTACAATTCCGCAACTCGCGGTACCTCTGCAGCTTAGCGAATAGTCATACATCTGGTTTTTCTGGTAGGTGCGTATGCACATTTTGCATTCATAGTCCACCTAGTGGGAACGCAACAACCGGGCAGAATTGTTTGTTTTAAAATCCCCAATATGTAAAAATGTGGGAACATGGTGTGCTGCGCATTCCAGCTTGCGGCAAGAACAACTCACCCTGTGCAAAAGACCTCCTTGCTCTTCAATCGCACTCCAAACTTTTTATCCATTCTTTCCTGCTTGGACACAACATAAGTGAAATCTTGATCCATCTAGTATCTCTCTAATCGACATTTCTTGACAGCATCTATGCTCCATAAGACCATCTTAAAGACCCTAGGTGTGAAAACTGTTGCGGCGTGTTTCTCAAGCGTGAAGCATTTTCCTCTGTAAATGGAGCGGACTGCAAGGCTTGACGTCATGGAGAGCTTCGTCAATCCGTCATGACGCAAGGCAACGCTCATAGTGCTCTAGCATTTCAAACAATGACATCTTACCCTCAAGATGCGTATGTAGCACAGGTTCAAGCTCTCACTCCTTTGATTGCTGCTCAATCCTAGGAAACAACGCCCCTCAAGATATGGAGCACACCACAACTTTCTCATCGATACATCGATGCAGCCAAGACTCCTCACTGGTTACTTTATTCCGTTGTAAGAATTGTATCCATTTTATCTCATGCTCTTCAATGGAAGAAGTATCATAAATGAAAGATCTGAATTCCTCCTTTACGTCGTCATCATGCGGATGGCGTACAATGTTCTGCTGAATGTGCCATATACATAGTCTATGGTTTGAGTCCGCCGCACCACCCTTATTGCTCTCTGCATTGCAAGGTCCCCATCTGTGATCACAGATATCGGATGCTACATGCCATGCAATCGAAAAGGTCCGCAACATCCACTCGTATGCCTGGCTTGTTTCATGAGAAATTATACCACAGCCAAATATAACAGTGCTGCGATGGTGATTCAACCCGACAAAAAGGCACGAATGGCAGATTGTATTTGTTGGTTCTGTATGTGCTATCAAAAACAATGACGTCTCCGAAAGCCTCGTAGTCAAGTCGCGATTGACTATCAGCCCAGAACAGTCCCTTCAGATGGCCATGCTCGTCTACCAAGTACTTGAAGAAAAAATCGACATCTCGCTCTCGCCTCGCCATCATGTGCATGATCACCGTTTAGCATCACCGGCCTGATTGTCTCCTGCTTATTAGCATGGCAGAAATTGTAAATGTCCTCTTTATGCATCCAACCTTATCAAATCCACCGTATTGAAAGCACAAAATATCCATAATACGGTATTTACAGATCCCACATTTTTCCATGTCCGCAATGTCCGCTTTCTGCTCATCGCTAATTCGTCTGTGCGAACGCAGCAGATAAGACCGGTTTCCTCAACGTAGCTTTTCCTCACACTAAAACCTTTTTCAAGAGCATATTTGTTGTAGAATTCATAGCCTTCACCTCACTATCAAACATCTTGCGACAACATTTACATACTCGAACATACTCTCATCACTTGCATCGCCATGTCTTCCTGCATATGACATGTGAGGAAACCAATCATCAACATCTTTACATTTATCAATGTTGCGGTGTAAAATAGCTCATAGGCGAAGACAAGTGCATGGAAAAGACTTTGCTGGTTTGACATGTGAGGAAACCAATCATCAACGTCCAACAAGTAGTATCTCATCTTCCTTTAAACTATATTTCATGCGCTATGGAAACCTAAAGTGATGATGACTTTAATAAACTAAATTAAGTGAACTATGGAACCAGTATCTCATCTTCCTTTAGTATATCTCATCTCAAACGTCAACATCTTACTTAAACAAACATGATGCGATTAGCTCAAGAGAAACTATGCCACGATGAAGCTTTCCATTCGTTGTTCTAGTGAGTACCGGATCTTGTGGGGTTGAGGTTGTCTTGCATGCACGGTGGAGGCATACGGCCAAGAGAACGAGCGAGCGCCGTCAATTCATACATTAAGGATGATGCAGCGAAGAGATGGGATCGCCCTTGTGATCGCCGCCGATTCAGCCGGCGCAGATCCGCCTTCTTCTTCTTCGGTGACGGCGTGGGCTGGGGTTGGTTGGGTGGAGGGCGAGGACGGAGAAGGTCGAGGAGGCGGCGGCGAGAATAGATCGGAGGAGGATTCAGGCTGGATCGAGTAGACATGGATCTGGTCCTCGGTGATCGGTTCAAGAAAAGATATTTCCCCTGGACCATTATGCCCTTATCGCAATTAACATATTAAATTTAATCAATTAAAATTCCCCACAAGATCTGACGGCTAATAAAAATCAGACGTGATCAGACATGTAAGTACTGCTAAGTACTCCGAGTACTAACCCAATCACCGTAAAACCGCTCTCTAAGTTAATGATGAAACAACTAATTTAGAAGTCTCGGCAAACTTATGAACCAGCTTATTTTTTAAGCTAGGGGCAGGCAGCTTATTTTTTGAACTGCCCAAAAAAACTGGCCCTTAGTCTTCTTCAAAGCTTATCCAGCGCCACGCTAAAACATACACCCTTCATACCTAATGTAGTGCATATGTACTTTTTTGAAGATTCAAACCTCACAAATTTTGACCAAGTTTGTGAAGAAAAATATTTGCATCTAATATGTCAAACATATATCATTAGATTCATCGTAAGACATAGTTTCATCTTTCATATATTTGGTATTGTATATAGATACTCCGTAGTTTTCTCTATAAACTTGATCAAAGTTTTCAAAAGGTTTACTTTTCAAAAAAAAAACTATACACACTACATTACGCAACTGGAGGGAGTGTAAGATTATGGACCACCGACCGTGCGGGAGCCATAAAAAGCTTATAGCGAGATACGTGCTCCCCTGGTTGAAGTTTTTAGTCCCTCGCGTGGTATTGCCTGGTCTATCTTTTCTTTTTCTGTACTTTGGCGGCTCGCTCGGGTTTCGGATGAAGAAGGTCGTTAGCTATATTATTTGGTTGCTTTTCTATGGTTTTTCTGATTTTTCTTGTTTTCGTATTTTTCTCAGTTTTTTTCTTTGTTTCTTTCTTGTTTTTCACTCTCTTTTTTACTAGTTCCCATCGGTTTCATTTTTTCTTTTTCTTTGGGTTTCTTTGTTTCTTTCCCGATTACCATCTGTTTTCTTCATTCTTTTTGCGGTTTTATTCTTTCTTGGTTTTTCTTGGGTTTTTATTTCTTTGTTTCTTTTCCTCTTTTGCACCCCTTTTCTCTTTGCTTTTCTATGTTTCTTTCTTTGTTTATATTAGATTTTCCCCTTTTTCCTTTTTAACACATGTCTACATATGTTGTACATTTTTGTATACATCAAACACTATTGTAATAGATGCTTAATGTTTTACAAATAATTGATTAACATTTTTAAAATTTATGTTTTCATGTCTATTGTTTTCATACATATTCTACAACTTTATTATACATCTGAAACATTTTTATACAGTTTTAACATTTGTCATATACAGGATTAACACCTTTTCATATGCATATTTTGATGCCTACTTTTCTTCATACACATCATATATTTTTATATATCAAAAATATTTTGTTTACACGTTTAATATATTTTTAGTTACACGATTAACTTTTTTTGAATATATGTTTTAACGTATATTGTTTTCATGCACATATACTTGTTTTGGTATATATCTAAAACATTTTTTATCCAGGTTTAACTTTTCTATATACTTCCTTCGTTCCGAAATAATTGTCGTTTGGAGTTTCTAGTGCAATTTCCATCGCGTTACGACATTTCTGTGATTCTGGCGTTTCCGAAACTACCCTCCCACTCTCTCGCTTAGCTCAGCCACTCGCTCGCTGGCTCCCCTAGCTAACCGCGACCATCGCACGCGTCGCCGGCGCCTCTAACCCGCACGCAGCGCCTCCGCCTCTCCCTCTCGCGTCGTCGCCGCCTTTCCATGTTGCCATACGTCGTCGCCTCTCCCTCTTCAAGATTTCATTTTTACTCCGACGGTTGGATCTGGAGCGCGGCTGCTCCACCTTCCTCGGGGTGGTGGGGATCTCCGGCGGCTGGATCTGAAGCGCGACTGCTCCACCTTCCTCAGGGTGGCGGGGATCTCCGGCTGGCTGCGCAGGGGAAGGACCAGACCGCCGGCGGCCGCTGCGGGCAGAAGGGGAACTGCGTCGGCGACGTCGTCGGCGTCGGCGTCCCAGGGACAGGGCACGGCGGCACGCACTGCGGGCCCATGCACAGGCACACCGTGCCGTTGCCGCCGTCCGCCAGCGCGCCGCTAGCTGACAGGAGCAGCCACAGCCACGCGACCACGATGAGCAGGACTGCCGGCGACGGGTTCGTGCAGTCACGCGAGGACCGCGCCGTGTGGGATGCCGAGACGACGTTGCCGGAGGAGTCTCCGACTACCTCACGCCCACCGCTGGCCTGCACATCAGTTAACCCACCCGCCGCTGGCCTGCACATCACTGAATAAATTTCGGTAAATTTCAGATATGATGCATGAAGTTTTGTACTCTGAAAGTTTAGGAGTACACTGGATAAATTTCTGTAAATTTGTGAGTACTACTGCTTGTAGGGCGGTTTGTAGGGCGTGTACTCTGAAAGTTTAGGAGTAGATGATGCCTACAGGTGCTTATGATAAATTTCAGTAACCATTGTGCTCATGTGTTCATTGTACCTTTGGCTTAAAATGGTTACTACTCCTAAACTTTCAGAACATCACCTTGCAGTGTTCAGTAATGGAATAAAAGTTTAGGACTATCTGGAGTTCATTGTGCTTGTGTGGTTATTGTGCACTACTGCTGGTGCTTGTGCATCTGTTTTAGGCTCTGAATTTGCTTTTGTTCTTGTGACTGTCCGTCAGGTCTCCGAGCCCGTATGCCGGTGTGAGCAGCCTGGGTTGCCGGGTGCTCGCCGTCCGGCAGCACACCACGGCGCGACACGGGGTGGTGGAGGCCGAGCTCACCCAGGTCGAGACCATACGGTGGCAGTAGGAGGAGACTGAGCACCGTGTGGTGTGGGCGCCGATTGAAAATCACCAGCGAGTCCTACTTCAACTGCGATGCAATGTGAGCCTCACTTTCCGTCCTCCCTCTCCTTTTCTTTTGTGAGAGCAAAAATGCATTTCAGTTTTGAGTTTGCTCTGCTCTGTGTGTGTGTGAGAGAGAGAGGGGGTACCATGGTGGCCAGCTTGTGATTTTGTTTCCACCTGAATGTGCTATATGAACACTTCCTTGTTGTTTGTATACACTGTCGAGTCAAATTGCCTAACTTCTGAATGTCTACATGACCATTCTTTGTTTCTGTCAATGAAAATCAGTGTTAGCAATGTTCAGTTTTACCAATGTGTTCTGAAAATAAAAATCCATTTAGTGAGCACATTTGCTAGGAGTACAGTGTTATACATGCCAATGTTCAGTTTTACCAATGTTCTAAATCAAGCATGGCAAGTTTTGTACTCATGGAGTACTTCTGGTGAAATCAAATTCAAAGAACTGTTGGTAAAACTAGTGTGTAGTTGAACTACTGGTAAAATCAAAGAACTGTGCATTTTCTCTTCTCTTCTTGCTCTCTTCTCTTATCTTGTCTACTGATAACAACCAGTCGGGATGACACTGTGCCAACAACAATTTGGAGTACGCCCATTTGGTTTAATTGAAATGCACTGAAATTATGATGTGAAAGAAGAAGAAGACAGTTTAGTGAGCACATCTAGTTAATGGCTGCTGTCAAAGATTTTATGCTCCATTTAGTGAGCACATTTGTTAACACTACTCTTGCTTGTTAACTGAATTACTCCATTTGTTAACATCTGTATTTACACTAGCAGTTACTTTTGCACAGTAGCGTCAATATCAAGGGTAGCAAGTGTACTCCTGCTTGCTCTTGTCTGAACAATAATATTTCCACCAGAATGTGCTATATGAACACTTCCTTGTTGTTTGTATACACCGTCGAGTCAAATTGCCTAACTTCTGAATGTCTACATGACCATTCTTTGCTTCTGTCAATGAAAATCAGTGTTAGCAATGTTCAGGTTGTTACCAATGTGTTCTGAAAATCTCAGTATCTTCTCTGTAGGAGTAGTTTCAGTTAATTAACTGAAACTTTCTACTCCTCTTTCGTAGGAGCATCTTCTTGCTCTCTTCTCTCTTCTTATCTCTTCTTTCTCTCTTCTTATCTCTCATCTCTTCTCTTATCTTATCCTCTCCTCTTCTTAGATAATTTTAATTAACTGGAAATTAAACCTTTTCTTTTAGTTAAATCTAAATTAAACATTTTTAATCAATTAAACTCAAACTAAACCTTTCTGTTAATTAAACTTAAATTAAACCTTTTCTGTTACTAAATTAAACCTTTTGTGTTAAAATTAAATTGAACTTTTTCCTCTCCTCTCCTATTCCACTCCACTCCCCTCTCTCTTCTATTCCACTCCTTTCCTCTCATATTCCTCTCTTTAATAGCAGCAACAACAACAAGTCCTTTTCTTTAATTAATTAAAACTAAAGGACTATGGATTATGACACATACTCTTCTCTAATTCACTACTTTTCTATCAGAGAACGATCATACAAATGGAGTAGTAGAAATATACACATACAAATGGAGTATGGAGTAAAAAAATACATGGAGTAAAAGTGCAAAATCAAATGGAGTAAAATTTTAAATGGAGTTACACATACAAGTGGAGTTAGACATACTCCACACAAACAGCGTACTCCAACATACTCAAATATGGATTATTACAGACATGACAAGCATCACTAGCATCACAGCCTCATCGCAAGCAACTAGCCTCATCACTAGCATCACAAGCATCATCACTAGCATCACAACCTCACCGCAAGCATCAGAGCCTCATCGCAAGCATCGCAAGCATCACTAGCATCAAAGCCTCATCGCAAGCATCACAAGCATCACAACCTCATCAATAGCATCACAAGCATCAGAGCCTCATCACTAGCATCAGAGCCTCATCGCAAGCATCACAAGCATCATCACTAGCATCACAGCCTCATCGCAAGCATCACAAGCATCATCACTAGCATCAGAGCCTCATCGCAAGCATCACAAGCATCACAACCTCATCAATAGCATCACAACCATCATAGCCTCATCACTAGCATCAGAGCCTCATCGCAAGCATCACAAGCATCATCACAGCCTCATCGCAAACATCACAAGCATCATCACTAGCATCAGAGCCTCATCGCAGGCATCACAAGCATCACATCCTCATCAATAGCATCACAAGCATCAGAGCCTCATCGCAAGCATCACAAGCATCATCACTAGCATCACAGCCTCATCGCAAGCATCACAAGCATCATCACTAGCATCACAGCCTCATCAATAGCATCACAAGCATCATCACTAGCATCACAGCCTCATCGATAACATCACAACCTCACCGCAAGCATCATCACAAGCATCACAGCCTCATCACTAGCATCAAAGCCTCATCACTAGCATCACAAGCATCATCACTAGCATCACAACCTCACCGCAAGCATCATCACAAGCTCATATTCCATTAATGAACCCTCTCCATGAGCCCTAAGTTGTGCAGGGCATTTGCATACACCTCTGGAGGGCATGATAATATTGGAGGTAGTTGCCCAAGCCCCTCAAGCCTTTCCTTGTTTACATGGGGTATTTTATACCCATTGCCCCCTGCATGGTTCAGGATCTCAATCATGCACGTCTGCAGAGTTAGGAAAATTCTGTTGAGCTTGTAAACGTCATAGCCTTCAAATTCCTCCAAAACACCCTTAATAAGGTCTTGTAGTGTTTTAGGTCAGACAATCTGTCAGGGATTGGAGCGAGTTGAAAAACCCAAGGTCAAGCAAATTCAAATCAGGACTGTTGGGAGGTTGTTGTATTATTCTGATGTCAAGTCCAGTTTTTGCAACAGCTTCTAGAAATTCCGGGTCATTTGGCAAGATATGGGGCTTAGCATTATCCTGCTGAATGTAGATGATCTGTCCAGCATCACCTTCGAGCCAAACAACTTGTATTGCTGGCAAGACCTTTTCTATCAGGAACTCCCTCATCACTTTTCTGTCGATCTTTATTGATTTTTTCTCTATTGTACCTCTGAGCCCGTTGTCGCTTCTCCTTTGAGCAGGAACTTCCTTCACGAATGGTCAGATACCGATTTTCCCAGAGAAGGTCACGTTTCCTTCACTGTCCCACCTCGGCTTAGCAACGGCCGTCAAGAACATCACCTTGCCAATACAATCGCCATGTATAGGCCTCGTAGGCTCTTCCTCCCCATCGAGCAGATAATATGTTTTATTCTTATTTGTCATGTTAAACCACTTTTTGTCGATATGGACAATATTATGCATAGTCTTGAACTTAGGCCTTGCAGTTGCTGTTGTTGCCTCATCAAGCATCGACAAACAAAATTTCATCTTAGCCTTCTTATTTTAGTCCTTTAGAGCTGGCTTCACACAGTTTGTATGCCTCCTTATCAAGTTTAACATGAACTTTCTATGAAGTGTGGTAGGGCTACATCCCAGTTGCCAGGCAAGTGACCTAATGGTAGACCTTTTGTTTAATGGATCGTTAGGATTTTTTCTAGGTTAATGTCCTTAGGCTTTCTTGCAGAATTTCCTTTTTTTATTAGAAACATCCGCCTCTTTACCTTCGCTAATTTGCTTCAATGCTTTCCTCCAAATTCTTTGTATTCCAAACACCCACTCCAATTTTTTTTGCAATGTCTTGCTTATCAGTTCCCAAAGAAGTGCCTCCTCTACTCATACACAGTGTATGCATTGCTACATAAGCAGCAAATTTTTGCTGGTCATTGAGGGTTTTATATTTCCTAGCAACTTGCCCAACACCTGTACCAAGACATACAACAGAGAAATGATTAAATGAAATGATCAAGTGATGAAGTGATGGAATGATCAAGTGATGAAATGATGGAATGATCAACTGTAACTGGATTTTGAACAATTTCATCCCCTTCCATCCCCTATCCTGTATCTCCTTCCATTTCTTCTCCTACACGTCCTTCCATATCATTTTCTGCATCTTCATCCATTTCATCCACATCTTCTGCAGGTGGAGTGAAGTTGAGATCTGGGAGATCCATTTTCTCCTGAAGATATGAATATGTAAGATGAAGTAGAAGTAGAAGTAGAAGTAGAAGATATTAAAATTCAGCAAAGTGCTTTTGAAATCACTAAACTGAATTTTATGCAAAGTGCTTTCAAAAGCACTTAACTGACAACAACAGTAACAACAAGTGGTTTTTGTTTGCTTGTTGTATGTCTATGTTGATGAGATGTTGAGATTTTATGTCTATGTTTTTTGGCTTAGGATCTCCTCAAAGGAAAGGAAGATGGTTGTACTCACACCAGTACACCACTGCTCTACACTACTTCCTGCTGCATCACAGCCCTCACACACAATGCCAGAAGATAGAAAGTTAAAAAAAGGTACTCCAGGATAATAATCCAGTAAGTCTCTTCTAGTGTTGATCTTGCTTTGTCAATTTTCTGCTGATTTGTCAATCTTGCTTTTGTCTTCACAGGTGGACAGATGGACCTGTTCATGTAAGTTTTC
Source organism: Aegilops longissima (assembly GCA_021605205.1). Taxonomy (NCBI): domain Eukaryota; kingdom Viridiplantae; phylum Streptophyta; class Magnoliopsida; order Poales; family Poaceae; genus Aegilops; species Aegilops longissima. Next base: position 569,325,178 of record CM038677.1, read on the forward strand.
TTGGCCCTTGCCTAGCCTAGCTGTGGGAAAGGAAGGGGGCGATGGAGGTGGTGGCGGAGGCCGGCGCGCAGCAGCCCTGGGACCAGTTCAAGGAGGAGGTGGAGATCATGGAGGAGCAGCAGCAGCACAAGAATATTATCTTCGATCTAGCCGAAGGTGAGCTTTGCTCTGCTTCTCCATCTGTTCATTGCAACTCCACTATTCTGTCTGGGTGAACTGGTCCCTGCTTAGTTAATTTTTCCTCATGGGACGAAGAACAAGATAAGAAAAAAAGGGAAGCCCCAGTGCATGTAGCTCCCGCTTGCGCAGGGTCTGGGGAAGGGTCCGACCACTTTGGGTCTTCCTCTTGCCTAATTTTTTGCTGTTCCACTTCCTTGCTGGATGGAGACTGCAATCTGCATCATTATTTTCAGAGGATAAACTGAAAAATCATCCTGGAATTATTATTTCTCCTTCTACTCCTGTACAAACAATTGTCAGTGACTGTTAACCTCAGATTACAAACAATTATGCACCAATTCAGTTACATGCACTTCTGTACCGATGTTCACATTTCATCTACAGTATCACTCTGTGTGCATTCAGAATCATTCATCTACAGTATCACTCTGCGTGCATTCAGAATGATTATACTCTGTATTCTGTATAATTATTTTGTCTCTGTGTTCATCCAGCAAAAATCCAAGCAATTCTGATCAAAATTACTGTGTGTATGCAGGAGCAGAAAGGAACAGCGAGCAGCAGCGGCGGCTGACCTCGAGCTCTCGATTGGAGCGGAGGGAGGCGGCCGACGGGGAAGGATCCGGAGCTACGGCAGAGCAGGCAACCGGTGGGGAAAGGCGGCCGCCGGTGAGGGAGCTCCGGACCGCGGCGAGGGAGCTTCCAATTGCGGCGGGGAAGGGCGACCAAAGAGGGGACCGGGCTCTAATTGGAGCGGCGTAGGTAGCCGGCGGGGAAGGACGCTGGAGATGTGGACGACGGAGGAGCCTGGCGAAGGGGAGGAGCAACGGAGTCCTGGCGGAGGGAAGGAGCGACAGAGGAAGACGACGGCCCGAGCGATTTCAAATCGGGGGGGGCAGTTTCGTAATTTCACTCGTTTAGAATATGTTTAACGTTTTTTCAAATATATGTTTTGATGTCTACTTTTTTCAAATATATCAACATTTTCTTAAGTTATGCTAACGAAAAATTTACAGTAAATTAACATTTTTCTTAAATTCTTGATTTTAAAGTTTAGAATATATGTGTTTAATATATGTTCAAAATATAAACAAAAATAACTAACTTGGAAGTTGGGCTGGCCCATTAGTCACAACTGGAAATACTAGGCGGGCCCACTGGTGCATCCTTGACGCGAGCGTACGTTAGGTCCCGCGCTATAAGCAAGACATCATCGGTCTCGATCGTGTGAACCAATCTCTCTCTTTGTTGAATGTTCGCTTTAGCGGGCTCCATCATGAGCCCCAACGGCGGAGCTATGTGTATTCTTGGGGTGGCTGTGCCCGCCCCCAGCTTTGAACCAATTTGTGAAGAAAATTTTATTGGGAGGGCTTAGATGAGAACTTTTTTTAGCATTTGCCCCCCAAACACTCGTATTTTCCTTTTCGCCCCCCCTGCACATTCCGTCTAGCTCCGCCACTGGTGAGCCCCCATGCTAGTCGAGAGAACGGGGAGGAAAAAAGGGCTAGGCCTACTTAACTGCTTCTTGCAAGAAATAAAAATTGCCATTAGGAAAAAATGATGATACATAAAAGGCATAAAGCACAACTTTATTAAACGGGGCCATGCCGTAATTTAAGAAAATTGTAATGCTATATTTTATTATAATTTCATCCTCTAATTTAACAATTTACCATGGTATATTCAATAGATGTGTCATGTTATCTTAAAAATTAAAATAGCAATGCGCTAATCTATACCTATTAATAAAGCAAGGTGCATTTCACCCGATTTTTCATCCATCTTCTATTAGAAATACACAAGGTGGTATTAATTCGTAGAGCCAAGTTTCTTTTGTCGTTCGCGCGAGCCAGGATAACAGAACGACCCACCTATCATGAATACTTGCTGGCCCACCTATCCCGTTTGAAGCAAAAAAAACTTGTTTGTGAGCAGAGTCAAACTCAAAACCTATCACCCACTGTATAATGGCATGGCCAACTCAGCTAGCTCATATTGTCTGTAAAAGTGAAGGTCGATTCACATATTTAGTAGTACCACCTCGCTCCCTTACATGCAATCTACCCGATTAATATACGTCTTTGAGTTTCCTCATCTCTGAGATAATGACAGAGAAATGAGTAAATAAAGAGAGGCTAATTAACTGCACGACCCATTAAATCAACAAGATTGATTCACATAGAGGATTCAAAGGCGATGTCACCGAGAAATGAGGAGGAATGAAAGCGAGGCTAATTAACCTTCCATATATGTTCCTGAGACAAAGTCGCATCCTACATAATTTAAGAAGGACACCATGGCAGCCATTGCTTCTGGCCAACTGTCGGTCGAGGCTATGGCATGAGAACTAGTATGGTTGTCATGTCCATGAGATGATGCCAGCTGTGTTTGGAACTGGTATGGAGGAATGCCTTTTTATCTAGTAGATCCATCGTAGTGCTGCTCACGTTGTATTTATCACTATTGGTATAGTTCAACAAGTTATGATCTGACCCATGCTAGGATAAAAAAGATGACTTGTGATCATATCTATTTATCATACACTAACGGCGTGCACTACTAAACCAAGCCCATTCCTCAGATGGGTGTTCTCTCCGCCCGGAACCCAGACTCATCCTCTTTGCTAGCCACGCGAGAGTCCTTCTGCCGGGGCTCGAGCAGGACTAATGATGAGCTTAGGATTTTTTTTCTTTTAGAAAAAGCTCAAGAAATGCTAGCAAAATCTTTGAAGGTCCAAGGTTGCATAGGACCTATCTGTGGCAAAGTATGCTTCTTATGTGTATTTGGATTACTGTTTTCTGACGTATGTGTTTGACTGGATTAGATGTATATAGGATCTTGCTACTGCTATAGAGAAGAGAATGCTTTGAGAATAGGCTATTTGGAAGGAACAATCAAGATCAAAAGGAGCAACATGATGTTCATTCCAAAATTGAGCAGATCATTGCTGAAATCTCCGTCGCTTAATAATTAACTGAAGGAAATATGCCCTAGAGGCAATAATAAAGTTATTATTTATTTCCTTATATCATGATAAATTTTTATTATTCATGCTAGAATTATATTAACCGGAAACATAATACTTGTGTGAATACATAGACAAACAGAGTGTCACTAGTATGCCTCTACTTGACTAGCTCGTTGACCAAAGATGGTTATGTTTCCTAGCCATTGACATGAGTTGTCATTTGATTAACGGGGTCACATCATTAGGAGAATCATGTGATTGACTTGACCCATTCCGTTAGCTTAGCACTCGATCGCTTAGTATGTTGCTATTGCTTTCTTCATGACTTATACATGTTCCTATGACTATGAGATTATACAACTCCCATTTACCGGAGGAACACTTTGTGTGCTACCAAACGTCACAACGTAATCTGGGTGATTATAAAGGTGCTCTCTGGTGTCTCGAAGGTACTTGTTGGGTTGGCGTATTTGAGATTAGGATTTGTCATTCCGATTGTCGGAGAGGTATCTCTGGGCCCACTCGTAATGCAGATCACTTAAGCCTTGCAAGCATAGCAACTAATGAGTTAGTTGTGGGATGATGTATTACGGAGCGAGTAAAGAGACTTGCCGTGCGAGATTGAACTAGGTATTGAGATACCGACAATCGAATCTCGGCAAGTAACATACCGATGACAAAGGGAACAATGTATGTTGTTATCGTCGACCGATAAAGATCTTCGTAGAATATGTAGGAGCCAATATGAGCATCCAGGTTCGCTATTGGTTATTGACCGGAGACGTGTCTCGGTCATGTCTACATAGTTCTCGAACCCGTAGGGTCCACACGCTTAAAGTTTCGATGACGTTATATTATGAGTTTATGAGTTTTGAAGTACGAAGGTTGTTGAATGCCGGATGTGATCACGGACATGACGAGGAGTCTCGAAATGGTCGAGACATGAAGATTGATATATTAGAAGCCTATATTTGGATATCGAAGTGTTCCGGTGAAATCGGATTTTCTGAGAGATCTTGAGGTTACGGAACCCCGGGGCTTAATGGGCCATAGTGGGCCTTTGTGGAGAAGAGGATAGGCGGCCAGGGCAGGGCCTCGCCCCCCTCCCCGCGATTTCATATTTGCCGCACGTTGCGGCAAAGTGTCCACGAATCACATAGGGGGTCGAGTAGCGAGCTATTTGGGCTGGCCCATCTTTAGCGTACGTACAACTTCCGGTTTTGGGATCCTTCTAGAGCGTTTCCAGCCGGTTCTTACTAGTTTTGGGAACCATCTAGAAGGTTCTTGAACCGGTCTTTTATTTTTCCTTTTCTTTTTCTTTTTTACTCGTTATGTTTTTTCTTCTTTTTCTTGTTCTTGTTCTTTTCTTTTTGTTACTTTTTTGTTTTCTTTCAGTTTTTCTTTTCAAGTTAATTTATCTTTTCAACAAATTTTCTTTATTTGATTTTTTATTTCTTTTTATTTTCTTCTCTTTTCTTCAATTTTTTTTTCAAAAGATTCAAGTTTTGTTCATGTTTATAAAAATGTTCAGTTTTCGAAAAAATGTTCTCCAAATTTAAAAATTGTTCTGATTACACAAAAAGTTCAAAACTTTTGAAATTCAGGAAATGTACCGGATTTCAATTTTGTGCACATATTAAAAATATCACGCTTCAAATTTGTTAGGGATTTTTCAAAATTTGTTCTCACGATTCAAATAATGACCTTGCTTTAAAAATTTGTTCACGCGTTGAAATTTGTTCTCCATTTTGAAATTTGTTCTCAAGATTCAAAAAATGTTTGTCTTTAAGAAATTGTTAGCAAATTCCAAAATGTTCATGTTTTCAAAAAATGTTCAGTTTTTGAAAAAATGTTCTCAAAATTAAGAAATTGTTCTCATTACACAAAATAGTTCAAAACTTTCAAAATTCAGAAAATGTACCGGATTTAAAAAAAATCACGTATTCAAAAATAATTACACTTCCAAATTTGTTCTGGATTTTTTAATTTTTTGTCCGTTTCAAAATTTGTTCTTAAAATCCAAAAAAGGTCAGTGCTTTAAAAAATTGTTCGCGCTTCGAAATTTGTTCTCAAGATTCAAAAAATGTTCGTGCTTTTGAAAATTGTTCACAAATTCCAAAACCTTCATGTTTTCAAAAATGTTTGGGAAATTCAAAATTTGTTTGCGTGCAAAAGTTGTTCATGTTTCCAAATTTTGATTTGCAATTTGAAAAATGTTCTTGTTTTTAAAAAATTGTTCTTGTTCAGTTTTTTGGGTAGTTTAAAAAATGTTCCCTTTGTAAAAATTGTTTGCTTCTCCAAAATTCATTTGCGTGTTTAAATATGTTTGAGTTTTCAAAAAAATGAAAAATGTTCCCGTATGGTAAAACAATCACGTTTTATTTCCTAAAAAAAATTGGGTTCGAATTTTTCGAAAAAATTCGGATCGGTGTTTCAGTTTCTTAGGGTGTTGCGCTGTACTGTAGTCATTAAAGGTCACTAGGTCAATTGGCTAGAGTCATATGCTCTCACGCAACAGGTCTTTGGGTTCGAACCACAGTACTGCAACCTTTTTTTTATTCCAGCGGTATCTACTTGTGGCTAGCGAGATCGGCCCACTAAGCCCGTGAACGAGCAGCTCTATGCGAACGCCCAGCAATTTGACGCAGAATGCAGCGCATAGGACCTCTCCCCCTCCCCCCTAGTCCGAATAGGACAAGGAGAGGGGGGCGGCACCCCCCCTTTCCTTCTTCTCTCCCTCCTTTTTCCCCCTCCACTCCTAATCCAACAAGGAAAAGGGAGGGAGTCCTACTTCCGGTGGGAGTAGGACTCCTCCTGGCGCGCCCCCTCCTGGCCGGCCGCACCTCCCCCCTTGCTCCTTTATATACGGAGGTAGGGGGCACCCTAGAGACACAACAATTGATCGTTTGATCTTTTAGCCGTGTCAGGTGCCCCTCCACCATAGTCCACCTCGATATCTTGTGGCGGTGCTTAGGTGAAGCCTGCGTCGGTAGAACATCATCATCGTCACCACGCCGTCATCTTGTGAAACTCTCCTCAACACTCGGCTGGATCGGAGTTCGAGGGACGTCATCGGGCTGAACGTGTGCTGAACTCGGAGGTGCCGTGCGTTCGGTACTTGATCGGTTAGATCGTGAAGACGTACGACTACATCAACCACGTTGTGCTAACGCTTCCGCTTCGGTCTCACGAGTGCGTGGACAACACTCTCCCCTCTCGTTGCTATGCATCACCATGATCTTGCGTGTGCGTAGGAATTTTTTTGAAATTACTACGTTCCCCAATAGTGGCATCCGAGCTAGGTTTTATGCGTTGATGTTATATGCATGAGTAGAGCACAGGTGAGTTGTGGGCGATATAAGTCATACTGCTTACCAGCATGTCATACTTTGGTTCTGCGGTATTGTTGTATGAAGCGGCCTGGACCGACATTACAGCGTGCGCTTCGCGAGACTGGTTCTACCGGCGTGCTTTGCACACGGTGGGTGGCGGTGTCGGTTTCTCCAACTTTAGTTGAACCGAGTGTGGCTACGCCCGGTCCTTGCGATGGTTAAAACAACACCAACTTGACAAACTATCGTTGTGGTTTTTATGCGTGGTAAAACGGTTCTTGCTAAGCCCGATGGCAGCCACGTAAAACTTGCAACAACAAAGTAGAGGGCGTCTAACTTGTTTTTGCGGGGCATGTTGTGATGTGATATGGTCAAGACATGATGCTAAATTTTATTGTATGAGATGATCATGTTTTGTAACGAGTTATCGGCAATGGCGAGAGCCATATGGTTGTCGCTTTATTGTATGCAATGCAATCGCCCTGTAATGCTTTACTTTATCACTAAACGGTAGCGATAGTCGTAGAAGCATAAGATTGGCGAGACGACAATGATGCTACGATGGAGATCAAGGTGTCGCGCCGCTAACGATGGTAATCATGACGGTGCTTCGGAGATGGAGATCACAAGCACAAGATGATGATGGCCATATCATATCACTTATATTGATTGCATGTGATGTTTATCTTTTATGCATCTTATCTTGCTTTGATTGACGGTAGCATTATAAGATGATCTCTCACTATATTTCAAGATAAAAGTGTTCTCCCTGAGTATGCACCGTTGCCAAAGTTCGTCGTGCCCAGACACCACGTGATGATCGGGTGTGATAAGCTCTACATCCATCTACAACGGGTGCAAGCCAGTTTTGCACACGCAGAATACTCGAGTTAAACTTGACGAGCCTAGCATATGCAGATATGGCCTCGAAACACTTGAGACCGAAAGGTCGGCGTGAATCGTATAGTAGATATGATCAACATAGTGATGTTCACCATTGAAAACTACTCCATTTCACGTGATGATCGGTTATGGTTTAGTTGATTTGGATCACGTGATCACTTAGAGGATTAGAGGATGTCTATCTAAGTGGGAGTTCTTAAGTAATATGATTAATTGAACTTAAATTTATCATGAACTTAGTACTGATAGTATCTTGCTTGACTATGTTGATTGTAGATAGATGGCCCGTCTTTGTTGTTACATTGAATTTTAATGCGTTCCTTGAGAAAGCAAAGTTGAAAGATGATGGTAGCAATTACACGGACTGGGTCCGTAACTTGAGGATTTTCCTCATTGCTGCACAGAAGAATTAAATCCTAGAAGCACCGCTGGGTGCCAAGCCTGCTGCAGATGCAACTAACGACGTTAAGAACGTCCGGCAAAGCAAAGCTGATGACTACTCGATAGTTTAGTGTTCCATGCTTTACGGCTTAGAACCGGGACTTCAACGACGTTTTGAACGTCATGGAGCATATGAGATGTTCCAGGAGTTGAAGTTAATATTTCAAGCAAATGCCCGGATTGAGAGGTATGAAGTCCCCAATAAGTTCTACAGCTGCAAGATGGAGGAGAATAGTTCTGTCAGTGAGCATATACTCAGAATGTCTGGGTATAACAATCACTTGATTCAACTGGGAGTTAATCTTCCGGATGATGGCGTCATTGACAGAATTCTTCAATCACTACCACCAAGCTACAAGAGCTTCATGATGAACTATAACATGCAAGGGATGGATAAGACGATTCCTGAGCTCTTCGCAATGCTAAAGGCTGCGGAGGTAGAAATCAAGAAGGAACATCAAGTGTTGATGGTCAATAAGACCACCAGTTTCAAGAAAAAGGGCAAAGGAAAGAAGAAGGGGAACTTCAAGAAGAACATCAAGCAAGTTGCTGCTCAAGAGAAGAAACCCAAGTCGGACCTAAGCCTGAAATCGAGTGCTTCTCTTGCAAGCGGTAGTCCTTTGAAGCGGAACTGCCTCAAGTATTTGGCGGATAAGAAGGATGGCAAGGTGAACAAAGGTATATGTGATATACATGTTATTGATGTGTACCTTACGAGCTCGCAGAGTACACAGGTATTTGATCTGGTTACATTGCTAATATTTGCAACTCGAAGCAGGGACTACGGATTGCGAACACGGCCAGGGCGAGGTGACGATGCGCGTGGGAAAGCGGTTCCAAAGTCGATGTGATCGCCGTCGACACGCTACCTCTACATCTACCTTGGGATTAGTATTAGACCTAAATAATGGTTATTTGGTGCCAGCGTTGAGCATGAACATTATATCTGGATCTTGTTTGATGCGAGACGATTATTCATTTAAATCAGAGAATAATGGTTGTTCTATTTATATGAGTAATATCTTTTATGGTCATGCACCCTTGAAGAGTGGTTTATTTTTGATGAATCTCGATAGTAGTGATACACATATTCATAATGTTGAAGCCAAAAGATGCAGAGTTGATAATGTTAGTGTGATACGTCTCCGTCGTATCTATAATTTTTGATTGTTCCATGCCAATATTCTACAACTTTCATATACTTTTGGCAACTTTTTATACTATTTTTGGGACTAACATATTGATCCAGTGCCCAGTGCTAGTTCCTGTTTGTTGCATGTTTTTTGTTTCACAGAATATCCATATCAAACGGAGTCCAAACGGGATAAAAACTGACGGAGATTTTTTTTGGAATATATATGATTTTTGGGAAGAAAAATCCACGCGAAACGGTGCCCGAGGTGACCAGGAGGCAGGGGGCGCGCCCCTGACCCTCGTGGGCCACCCGTAAGACGGTTGATGCCCTTCTTTCGCCGCAAGAAAGCTAATATCCGGATAGAGATCGTGTTAAAATTTCAGCCCAATCGGAGTTACGGATCTCCGGGAATATAAGAAACGGTGAAAGGGAAGAATCTGAGAATGAAGAAACAGAGAGAGATAGAGAGACAGATCCAATCTCGGAGGGGCTCTCACCCCTCCCATGCCATGGAGGCCATGGACCAGAGGGGAAACCCTTCTCCCATCAAGGGAGGAGGTCAAGGAACAAGAAGAAGGAGGGGGGCTCTCCCCCCTCGCTTCCGGTGGCACCGGAGTGCCACCGGGAGCCATCATCATCACCGCGATCTACACCAACACCTCCGCCATCTTCACCAACATCTCCATCACCTTCCCCCCTCTATCTACAGCGGTCCATTCTCCGGCAACCCGCTGTACCCTCTACTTGAACATGGTGCTTTATGATTCATATTATTATCCAATGATGTGTTGCCATCCTATGATGTCTGAGTAGATTTTCGTTGTCCTATCGGTGGTTGATGATTTGCTATGATTGATTTAATTTGCTTGTGGTTATGTTGCTGTCCTTTGGTTCCCATCATATGATTGCGCGCGTGGATCACACCCTAGAGTTAGTTGTATGTTGATAGGACTATGTATTGGAGGGCAAGAGTGACAGAAGCTTCAACCTAGCATAGAAATTGATGCATACGGGATTGAAGGGGGACCAATATACCTTAATGCTATGGTTGGGTTTTACCTTAATGAACATTAGTAGTTGCGGATGCTTGCTAATAGTTCCAATCATAAGTGCATAGAATTCCAAGTCAGGGATGACATGCTAGCAGTGGCCTCTCCCACATAATACATGCTATCGGTCTAGTAAAGTAGTCAATTGCTTAGGGGCAATTTCGCAACTCCTACCACCACTTTTCCACACTCGCTATATTTACTTTATTGTTTCTTTATCTAAACAGCCCCTACCTTTTATTTATGTAATCTTTATTATCTTGCAAACCTATCCAACAACACCTACAAAGTACTTCTAGTTTCATACTTGTTCTAGGTAAAGCGAACGTCAAGCGTGCGTAGAGTTGTATCGGTGGTCGATAGAACTTGAGGGAATATTTGTTCTGCCTTTAGCTCCTCGTTGGGTTCGACACTCTTACTTATCGAAAACTGTTGCGATCCCCTATACTTGTGGGTTATCAAGACCTTTTTACGCGCCGTTCTTTGAGGAGCAATAGCGTGGGGTGAATATTCTCGTGTGTGCTTGTTTGCTTTATCACTAAGTAATTTTTATTTGTTGTTCTTAGTTGTTTTCTATCTTTAGTTATGGGTAGGAAACGTAAAATACCAAAAAAAATTAGTTGTACCTACTAAACTAATGGTTGAAGAACCACTCAAAATCTATCACACTGCTGAAGCTTATTACTTGGATCATCTTTGATCCCTATGTGCTCGTGCTGAAACCCCAAATAGCTTAGTTGAGGGAAAAACTTTAGATGAGCATGCTTATTATGTGCGACACCGAATATCTGAAAAAGGGAAAATTTTACTGGATCAAATTCATCGTTTGCAATGCTATGCTTGGAATTTTTGTGAAATATATAATTTTACTTGTTGTTCTAAAACCCTAAGAAACACCTTCCCTATCAATGTGAGTTTAGTGATAATGGAATCGTATCTTCGTATGCTAAGGGTGTTCATAATTACTATGATGTTCAACAAATTGAAGAATTTGTTGCTTTTAAGGTTGCTTACAAAATTGCTTCTTTGATTGAAAAGTATGATGCTACTCTTTACAAATCTGAAAATTTTGCCATACTTAAATATTGCTATGATAATTATGCTTCTAATGCCTATGTTGAACCATATATTGAGGACTACTCCGCTGTCCAAGAAGAGACTTATATTTTGCAGGAGTCTATGGAAGAAGAAATTGATGAAACTGTGAGCTCATTGGATGAAAAAGATGATGTGGAGAGCGAAGAACAAAAGGAGGAAGAGCGGATTAGCTACCCGTGCCCACCTTCTAATGAGAGTAACTCTTCAACTCATACATTGTTTAATTTCCCTTCGTGCTTACCGGAGGATGATTGCTATGATGATTATTATGATCCAGTTGATTCTTTTGAAATATCCCTTTTTGATGATGCTTGCTATGCTTGTGGCCAAGATGCCAATATGAATTATGCTTATGGAGATGAACTTGCTATAGTTCCTTATGTTAAACATGAAATTGTTGCTATTGCACCCACGCATGATAGTCCTATTATCTTTTTGAATTCTCCCGACTACACTATATCGGAGAAGTTTGCACTTATTAAGGATTATATTGATGGGTTGCCTTATACCATTGCATATGATGATTTTGATGAATATAATATGCATGTTCTTGCTTCTCCTACTTGCAATTATTATGAGAGAGGAACTATATCTCCACCTATCTATGTTTCCAATACGATAAAATTGCAAGAAACTGTTTATACTATGCATTGGCCTTTACTATGTGTGCATGAATTATTCTTTTATGACATGCCGATGCATAGGGAGAGAGTTAGACTTCGTTGTTGCATGATATATGTTACTTTGTGCTCACTACTAAATTATAAATCATTGTTAATTAAAATTGGCTTTTATATACCTTGGGATCCGGTGGATTCACTACTTGAGCACTATATGCCTAGCTTAATGGCTTTAAAGAAAGCGCTGCCAGGGAGACAAACCGGAAGTTTTAGAGAGTCATTTATTTCTGTTGTGTGCCTTTATAAAGTTTAGAAATAACAATAATGTGCCAAGGTTTGTGAGGGAGTCCTGGACTAGGGGGTGTCTGAATAGCCGGACTATCATCACGGCCGGACTCCAAGACTATGAAGATACAAGATTGAAGACTTCGTCCCGTGTCCGGATGGGACTTTCCTTGGCGTGGAAGGCAAGCTTGGCGATCTGGATATGTAGATCTCCTACCATTGTAACCGACTCTGTAACCCTAACCTATCCGGTGTCTATATAAACCGGAGGGTTTTAGTCCGTGGGGCGAACAACAATCATACCATAGGCTAGCTTCTAGGGTTTAGCCTCCTTGATCTCATGGTAGATCTACTCTTGTACTACCCATATCATCAATATTAATCAAGCGGGAGTAGGGTATTACCTCCATCGAGAGGGCCCAACACAGGTAAAACATCGTGTCCCTTGTCTCCTGTTACCATCCGCCTAGACGCACGATTCGGGACCCCCTACCGAGATCCGCGGTTTGACACCGACATTGGTGCTTTCATTGAGAGTTCCTCTGTGTCATCACCGATAGGCCCGATGGCTCCTTCGATCATCAACAACGACGCGGTCGGGTGAGACTTTTCTCCCGGACAGATCTTCAGATTCGGCGGCTTTGCATGCGGGCAATTAAGCAGCCATCTGGAGCAGATCGAAGCTACGCCCGCCATCGGTCAGATTTGGAAGTTTGAACTACGGCCGATATCCGCGGAGACTTGATCTTGACGGATTCGAGCCGCAATAGCAGCGCCCGCCTTGTCTCGATGGGCATGGTCTAGCTCTGCAGCGAACGATGTCACAGAGGCCGCACGGCATCCGCTCCGGCCCTTGATCCGGGCAGATTCCCCGATCGAGGGCGAGTGGTTGGGCGCGCCTCGGGGATACAATCTCTGACGATTGGGCGAACTCCATCCCTGTCGCTGCGAAGACCTCGACTCCGGTGTCGGACTCCTCTCCGGACTCCGAACCCTCCGCGCCCTTTCAATCGAATCCGATTGGCGCCGTCATGGAGTTTACGACCGCGGACATCTTTCAAAGACTCGCCCTTTGGCGATATTCTGAATTCACTAAAGTCTCTCTCTTTATCCGGAGAGCCTGGCGGATCTGCGGACGGGAAGGTTGGGATCTGGACGGCGAAATTCAACACCCACCCACCACCCACTTTGTAGCCATCGCCGATGATTTAACCGACATGCTCGACTTCGACTCAAGACATCGGCGGTATGGGCGACAATGCGGAGATTTACCAAGACCCAGCACCAACAGGGCCTTTGAAGGCCACCTCGTCCTATGACATATACATGGTGGACATCCCAAAAGATGGGAACGGAGATGGAACAACGGAGGATGACCCTCAAGAAACAACCGAACGCCGGCGTCGGTGGCGCCGCTCTAAATCCCGCCACAGCAAAAGCGGTGATTCCGGCACGGAGATAATAACACCGGACGGTGCGAAGAGAACCCCTCCAGCAGGACTCGGCGCGGGAGGAGGAGAAGCAAGCCCGCCTGACGGTCGCGGCGAAAGAGAGGTTGAGGGCGATAATTATCGCCTCCCTCGAAGATGAGGCAAGCCTCGACGACGAAGAGTTTGTCGTGCCCGAGGATCCCGCCGAACAAGGCGTTTCAAGCGCAGGCTTATAGCCACGGCAAACAGCCTCAAGAAAAAGCTGCAACAGCTTAGAGTGACCAAGATCTGCTGGGCGACGGATGGATGAAGTCCTCGCGGCGAAGAGTATGAACTCGACGCCCCTCCAAAAGCTACCCCAAAAGCAGGCCGTTGCCTCGATCAGAGGAAGTACCCAAGTCACCAGCGTACGACATGGCAGACTGGCCACCTCGTGGCCGCGATAGGGAGGCCTCTAGACCCTCTATTCAAGCCATACCTCGACACCGTTCAAAAAGTACCAGGGCATGGGAAAACGCGCCGGACTTGCGAGATATATTGGAGGATAAGGCAAAACATACAAGATCGATCTACGGATCGCGTGGGCGCCCCACGACACGTGATGATAACCGTCACGCCGGATACAGAAACTCCGGCAGGGCCGAACACAATAGGCAAAGCTCATTTGAGCTGCGTCGTGATATAGCCCAATATAGAGGCGCCGCACACCCACTATGCTTCACAGATGAAGTAATGGATCATCAAATCCCCGAGGTCTTCAAACCCGTAAACATTGAATCATACGATGGTACCACAGATCCTGCGGTCTGGATCGAGGACTATCTCCTCCATATCCACATGGCCCACGGTGATGATCTACATGCCATCAAATACCTCCCACTCAATCTTAAAGGACCAGCTCGGCATTGGCTCAACAACTTGCCAGCCGAATCAATTGGTTGTTGGGAGGACCTGGAAGCCGCATTCCTTGATAACTTCCAGGGCACATATGTGCGACCACCAGACGCCGATGACCTTAGCCACATAATTCAGCAGCCGGAAGAATCGGCGGACAATTACGGACACGGTTCCTCACAAAGAAAAATCAAATCGTTGATCGTCCGGATGCAGAGGCCCTTGCAGCCTTCAAACATAACATCCGCGACGAGTGGCTTGCCCGGCACCTCTGACGGAAAAGCGAAATCTATGGCAGCCCTCACAACCCTCATGACTCGCTTTTGCGCGAGAGGACAGCTGGGTAGCTCGAAGCAACAACTTGGCCAAACACCACGATAGTTCGGATACCAAGGACAGCAATGGCGGTCGCGTCGCAACAAGAACAAGCGCCGCATCAGCGGCGATAACACTGAAGATCGGCCGTTAATGCGGATTCAGAGGCTCTAAACCGGTCGTGGAAGAAGCCATTCAAAAGAAATACCGAGGCACGTCCAACTTGGACCGCATACTCGATCGCTTGTGCCAGATACATGGCACCCACGAAAAACCAGCCAATCACACCAACAGGGATTGTTGGGTGTTGAAGCAAGCATGTAAGTTAGGTGCCGAACTCAATGACAAGGGGCTTCATAGCGATGACGAGGAAGAGCCCCGGCCGCCGAATAATAGACGACAGAAGGGTTTTCCCACACAAGTGCAGACGGTGAGCATGATATCGCAACCCACATACCCAAAGGGAGCGGCGTGCACTACGGGGCGTATATGCGATGGAGCGATCGCCCCAAAATTCAACCCATGGTCTTCTGCCCGATCACCTTGATCGAAGGACCACCCACTAGCATCCGTCACGGCGGTTTCGCGCATTGGTTCTTGACCCAATTATTGACGGATTTCACCTCACCGAGTCCCGATGGACGGCGGCAGCAGCTGAACCTGCTTTATTAGGATACAGTGCGTAAGATGGGCATAGACCCCTCAAGGATTAAACCTACAAAGACGACCTTTAAAGGCGTCATACCGGGTGTAGAGGCCAATTGTACAGGCTCAATCACACTCGAAGTGGTCTTCGGATCACCGGATAACTTCCGAAGCGAAGAGTTAATCTTCGACATAGTCCCGTTCCGCAGCGGCTATCATGCACTGGTCGGACGAACCACATTTGCAAAGTTCAATGTGGTGCCGCACTACGCATACCTCAAGCTCAAGATACCAGGCCCTCGAGGAGTAATCACGGTCAATGGAAACACCGAACGCTCTCTCCGAACGGAGGAGCACACGACGGCCCTCGCGGCGGAGGTACAAAGCAGCCTCTCACGGCAATTCTCGAGTCCGGCCACTAAGCGTCCGGACACCTCCAAGCGCGCCCGGAGTAACCTACAACAAGACCACCTGGCACGATTCAAGCACGAGTAGCAATCCGGCCCCAACCCTAGCCCTCGCGAAATTGCGAAGCCAGTATTACGCGTACATAACTACGCTCTGGAGATACCATGGGCATATGGGGAGGGGCACGACCACGGCACGCCAAGAATGTGGCTCAACCGCACCAGGGGCTCCCGATTGTGTCATTCTTTTTCTTTTTTTCTTTTCTTCTTTTCAGGACTCCGTCTTTCAGCACTCCTGTCCGGCACTAGAATCGCCGAACTCATGATGCAACAGCCAGGGAAGCAGTAAAGCTCCGTCGAGTGTTCAGGTGGTCTCTATTACGAGCATTATACCTGTTTTACATACCATCCCGTAGCTTACCCCTGGAGGGGGACATGTTAGATAGTCCCATCCCTTGCTTATCGCACTATTTGTATCGTTCTGCTTTCATTGCAGTACCTTTTTGAATAAACAATACATAGCTCTTGTCTATTATTGCACTCCTTTCCTTTTCTATATATATGTTCATTCCATGACATGTTGCACCCGTACACTTTAGTACGGCCAATACACCAGGGGCTTAAGTACCCCAAAATTATGGTGTGATAAGTCCGAACACTTTCACAAGTGCGGCACCCCGAACTTATAGCATTATATGAATCGGCTCCGAATCATGTCTTGGGTCAATAGTTGGGTTTGCCCGGCTCCCGTGTTTTGGTACCTTACGTTCCGCTATATCAGCTAAGGTAGCACCGGGAGAACCATCTGCGATTGTGCCCAGTTGAGCTGGGTCGAGCACCTCGATGAAAGCTAAACTGACCGTCATGATAGGGCGAGAGCCGGTCGCTGTTTGAGAGGTTTTTCCGGGTCCCTAAAGACTTATGCCGCTTAGAGCGAGGAACCGGAACTGTCCGGCCAAGGCATGGATAGCGCCCTGAACTCGGTCTTCCGAATACTAGGGGCTTCACGAAATTTAAAATTATAAATTCTATGGCTAAGTGAGAGTGTTCAAGCATTATAAGTCCGGTTGCCTTGTTACGTTCGTTGGCGCCTCCCTAGATGGACCCAAGAATGGGAACAAGAGTGCTCAAGTTTATCCCAACACCCGGCACTTTCGTGGCATGGGGGCTGAAGCCAACGACTTGCCATCTCTCAAATTTGATAAATGGCCGCCTGAAGGTAATATTTTAAATTAACAAGCGTTGCTTAGCGCATATGAACAAGTTTTCAGCGTACAGGATAACAAATGCGAGTCTATTCAAAAATTACATCTTTGGAGCACTCATCCGCTATTCGGCGGGCACCCTTTAGGAGGCCCTCATAATACATTTCAGGCGTGCGATGCTCCTTGCCCTTCGGTGGCCCGTCCGTCACAAGCTTCTCGCATCCATCTTGCCCGATGCACTTTAGCACGGGCAAGGGCCAACGGACACCTTCGATGCAGACGAGCGCTTGATGACTTCAATTCGTGGACGAAGTCCACCAGCCGCCGCACCAAGCGAAGTAACTCCCGGACATGGCTTCTAATGGCCACAGGCCGAACTATAAGGCCCTTCATGGCCTGTTCGGCGACCTTGTGGAGCTCGACCAGTTGCTTCACTGGTCGCTCGAGGGCACCGGATGTCCGGCCTCGATATCTTGAGACCGAACACCTTCTCGTCGAGATCCCTCCTTGGCGCGGTAGAATGCGGCAGCATCGGGCGACCTGGGGAAATCTATGAACGCTCTGGAGAGCTCGAATCCGGGTAAGTAATAGGTAATTCACTTTCACATGCTTGCTTTGCATAAAGAATGCCTTACCGCCGCTATCTTCTTTAATGATTCAATTTCTTGGAGGGCTTTTTGGGCCTCGGCCTTAGCAGCTTTGGCACTTTCAAGAGCGAAGCAAGCTCGACTCTTGAGTCTTGAGTCACGCTCAAACTCTCGTGTTTTCCACGAGCTCGAGCTCTTGCCGTACTCGGGCCAGCTGCGCCTCCCCTTCTCTCGCTCGGTGCGCTCCCGCAGCCGCTTGCTGACCACAGACACCGCTTCCTTGTGGTCTCCACCTCGTTCGTGGCCCTGCAGTACCCATGTTATTCCTGTTATTTTTGCAACCGAACCTTTTCTATAAGGTATTTCTTTAATAAGGTATTACTTACCTTCCTTGTCCTCGAGCTCCTTCTTGGCTTGTCCGAGCTCGTTCTCGGACCTTCGAGGTTCTGCTTCAATGCATTAACCTCCATGATCAATGCGGCGAGAGGTCAGCAAAGCAGCTGCATTCCCATATTGACATACTTATGTTAGACTCCTGCGTATATCTTTTAGATCCTTAGTCGGTTTTCTTCCGAACACCGAACTAAGCATCGAGGCTACTGTCTATCGGTAATATTTTTACATATTCTAAACTTACCTCAAAGCCCGTTAGAAGGCTGGTACGAGCTTCGTCAGCCCGCTCTTGGCGGACTGAATTGTCCGGATCACGCGCTCATAATAGTGCGGTGCTCCTCCTCGATGGAGGCGCTATTAAGCGCCTCGATGCTATCTCTGGTGCCTCCGGTTGGGCGGAGGACACCGGCGTCTTACCCTTCTTCGAAGGACCGCTTGCGGACTCGGAACCATCAAGGTTCCGGCATGGAGTCCGGACAAGGGTCGGGCCTAGAGCCCTGAGGGGCCTTGCCCCAGCGTGCTGAGTCCGGAGGTCGCCTTGTGGCGCCTCTGCGCCACTTCCTCTTGACCAAGCCCCTCTTGGGGCCCCTTGTGGCGTCGTCCATGCGTGAGGTGAGGAGGCGGTCGTAAGTGAAGTACTCTCCATTTCCGATGAACCCAGGGACCCGCTCGTTGAAGCGGCGAGCTCGCCCTTGGGCGGGCTGCATGATTGTTTGACATTAGAGAACATTATGCGATAATGAAAAGCCATGGGTATCCGGACACTTACGATTTCACTAGGGGCTTGGCCCTTGTTGGCCAATCCTCCTCGTCGCTATCGACGTTGGTGGAGAAGTCCGGAGGAAGGGTTCTTCCCTTCTTGGACCCTCCGGCCTCCCGGTTAGGCGGCCTTCCTTTCCTCCTCCTCCCCGGGGAGAAGCTTCTCTTCCTCCTCCTCGTCCTCGGGAGAAGATTCCGCTTGAATCGACAGCAGGCGTCGGGAGCTCCTTGAGTTCCCATGGCCTCCTTCTTGGCCTTCTTCTCGGCACCACATAGGGTGCGGAGCCAGCAGCCTCCCGTCAATCGGGCATCCGCTGGTCTTCGGCAAAGGCGGACGGTTAATCTGTCCGGACGTCTTCAACCGATCTGTCGAGATTAGGGAGTTTTAGATCCGCATAGAGTCAATCTATGAGAGAAGAGTCCCATAAAGGGTAAAATAACTTACTCGCCGCTTGACGCGGCGAAACTGTATCCGCGATCTTTGATAGCGGATGTTGAAACCTCGGCGCCTTGAACAGCACCTTCCAGCGTCTTCGTGCGTAGTGTCGAAGAGCCGCTCAAGGTTTGTGCTTTGTGCGGATCGAACTCCCACAAATTAAAGGCCCGTTGTTGGCATGGGAGAATCCGACGGATGAGCATCACCTGGATTACGTCGACAAGCCTAAGATTCTTGGTCGCTAGGTTTCGGACGCATGTTTGGAGTCCGGATGTCTCGTCCAAATTCCCCCACGTCAGGCCCGTCTCTTTCCATGACGAGAGCCGTGTGGGGAAGCCAGATCTGAATTCGGGGGCCGCCGCCCATTTGGTGTCGCGGGGCTCGGTGATGTAGAACCACCCCGATTGCCACCCCTTTATTGTCTCCATGAAGGCGCTTTCGAGCCATGGGACTTTGGCCATCTTGCCAACCATGGCGCCTCCGCACTCCGCTTGATGGCCGCCCACTACCTTCGGCCGGACGTTGAAGATCTTCAGCCATAAGCCGAAGTGGGGCTGGATGCAGAGGAAAGCCTCGCACACGACGATAAACGCCGAGATGTTGAGGATGAAATTCAGGGCCAGGTCATGGAAGTCCAGGCCGTAGTAAAACATGAGCCCTCGGACAAATGGGTGAAGTGGAAAACCTAGTCCGCGGAGGAAGTGGGGGAGAAACACCACCCTCTCATGGGGCATAGGGGTCGGAATAAGCTGCCCCTCGTCGGGAAGCCTGTGCGCGATGTTGCCGGACAAGTATCCGGCTTCCCGCAGTCTTGTGATGTGCCCCTCCATGACGGAGGAGGCCATCCACCTGCCTCCCGCTCCTGACATGGTTGGAGAAAGGTTGAGGTGGGATGTGCGGACTTGGGCGCTGGAGCTCGAGTCTTGTGAAATGGATAAGCAAAGGAGGAAGAAGGCGTGGGTGAAAAGGTGGATCCTTATCCCTTATATGGACGAGACGAAGCTATCGTCTCCCACCAGCTGGTAAAACTCGCTTATTTCCCAAGCGCCCGTAATCAATGGCGCAGATGGGTTACCCACGTCCGTATTGATGAGAATCCCAGAATAAAGGGGCACGATCTACGCTTTGATAAGACGTGCCAAGGAAACCGCCTCGCTAAACGCACTAAGGTGGAACGGTAAAAAAACCGATTCATATAAAGGCCTGGCCGTGGTGTGATGTCACGCCGCGGAATACATCAACAGATCTGTGCAAAAGTTATTCTCTCTACGGTGGTATGTGGAACTTGTTTTGCGAGCGGACACTATCCTGGTGTTCAAAACCTTCTATGAAGTATTCGAGGAGGAACCCGCCTTGCAATGCGAAGACAATATGCGCGGACTCATCGTCATTGAAGCCTGGTTCAGGGCTACTCTTGAGGAGTCTTGGACTAGGGGTGTCCGGACAGCGGACTATCATCACGGCGGACTCCAAGACTATGAAGATACAAGATTGAAGACTTCGTCCGTGTCCGGATGGGACTTTCCTTGGCGTGGAAGGCAAGCTTGGCGATCTGGATATGTAGATCTCCTACCATTGTAACCGACTCTGTGTAACCCTAACCTATCCGCTGTCTATATAAACCGGAGGGTTTTAGTCCAGAGGACGAACAACAATCATACCATAGGCTAGCTTCTAGGGTTTAGCCTCCTTGATCTCGTGGTAGATCTACTCTTGTACTACCCATATCATCAATATTAATCAAGCAGGAGTAGGGTATTACCTCCATGGAGAGGGCCCGAACCTGGGTAAAAACATCGTGTCCCTCGTCTCCTGTTACCATCCGCCTAGACGCACAGTTCGGGACCCCCTACCTGAGATCCGCCGGTTTTGACACCGACAGTTTGCCTTTAGGATGTTTACATTTGCTTGATGGTTTGTACGGTGCAGGACAGAAACTTTGTCTGTAGTGCGTGATTTTACATTTTTAGCTGGAAAGTCAAATGGTTCTGATTCTTTTTGAACTGTCTTCCTATACAATTTTTTTATTTTTCCTAATTTTGGTAGAATTTTTATAGTATCATGAGTATGGTGAATGTTCAGATTATTACAGACTGTTCTGTTTTAGACAGATTCTGTTTTTGATGCATAGTTTGCTTGTTTTGATGAAACTGTCAATTTATATTAGTGGATTAAGCCATGAAAAACTTATATTACAGTAGACACAATGAAAAACAAAATATAAATTGGTTTGCAACAGTACTTAGAGTAGTGATTTGCTTTATTATACTAACGGATCTTACCGAGTTTTCTGTTGAAGTTTTGTGTGGATGAAGTGTTCGATAATCGAGAAGGTCTTGATGTGAGAAGAAGGAAGAGAGGCAACAGCTCAAGCTTGGGGATGCCCGAGGCACTCCAAGTAAATATTCAAGGAGGCTCAAGCGTCTAAGCTTGGGGATGCCCCGGAAGGCATCCCCTCTTTCTTCAACAAGTATCGGTATGTTTTCGGATTCGTTTCGTTCATGCGATATGTGCAATCTTGGAGCGTCTTTTGCATTTAGTTTTCATTTTTCTTTTATGCACCATGCTGGTATGAGATATTCCTTGGTTGATTTATAGAATGCTCTATGCACTTCACTTATATCTTTTGAGTATGGCTTTATAGAATGCTTCATGTGCTTCACTTATATCATTTGAAGTTTGGATTGCATGTTTCTCTTTACATAGACAACCGCCATTTGTAGAAGGCTCTTTTGCTTCACTTATATTAGTTAGAGCGCGGTCATATCTTTTGTATAAAGAATTAAACTCTCTCGCTTCACTTATATCTATTTAGAGAGATGACAGGAACTGGTCATTCACATGGTTAGTCATAAAATCCTACATAAAACTTGTAGATCACTGAATATGATATGTTTGATTCCTTGCAATAGTTTTGCGGTATAAAGATGGTGATATTAGAGTCATGCTAGTGGGTGGTTGTGAATTGTAGAAATACTTGTGTTGAGGTTTGTGATTCCCGTAGCATGCACGTATGGTGAACCGTTATGTAACGAAGTTGGAGTGTCGGTGTTAAAACCGGCGGATCTCGGGTAGGGGGTCCCGAACTGTGCGTCTAGGCGGATGGTAACAGGAGACAAGGGACACGATGTTTTTACCCAGGTTCGTGCCCTCTCGATGGAGGTAATACCCTACTCCTGCTTGATTAATATTGATGATATGGGTAGTACAAGAGTAGATCTACCACGACATCAGAGAGGCTAAACCCTAGAAGCTATCCTATGGTATGATTGTTGTTCGTCCTACGGACTAAAACCCTTCGGTTTATATAGACACCGAATAGGGTTAGGGTTACACAGAGTCGGTTACAATGGTAGGAAATCTACATATCCGTATCGCCAAGCTTGCCTTCCACGCCAAGGAAAGTCCTATCCGGACAAGGGACAAAGTCTTCAATCTTGTATCTTCATAGTCCAGGAGTCCGGCCAAAGATGATAGTTCGGCTATCCGGACACCCCCTAGTATAGGACTCCCTCAGTAGCCCCTGAACCAGGCTTCAATGACGACGAGTCCGGCGCGCATATTGTCTTCGGCATTGCAAGGCGGGTTCCTCCTCCGAATTCTTAGAAGGTTTTGAACACAATGATAGTGTCCGGCTCTGCAAAACAAGTTCCACATACCACCGTAGAGAGAATAATTTTTGCACAGATTTGCTGACGTATTCCGCGGCGTGACATCACACCACGGCCAAGCCTTTATTCGAATCGTTTTTTACTGTCCCACCTCAGCGCGTTTAGCGAGGCGGTTTCCTTGGCACGTCTTATCAAAGCGTAGATCGCGCCCCCTTATTCCGGGATTCTCATAAATACGGACATGGGTAACCCAACCGTGCCCGTTGGCATGCCTCCTCTATCGAAGGCGAGTCCCAATCGACCACGGGGAGGGCTCTTGGTATTCAACCCCTTTATAAAGAGACCAAGGCCCTCTTCTTTTTTCCACCCTCCATGGAATTCGCCTCGCGCTTCGAGTTCTAACACCCAAAGCTTCAGATTTAGGCGCTTGGACCTTGACGATGTCCGGCTCCGACCAGCTCGGCGATGGATGTCTTCTTCCGTCACAGAAGAAGATGTGCTAAAGCTGCGAGACGCCAGGTATCTAACCGGCGAGATTTCGCATAGGCTGCCTGCTCCAGGGTAGGTCATTCCCACTCCCGAGCCCGGCGAGAGCGTGGTGTTCGTGTCTCACTTTCTTCGGGGTTTAGGCTTCCCGACGGATCCCTTTGTGCGGGGGCTCATGTTTTTATTATGGGCTAGATTTCCATGACTTGAATCCGGAGTCCATCCTCCATATCTCGTCATTCATTGTCGTATGTGAAGCCTTCCTCCATATTACCCCTCACTTTGGATTGTGGCTCAAGACCTTCAAGGTGGAGCCAAGATGATCGAGGGCAACAAGCGAGTCTTGGAGGGGCGGTCATAAGCAAGTGTGCTGATGCTCCGTGGCCCGAGGGCTCTTTTCAAGAGGAGCTTGGTTTGTGGCAACAGGAGTGGTTTTATATCACCGCTCCCAGGGGCACCAAATGGGTGGCGCCACCCGCCTTCCGCTCAGGTCCACCACAGCGGCTGGCATCATGGGTCAACCGGGGCTCGGCTGGGGCCGTCCCAAGGATGTTCCTCTGTTGCAGGGCCGTATTCGAGACCTCCAAGAAAGAGAGATCAATCTGGTCGTGGCGGCGCAGGTTATGCTGATTCGGCGCCTTCTGCCCTACAAACGTCGCCCCCTCCGTCTATGGGAGTTTAATCCGGAGGGACCACGAGCTCTCCAACATTTTATGGGCGCGACGCCCAAGGAGATGTACAAACTGTTCTTAGGATCACAAGAGAAGTGTCCGGACTTGACCGAGGACGCAGGTCTAAGCTGCAATCACCCAGATACTCATGTAAGTAACCCTGTAACTGGACAGGCTGTTCATTCATTTATCATATATATGCCCTTTAAGGGAGTCGTTTCTTGAACAGGAGTGGATAGCCAAGGCAAAGTTGATAAGGTGTCTGGCTCCCCTCCCAGAGACCACGCCGGATCCCATGCTGACCAAGATGTTGAAGGCCGCGCCTTTTAAAGAAGGCGAAGGGGGAGCAGGAAGCAAGCGCCTCCGTGAAGGAGGCTTTCAAGGAAGAGGGATCAGGATCCTCCTCCAAGGGGAGAAGAGGACCGCTTAAGACCCGAAGCCAAGGCCTCAAAGCGGGAAAGAAGTCTTCATCGAAAAATCCGGCGCCGGAAGTATCCCAGCCGCACTATTTCCCCAAGGGATCAGCCCTCCATGAGCCGTAAGTAGAAAGAAGGGGTCCTGTGAATAAAGAACATCCTCAGATTTATTTCAAGATAACCGAATTGTACCTTGTAGTTCGGATCTCAGCCCTTCTCGTGAGCTCGTCTTGAGGATCTTCGTCCGGAGATGATAGAGCGCGCGCCCACCTATCGCGCCTTCGGCGAGGCGGCGACCTCGAAGTGTCGTCATGGAGAGTTTCCACGAGTCCGCGGGGCGGACGGTCCGGCGCCAATCGGGCGTGCGGTCGGAGGAGTGAAGGACCTGCTCGGCGGCGTATATCTCGAAGATCACCGTGCGCTAATGGCTACGGTAATTGAAAGAATTGCATCCGCGAGAGCGGATTGCATGAAGCCGCCAAGTTCTTGACGGGGTTTGAGGTCTGAAAAAATGATGTACCTTCAGCGACATTATGCATATAGAATGCGCCCTGTATAGATAGTAGCCCCTGAGACTCGGTATGCTGTCACAACTGACAGCGTGCCGAGGATCATAATCTTAGTACTAACATGTCGCCATTCCTATGTAGGCGGCGGGGCGTACGGTGGCTAGCCGGACTGATGAATTTGCCGAACTAAAGCGGCAACTTGACGAGGCGGATGCGTACATCGCGCTGGTCAATAAACGGTTTGACGAGTCACAAGGTATGCGACTTCTCCGCGAACACCTGGTAAGGGAGCTTGACGCCCATGCCTTACTACTTGTATGCTTTCATGCAGACGGTGCCGCTGCTGTGGAGAGGCTGCGGGCTGAACTTGCCCGAGCTAAAGAGCAAGCCCGAAAGAGTAATGCGGCCGCTTTAAAGGGGGCCGAAGAGCTGAAAGCCGAACAGGCTGCTCACTGCCAAAGCAAAGAGGAAATGGCCGATTTGGCCCTGAAACTGAAGAATACTACCGACCGCTGCGAGGTTCTTGAAAAGAACGCTGCCGCGGAACAAGAGGACCTGAAAAAGTCCACCGCCAATCCAAGGATGTCCGTTCCGCTATGAGAGCTGCCAAGGAGGAGTTGAGTCGGCCGATATTGCGGCCGGAAACCGTTTACGCTGCGGAGGAAATATACGGATCCGGTATGCTCGGTTGGACAAGCTGTGGAGTTCGGAGGATGCTTATCTGGACTTAGCGGCGAAGCGCGATGGACGCGATTGAGCACTTCCGAGGCGGAAGGGGCACGAAGAGAAGAGCTATTTTGGTCGCAATTCCATAGTCCGGAGCGTCCTCTTCCGTTGACCGATCGGTTGGCCGAATGGGCCAAGCTGAATCGATTATCCGGACTCGCCATGAAGCATGTGATGACTCATTTGTGGCCAGGCGGACCCCAGCCGAAGAGTTATTTTGGCTTAGTGCAGCAGTTCCTTGGTGCGGTACCGCGTATCGACACAATGAAGCGGTCGGCGTGTATTGAGGGCGTGGATGGCTCTTGCCGTGTCAAGGCATCTTGGGCTGAGATGAAGGCCACCGATATTGCGTCCCAGATTCGGACGGCAGCCAGTACCGGTCGGCGCTATTTTGAGGAAGTTCTTCCGGCGCTTCGTTTAATAGAGACGCATGCTCGAAGGATGTTATGTTTGAATGACATGTATAATTTTATGAAACAACATTTCAATTTAATGTAAGAGCTTTTTATACTTGTGCCTTCAAGTAGCAAACTACCTCCTGTGCGGCCGTTGATGTATATATATTTATAACCTAAAAGATGGCAGTCTTCGGCTTCAGCCCCCACGCACATAGTGCGGGGGTGTTTGCAAAGAAGTCGCGCTTTCACACTTAATCCAACGTCTTGGTCCTATAAAGGAGGTGGTAGCGTAGCAAACTAGGCAACCGGACTATAATGCTTTATCACTTTCACTTAGCCATAGGAGTTCGATGGTGGGGCTACTATATAGCCCCTGGGGGTACCGCACTCTCCTGAATTTGGGGTGCGTATGTGCCTGACCGGAAAACGGTCCTTCGTTATTGCGGGGGGATTCTAAACATTCCGGTGAGTCATCGAGTGGTTGACCAGTCTCTCGCTATACCATGACAGTCAGCCGCTCTCTCGAGGTGCTCGCCCGGCGAACTGGGCACAATCGCATAGTTCTCCGGTGCCGCATTAGCGATAGAACGGAATGTAAGGCAGCAAAACACGAGAGCCGGCAAACCCAACATTTGACCAAAGACATGATTCGAGCTGATGCATATAAGGCCTAACTCGAGACGCCGAACACTCCCTAAGGTATTCGGTCTTTTATAAAGCGGGCCGAACAATGCCCTTGGTAACAAGCCCCTGGTGTCCAGGTACGTGCAAACTTCTGATGCGGCCGATGCCAAAACGCCAGCCTCCTCCTTAGTTATAATAAGAGACCGGGGGATGAGTAACAACAAGAGACAGTGAAAAAGGTTTACGCACGGTCTTAATCTGAAAAGAATCCTTGCAATGGGTCCCTGCTGCACGTCTGCGCCTGTGTCTCCGTTGTGCCGTATCCTGGACGGGTATAGCACGGCGTTCATCTGTAAAAGAGAGGAACTTAGTTTGAAAAAGATCGCGCTAAAATGTAATTGGAAATAAAATAGAGTATGATTCAAAAATGAGTAAAATTGAGCTTTATTGTCTCTTGTTGTACATGTGGAGCCCCTTGTAAGGGGTGCAGCGGCTAGTAAGCATCATGTCTATTTATGCGGACTCGCCTAACCGTATCTGGGGTGCGAACGACCTGCTTTAGACGCTTTTGGCCAGCAAGGCCGTATTAGTGTGAGGCTGTTAAGGAAGTCTCGCATTCTTTCCTTGAGGGACACGCGCAGCTTCCTTTAATGAAATGATGCCTCGTGGACCGGGCATTTTAAGTTTAAGAGATGCATAATGCGGTATTGCGTTAAAGCGGCGAAGCTTGGCGTCCCAAAGAGTGCTTGATGGCTACTTTTAAATGGGGCGATGTGGAAGACCAACTTTTCCCGACGGAAGTTGTCGGATGAGCCGAACATAACTTCCAATAGTAGGGAGCCCGTACAATGGGCATATGTGCCTGGCATTATTCCTTGGAAGGAAGTGTTGCTATGGCTAATCCTGTTTGGGTTTATCCCCATGTTGCGGATTGTGTCCTGACATAGCAGGTTTAAATCACTGCCGCTGTCCATTAGGACTTGCGTAAATTGAAGACCGTCGATTATAGGTTCTAGTATCAAGGCAGTCCATCCTGCGTTCCCGATACTTTTGGAGTAGTCCTGATGGTCGAAGGTAATCGGTTTTGACAACCAGTGTTGGGACTCCGCTGGGGTAGATTGTGCGGCGCGTAATTCAATGGGTGCCGCTCTGTTTTCCCCTTTTGTTACTTGAAGTAAGTTTACTGTTTTGACCTCTTGTGGGAAATTCTTTTGTTTTCCGGGGCTCTGCTTGTGGTGCTCGTCATCATCCTCACTTGGTGTGTCGAGCCCCTTGCGTTCGGCGTTGAGTCTGCCGGACTACTTGAAGACCCAATAATCTCTGTGGGTATGGTTTGCAGGCTTCCCGGGAGTACTGTGGATTTGGCATATCTTGCCCAAGATTTTGTTTAAGTTGGATAGCTCATCGCTATTGTCCTTAAGGGCAGTTTTTATTGTTCTGCCGTGAGCTTTTGAATCGGCGTTGATCGCCACGCTCTTTGGACCGTTCCCTTAATCCGGCGCTGGTCCTTGCTGCGTCGTGGTTTCCCATTCCCATCCCTCGACTTGGATGTACTTGGGTCACTGGTATCGCATCTTGCTAGCCAGCTATCCTCCCCGCGCAAAAGCGGGTCATGAGGCTTGTTAGTGCGGCCATTGTTCTTGGCTTTTCTGGCCAAGGTGTCTAGCGAGCCATTCGTCTCGGACGTTGTGTTTAAAAGATGCTAAGGCTTGGCGTCCGGACGATCGACTATTTGGTTCTTTTGGTGAGGAACCTGTTCCGAATTTTCGAGCTGACTCTCCTGCTGTTGGGTTATGTGACTTAGATCGTCTGCGTCCGGAGGTCGGACATAAGTTCCCCGAAATTGGCCCGAAAAGCATCCTCAAGCTCTTCCCAACTACCAATGGTGTTTTCGGGGAGGCTTTTAAGCCAATGCCGGGCTGGCCCTTTGAGCTTGAGGGGTAGGTATTTTATGGCGTGGAGATCATCTCCTCTGGCCATGTGTATGTGGAGGATATAATCCTCAATCCGCACTCGAGGTGCATCGTTCCGTCGTATGCCTCTATGTTTACGGGCTTGAATCCGCTAGAAATTCATGATCCAAAGACCTCATCGGTGAAACATAGAGGGTGCGCGCGCCTCCCTATATTGGGTGTGCCGTGATGTTCGGATATTTGGCGTGTTGTATTGCTCGCTTGAACTTGTTTCCTTGGCCCGTAGATAGATCTAATCGGGCCATCCTTTTGGTGCGAATCCTTATGCGGATCGCGTGCGGCTTATGCGGCGCCGCTTGCCGCTCGTTTGCCATGTGGTCGCGTCTATCCGACCCGGCGGCCTCTTTGTTTTTTGATCGTGGGGGCTCTACGGCCTCCTCATGAATTCGGGCAGTAGTTTGCGCTTTGGGTAGCTCTTTGCTTGGCGGCTGTCGCCATATTTGTCTGCAGTGTTGAGTAATTTACTCCATCTCATTCGGTGTACGTCTTCCGCTGTTCTGAGCCTCTGTTTCTGCTTTTTCAAGCTACGCGCAGTAGCGAGGAGCTCTTTGTGGAGGTTCTTCTGATCCAATGACGTGTCCGGTGTGAGATCGTCCGGACGGTTGTCCTTGCCGGGGACGGGTTGTTTGTCCAAGTTGGCTTGTTCGGATGGTTTCTCAATGGCATGTTTGTCGTCGGCCGGCTCACCCTGCTCTATGGCTGGGTATGTGTGGGCGCTATCTTTGTTAAGGTGGGGTTTTGAGCGACGCTTACGCCGCCGCTTTGACTGCTTCCCGATGGAATTTTCTTTCGCAGCGTCTCGTCGTTCCTCGTTATCGCTTCCCTTAGGTGTGTCCACCATATATATATCGTAAGTTGAGGTAGCCATCCGATTGCCTGTGGGCGCTGGTTCTTAATCGTCTCCGGCGTAAATCGTCCATATCGTCGATGTCCTCGGTCAAGTCGAGCATGTCTGTTAAGTCATCGACAATGGCTACAAAGTGGGTGGTGGGTGGGCGTTGAATTTCTTCGTCGTCCGAATCCCAACCTTCGACCGTAGTTCGGCAGGCTCCTCGACAAAGAGAGACTTTAATGCATTCAGGATATCGCCAAAGGGCGAGTCTTGAAAGATGTCTGCGGGTGAACTCCATAACGGCGCCCGATCGGATTCGATTGGCGGGGCGCGGGAGGTTCGGAGTCCGGAAAGGAGTCCGGCACCTGGGAGTCACGAGCTTTGCAAAGGACAGGGATGGTGTTCGGCTCAATCGCCATAGAGATTTCAGCTCCTGAGGCGGTGTCTAACCAACCGTCCTCGACCGGCGAAACCGGCTCCGGATTAAGGGTCGGGCGGGCACGTGTGCGCCTCGAGCCTTTGTTCGCGCGCGAGCTAGATCGTACCCATCGAGACAAAGTCGGCACGCTCGGTACGTGGCTCGAATCCGTCGAAGATCAAGTCTCCGCGGACATCGGCCGTATAGTTCAAGCTTCCAAATCTGACCGATGGCGGGCGTAGCTTCGATCTGCTCCGGATGGCCTAGCGAATTGGCCCGCATCGCAAAGCCGCCCGAATCTGAAGATCTGTCCAGGGAGAAAAGTCTCACTCGGACTGCGTCGTTCTTGATGATTGAAGGAGCCATCGGGCCTATAGGTGGCGACACGAGGAACTCTCAATGAAAGCACCAATGTCGGTGTCAAAACCGGCGGATCTCGCGTAGGGGGTCCCGAATGTGCGTCTAGGCGGATGGTAACAGGAGACAAGGGACACGATGTTTTACCTGGTTCGGGCCCTCTTGATGGAGGTAATACCCTACTCCTTCTTGATTAATATTGATGATATGGGTAGTACAAGAGTAGATCTACCACGAGATCAGAGAGGCTAAACCCTAGAAGCTAGCCTATGGTATGATTGTTGTTCGTCGTACGGACTAAAACCCTTCGGTTTATATAGACACCGAATGGGGTTAGGGTTACACAGAGTCGGTTACAATGGTAGGAAATCTACATATCCGTATCGCCAAGCTTGCCTTCCACGCCAAGGAAAGTCCTATCCGGACAAGGGACGAAGTCTTCAATCTTGTATCTTCATAGTCCAGGAGTCCGGCCAAAGATGATAGTTCGGCTATCCGGACACCCCCTAGTCCAGGACTCCCTCATGGAGCATGAGGTATTTATTGATTATCTTCCTTATGAGTGGCGGTCGGGGACGAGCGATGGTCTTTTCCTACCAATCTATCCCCCCTAGGAGCATGCGCGTAGTACTTTGTTTCGATGACTAATAGATTTTTGCAATAAGTATGTGAGTTCTTTATGACTAATGTTGAGTCCATGGATTATACGCACTCTCACCCTTCCACCATTGCTAGCCTCTGTAGTATCGCGCAACTTCCGCCGGTACCATAAACCCACCATATACCTTCTCAAAACAACCACCATACCTACCTATCATGGCATTTCCATAGCCATTCCGAGATATATTGCCATGCAACTTTCATCATCATCATATACATGACTTGAGCATTCATTGTCATATTGCTTTGCATGACCGTAAGATAGCTAGCATGATGTTTTCATGGCTTGTCCGTTTTTTGATGTCATTGCTACGCTAGATCATTGCACATCCCGGTACACCGCCGGAGGCATTCATATAGAGTCATATCTTTGTTCTAGATATCGAGTTGTAATATTGAGTTGTAAGTAAATAAAAGTGTGATGATCATCATTATTAGAACATTGTCCCATGTGAGGTTATCAAAATAAAAGTGGCCAAAGAAGCCCCAAAAAGAAGAAGAGAGAGAGGCCAAAGAAGCCTACAAAAAAAGAAAAAAAAGAAAAAAAAAGAGAAAAAGAGAGAAGGGGCAATGTTACTATCCTTTTACCACACTTGTGCTTCAGAGTAGCACCATGTTCTTCATATAGAGAGTCTCTTGAGTTATCACTTTCATATACTAATGGGAATTTTCATTATAGAACTTGGCTTGTATATTCCAACGATGGGCTTCCTCAAATGCCCTAGGTCTTCATGAGCAAGCAGGTTGGATGCACACCCACTTAGTTTCAATTCGAGCTTTCATATACTTATAGCTCTAGTGCATCCGTTGCATGGCAATCCCTATTCACTTACATTGATATCTATTGATGGGCATCTCCATAGCCCGTTGATACGCCTAGTTGATGTGAGACTATCTTCTCCTTTTTGTCTTCTCCACCATCATATTCTATTCCACCTATAGTGCTATGTCCATGGCTCACGCTCATGTATTGCGTGAAAGTTGAAAAGGTTTGAGAGCGCCAAAAGTATGAAACAATTGCTTGGCTTGTCATCGGGGTTGTGCATGATGTGAGTATTTTGTGTGAAGAAGATGGAGCATAGCCAAACTATATGATTTTTTAGGGATAACTTTCTTTGGCCTTGTTATTTTGAAAAGACATGATTGCTTTATTAGTAGGCTTGAAGTATTATTGTTTTTATATCAAATGATAGACTATTGCTTTGAATCACTCGTATCTTAATATTCATGCCATGATTAGATTACATGATCAAGATTACGCTAGGTAGCATTCTACATCAAAAATTATCTTTTTTATCATTTACCTACTCGAGGACGAGTAGGAATTAAGCTTGGGGATGCTGATACGTCTCCGTCGTATCTATAATTTTTGATTGTTCCATGCCAATATTCTACAACTTTCATATACTTTTGGCAACTTTTTATACTATTTTTGGGACTAACATATTGATCCAGTCCCCAGTGCCAGTTCCTGTTTGTTGCATGTTTTTTGTTTCGCAGAATATCCATATCAAACAGAGTCCAAACGGGATAAAAACTGACGAAGATTTTTTTGGAATATATATGATTTTTGGCAAGAAAAATCCACGCGAGACGGTGCCCGAGGTGGCCACGAGGCAGGGGGGCGCGCCTGCCCCCCTGGGCGCGCCCCTGACCCTCGTGAGCCACCCGTAAGGCGGTTGATGCCCTTCTTCCGCTGCAAGAAAGCTAATGTCCGGATAGAGACCGTGTTAAAATTTCAGCCCAATCGGAGTTACGGATCTCCGGGAATATAAGAAACGGTGAAAGGGAAGAATCTGAGAACGCATAAACAGAGAGAGACAGATCCAATCTCGGAGGGGATCTTGCCCCTCCCGTGCCATGGAGGCCATGGACCAGAGGGGAAACCCTTCTCCCATCTAGGGAGGAGGTCAAGGAAGAAGAAGAAGAAGGAGGGGGGCTCTCCCCCCTCGCTTCCGGTGGCACCGGAGTGCCACCGGGGGCCATCATCATCACCGCGATCTACACCAACACCTCTGCCATCTTCACCAACATCTCCATCACCTCCCCCCCTCTATATACAGCGGTCCACTCTCCCGCAACCCGCTGTACCCTCTACTTGAACATGGTGCTTTATGCTTCATATTATTATCCAATGATGTGTTGCCATCCTATGATGTCTGAGTAGATTTTCGTTGTCCTATCGGTGGTTGATGAATTGCTATGATTGATTTAATTTGCTTGTGGTTATGTTGCTGTCCTTTTGTGCCCATCATATGATTGCGCGCGTGGATCACACCCTAGGGTTAGTTGTATGTTGATAGGACTATGTATTGGAGGGCAAGAGTGACAGAAGCTTCAACCTAGCATAGAAATTGATGCATACGGGATTGAAGGGGGACCGATATACCTTAATGCTATGGTTGGGTTTTACCGTAATGAACATTAGTAGTTGCGGATGCTTGCTAATAGTTCCAATCATAAGTGCATAGAATTCCAAGTCAGGGATGACATGCTAGCAGTGGCCTCTCCCACATAATACTTGCTATCGGTCTAGTAAAGTAGTCAATTGCTTAGGGGCAATTTCGCAACTCCTACCACCACTTTTCCACACTCTCTATATTTACTTTATTGTTTCTTTATCTAAACAGCCCCTACCTTTTATTTATGTAATCTTTATTATCTTGCAAACCTATCCAACAACACCTACAAAGTACTTCTAGTTACATACTTGTTCTAGGTAAAGCGAACGTCAAGCGTGCGTAGAGTTGTATCAGTGGTCGATAGAACTTGTGGGAATATTTGTTCTGCCTTTAGCTCCTCGTTGGGTTCGACACTCTTACTTACCGAAAACTGTTGTGATCCCCTATACTTGTGGGTTATCAAGATAGTGCAACTTATTTGTGGCACTGTCGTTTAGGTCATATCGGTGTAAAGCGCATGAAGAAACTCCATACTGATGGACTTTTGGAACCACTTGATTATGAATCACTTGGTACTTGCGAACCGTGCCTCATGGGCAAGATGACTAAAACGTCGTTCTCCGGTACTATGGAGAGAGCAACAGATTTGTGACGCCCCGAGACCGACGCGCCAGGTGTCTTCCAATTATTCGCTGTTGTTGCCATGTCATTGCTTGCGTGTCGCATCTTTCCATATCATCATGTTCATTGCATCAT
This sequence comes from Aegilops longissima, assembly GCA_021605205.1. NCBI lineage: Eukaryota > Viridiplantae > Streptophyta > Magnoliopsida > Poales > Poaceae > Aegilops > Aegilops longissima. Next base: position 569,359,099 of record CM038677.1, read on the forward strand.
CATGTTTTCAAAACTTGCATCCGTCCCGGTCTCCTCGTTCTCTCTGTTGTCCGTTCTGAGCCTAGACACACTTGCACGCGCCCGCGGCATATCCGATATAGTATTTTATAAGTGGCTGGAAAATGTTCTCTGAATGGGTTGAAAGTTGGCATGCGGTGTTGTTATGTTGTTAGTAGGTCGCCTGCCAAGTTTCATCGCATTCGGAGTCCGTTTAACGCCCCAACGGATAACTATAGCGGCAATATAGTCGGTCAAACGTCGGACATTTTCGGTCTCCAGAAACAGTTGCCGGGCTGCTTTCCCCCTCTTTCCTCTCAGCCCAAGCCCGTCTTCACAGTCCACCTAGGCCCAGCTTGACCCCTCGCGCACGTCCGAAAGTTGTCCCGAACCCGACCCGGGCAGTCGTCACCGTTGGGTCCGGATCATCCCCAAACGTCTATAAAACATGTCCTTTTTCTTATTTGGGCTACCTAACTTTTTTTTCCCGTCCGTCCGATTACGATCAGAGGGACCTAATCGCCCTAAACTGTTTTCATCTGCTATAAATATTAGGTCCAACCCTAGATCCTAGGGTCTTGTCCCATCCTCCGGTCCTCCCAGCCAGCCGCCGCCACCGGCAAATTTGACCATTTTGACCTCTGGGCGAAATCAATTCACGGAATGAACTTCCCGTGAAACTATTTCACACCCCTAACCTTTTTGTGTAGCGCCACCACGACGGGCGCCACTCCCTCTTGTCAGCGCCTAGCACGGCGTTGCACACGAGTCCACCGTGGCAGCCCCTGGGCCGCACCCAGCGATTGCGCCTCGGCTAGGCGCCACACGTGTAACGTCTGCGCCAGCGCATAAGGCGCTGCGGTGACTTAGATGCCACCGCCCGCTCCCCTCCCCCACCCCACCCATTCGTTCGGTTTTGAAATGTGAAGCAGCGGCCAAGGGGGGTTCCTCCTCTCCCCTCTCAATCCCTCTCCCAAATCCTTGAGATCCGACGATTTGGTCCGTGTATTTCTTCACCAATCCATCCTAGAAGGTATTCTCTTCCGATCCCCTTCTTTCTATCCATAGAAAATATGATATTTTGAAGATTTGGGGAATACTTGTTTGATTAGATTAGATTTGAATCTTGCATGTATTGATTTGTTTGATTGATTTGGGGAACCCTTGTTTGTTTGATTTGTGGAACCCTAGTTTAGTTTATGGAAGAGTTATTTTTATGAAGTAGGCATAGTTTATGGAAAAGTTATTTGTATGAAGTAGGCCTAGTTATTTGTGGAACCCTTTTTTATTAGTTATGTTTGATTTGATATGGTTGCATACATAGATTGGTATGGTTGCATCTAGTAGGCCTACTTTAGTTTTTTTGTATTCAAAAGATAATCGTGTTGACAAGAAAGCTTTCTTGCAAATTGCTAGGATGGTTTGGCTTCTCAATGATCATTGGGATCTCTGACACCGGTCGTGCGCTATGTCGGTGAAGCAGCGGTAATAATGAAAGTTGCGGTGTTATGAATTTCGTGTTTTTTCAAACACATACCCCCATATGTAATGATTTGTTTGTTTGCTTGTAGGAGCTTGCACCTCTGAAGCTTGGGCTCACGGGTCAACCTTGGGTGGATGCGCTATGATGAGCGATTACCGCCTTATGTTAGGGAGACAAGACTTCTCCCTTTCATTCAGTTAATCACCGGTCGGCGCCACCCAACAATGCTCCAAAGACTCACCACGCTTATTGATCATTGGAGGCGGAGACACACACTTTCCATCTTGGATTGGGAGATGACCGTGGCGCTCAGGATATAGCTATGATCACCGGTCTTCCTATCGATGGGAATCCTCTATGTATGAGCACCGATTCGATGGGTGGCGCGAGCAAATGCTTTCCCTTATCGGTATGGTTCCTCCGAGCCGCGGGAACCAAGTAGAAGGCAAGAAGAAGGAAAGAGTCACGGCCGGTGCTACTTTCACGTGGATTATGTCGAACTTGATAATTGCCACGAGGATCTTGATGAGGACACGGTGAAGACATATGCTCGTGTCTACATGTGGTACGTGATATCCGAGAGTATGTTTGCCGATGGCACGAGCAAGAATGCTCCATGGATGTGGCTCAAGCGTTGACCGTCTTCGATAGCAAATGGAGTTGGGGTTGGCGACACCGGCTTACTTGTATAGACAGTATGAAGTTGTTTCGTTTCAATTCATTGGTACATTATGAATGCGATCTTCTTGTTAACTCAACCATGTTCTCTTTTATATGCGGTTGGACGAAGCTTTGTTGTAGGCTATCTGGAGGTATTGGTGGTTGTTTGCTCGCACTTTCCATATGGAGCTGGGAGCATTTGCGGTTGGACGACCGAAGACCGTGAAGTTCGATGATTGGGGCGAGAAAGACGACCCTACGGTTCCCCACTTGGGCTTACAAGTGGGATGTGTTAAATGAGATGACGGATGATCCCTCGGTCATGTACAAGCTGTCTGAGGCGAGATGGACGCGATCACGCTGGCGGTGAATCGACATTGCATAAGTTATTATCATGCTTCCATCGTAACTTCGATATCAATTTTGCATTTTATCCCATTTTGTAGGTTGTATGGGAACCGTATGGAAAAGGAGAGAGTTTTGGGAACCCTATAGAGTTCAATTTGAATCCGATGTGCACTAGGGATAGGGATCTCGGCATATCGGTGTCCACTCATATGCAATCTGGGCGGTTGAGCTTCACCGCCACATCGGGTGTACCGTCGTTTGGTTTGTTCATGCCACACCCGCGGAGTGGGAGGACACCTCCATAGTGCTACGTGTAAGATATAATCAACCTTGAACAATTAGCAGCTTCTCGGCGGTTTCGATGATGCTAATATTATGTTTCTAACTTGCGGGTTGGATAGGAAAAAGCGGCGGAAGATCAAGGATTGGGCCAAGCATCACAACAACTATGTCATCGGTGGGCGCTGGCATGTGGAGCAAGCTAGAAATTTGGAAAACGAGCCAAGCCGTGAGCCTTTGCCTGATTATGTTCAACAACTATCTAACATGGTTTCTATCGTCACCCGTTTGGAGGTATGCAAGCCGGTATGATGATAAGATTTTGGAAGAACCCACCGTCTTTGATGAGGTAGCCCGGCACCATTACAACGCATTAGTCGGAAAGGCAACTCGGTGATCCTGCGGGGCCAATGATGAACTTTGTGGTATTTTCCCTTTTTGCTTTTCAATTCGCACTATTCACATCTTCACTTGCCTAACACGTTAATACCGTTTATGTTCATAGCGTGCCCGGATCAAGAAAGCGGTGATGAGACCGACACTATTACGAAAACAACCCGGTGGCAAAAGCGATGGGGAAGGTGCACTTCGAGCATTCATTAAGGTTCACATCTCCTTCAAACTAGCACTTAACATGTGTTGCTACGTTCGATGTCTCATTCACTTGTTCATGTTGCAGCGCTAGGGCCAAAAGTTAAGGCGGTTGTCAAACTAGCAACAAATGAGCAATGGGAACTTTACTTGGATCAAAACAAGGGGATCAGAGAATATTACCTTGAGGGAGGGTTTGACTTCAAAATCCACGGACAAATTCTTCAAATTTGCAAGATTTGGAAGAGGATTTGAGAGGGGAGAGTGGGAGAGAAAAGCTCGGGGAGGAGAGTGGGAGAGTGTGTTGTGTGGGGGTGGGGAGGGGGCAGCCAAGTGGCTGGATAAGTCACAAGATCAGGCCTTCTGGCGCTAGCGCCAGCACTTTCAAGTGTGGCGCCTAGAGCGGAGGCGCACATTACATGTGTGGTGCCTGGCAGGGGCGTTACCTTCTTGAGTCTTGAGCCCTGGGGCTGCCATGGTGGACTGGTGTGCAACGCCCCGTGCTAGGCGCTGCACAGTAGGGTGCGGCGCCGTCGTGGCGGGCGCTACACAAAAAAGTTAGGGGTGTGAAATAGTTTCACGGGTAGTTCATTCCGTGAATTGATTTCGTCCAGAGGTTAAAATGGTCAAATTTGCCGCCGCCACCACTCCACCAAAAATCTCTCGGGATCCATCCCCTCCTTGTTTTCTCACACCAGCCAACCAAATCCTTCCCTCCTCGATCCCGTTGAACCCGAGATCCTTCTCCCCAACCAGCCTCCTTCCCGAGCGCCTCCTCGCCTGAAGCCGTCCTCGCTGCCCGGATCCGTTTCCCAGGTCGCTGGACCTCCCTGCAAGCGTCGCCGCCGGAGGCCACAGGTCCAGCGCCATGCCCCGCGGCCTCTCCTGTTGCTACCGCTGCTCTGCTCTGTCGAAGACGACGAGCACCCGCCCGAGACAGCAGCGCCGTTGACCGTGCGCGTGGGCCGCATCCGCGCCAAGTCACTCTTTACGCTGCTCCCCGTCTGCTCCTTGTCGCGTCGGTCCATTGACGGCGTCAACCAGCGGCTCATCCCGCGCCTCTGCTCGCTGCGCTGACCGTCGCCCGTGTTTTCCCTCGTCCCGCTCGTCTCCGAAACTAGCGCCGACCCCCACCACCCTCGTTTGTCCGGCGAGCCGCCGGCGATCTTCATCTGAGATGAGCGCCGCTGCCCCCTTCTTCTTCCCCTTCCCAGTGCTCCCCCGTACCTCTCGGTCTCATTCTTCTCTCTCTCTCTCGCAGGGAACCGGCTTGGTCGTCGCCCGTTCATCGCCCCGCTGTCGGATTTGGCAAGCTCCGGCCTCCCTTGCCATCTCGCGTCACCGGAATCCTGCCAGTTCCAAGCCCGCCGCTGCTGAACCTCGCGCCTGCCACAGCCGCTGCATCGAGCGCCGCTCGACCCCGTGTTGACCCGTCGCCCTGCCAAGTCCATGGAGCCGCTTTGCCTGCTGCTTCCTGCATCGCAGCCACGCCAAGGCCATGCATCCCCGTATCTAGATCACCGCGCCGCCACACCGGAGACAGCCAGCACCATCGCCGCCCTGCATCCCCTGCTTCAGGTCGAGCAGCGTGCCACAACGCTCGACCGCGCGTTGACTGCGCCCGTCTCGCGCGTGGGTCGCCTGCTGGCCTCCAGATCAGGCCCAGCGTGCCCTGCCAGGCCGCCTCCTCCACAGATCTGGGCCTCAGCCCACTGGGTGAGGCCACACCCCCAGCGCCCCACCTTTTTATTCCTGCTGTTAGGCTAGTCAATTTCGGCCCGTTTCGTGTTTTTTCTTCCATAGAACGATTTTCCTAATTAACCAGGGAATTGCAGTTTTGCAATCTAGCCCCAAAACTTCATGCATATCCTAGTCAATTAATCGTGAATCGGTTTAAAACAAACTTTATATGTAAAATGCTTAGAATTGTGTCTAGTTTCATAATATCCAACTTTCAACCATGTTTAAAATGTTTAAGCTGCTGTTTGCATTTATTTGCTCCATTGCCATGCTAAAATGATTTAATTTATAACTTAATAACCGTAGTTCCAAATTTAATAAACTTTATATGTAAATAGGGTAGAAAAATGCATAGGTTAACATGGTGACTTTACTTTGCATGTTTAATAACTCTAAAATATGGTTAAGGGTAGAACAGTACCAAATCCATATTTTGCATATGAGGATTTTCCGGAATTGTTGTTTGTTGTCCCGACCTCATTTAAACTTGCCTAGATAGGTAGTTTTCGTTATGCTTCACCTCTTCCCATGTTAACATTTAATATTGTTGGGTACATAAACGAGAGAGAACTAAATAAGTCATGTGGTGTTTCGTCAATATGCAACTCGTTGCATATTGAGCTCCACTTAACTTGTAGTTTTGCTTGTGCACTTTGCCATGTCATGCCTCATTAAACCGGACATGGATCATACTTGTTTGCGCATCATGCCATGATTATGTGAGGGTTGTTTACTATGTTGTTTGCTTCTTTCCGGGTTGCTTCTCTCGTTAGCTTCGGTTTCGTTCCGGAGTTGTGAGGATCCGAATCGACTACGTCCGCTTGTCTTCTTCATGGACTCGTTCTTCTTCCTTGCGAGATCTCAGGCAAGATGACCATACCTTCGAAATCACTTCTATCTTTGCTTGCTAGTTGCTCGCTCTATTGCTATGCTGTGACACCTACCACTCGCTATATCATGCCTCCCATATTGCCATGTCAAGCCTCTAACCCACCTTTCCTAGCAAACCGTTGTTTGGCTATGTTACCGCTTTGCTCAGCCCCTCTTATAGCATTGATAGTTGCAGGTGAAGCTGAAGTTTGTTCCATATTGGGACATGGATATGTTGGTATATCACAATATCTCTTATTTTAATTAATGCATCTATATACTTGGTAAAGGGTGGAAGGCTCGGCCTTATGCCTGGTGTTTTGTTCCACTCTTGCCGCCCTAGTTTCCGTCATGCCGGTGTTATGTTCCTTGATTTTGCGTTCCTTCCGCGGTTGAGTGTTATGGGAACCCCTTGACAATTCGCTTTGAATAAAACTCCTCCAGCAAGGCCCAACCTTGGTTTTACCATTTGCCACCTAAGCTTTTTCCCTCGGGTTTCCGGAGCTCGAGGGTCATCTTTATTTTAACGCCCCCCCGGGCCAGTGCTCCTCTGAGTGTTGGTCCAAACTAGAGCCCCTTGCAGCGCCACCTCGGGGAAACTTGAGGGTTGCTTTTAGTTGTACGGACTGCTCATCCGGTGTGCCCTAAGAACGAGATATGTGCAGCTCCTATCAGGATTTGTCGGCACATTCGGGCGGCTTTGCTGGTCTTGTTTTACCATTGTCGAAATGTCTTGTAACCGGGATTCCGAGTCTGATCGGGTCGTCCTGGGAGAAGGAATATCCTTCATTGACCGTGAGAGCTTATGATGGGCTAAGTTGGGACACCCCTGCAGGGTTTTGAACTTTCGAAAGCCGTGCCCGCGGTTATGGGCAGATGGGAATTTGTTAATGTCCGGTTGTAGAGAACTTGACACTTAACTTAATTAAAATGAATCAACCGCGTGTGTAGCCGTGATGGTCTCTTTCCGGCGGAGTCAGGGAAGTGAACACGGTTTTGGTGTTATGCTTGAACGTAAGTAGTTCAGGATCACTTCTTGATCATTATAGCTTCTCGACCGAGCTTTACTTCTCTTCTCGCTCTTATTTGCGTAAGTTAGCCGCCATATATGCTTAGTGCTTGATGCAGCTCCACCTCACTACCTTTCCCTACCCATAAGCTTAAATAGTCTTGATCTCGCGGGTGTGAGATTGCTGAGTCTCGTGACTCACGATACTTCAAACAGATTGCGGTGCCGATGATACCAAAGGCAGATGGCATAACCGAGCTCAAGTGGGAGCTTGATGAAGATCTTGTTCGTTGTGTTGTTTCGTTTCCTATTGATCAGTAGTGGAGCCCAGTTGGGACGATCGGGGATCTAGCATTTGGGGTTGTCTTCTTTTACTTTGGTTCTGTAGTCGGACCTTGATTGTATTCTGGATGATGTATGTATAACTTGTATTGTGTGAAGTGGCGATTGTAAGCCAACTCTTTATCCCTCTCTTATTCAGTACATGGGATGTGTAAAGATTACCCCTCTTGCGACATGCCTACTATGCGGTTATGCCTCTAAGTCGTGCTTCGACACGTGGGAGATATAGCCGCATCATGGGTGTTACAAGTTGGTATCAGAGCCTTCCCCGACTTAGGAGCCCCTGCTTGATCGAATCGCTGACGTTGTTGAGTCTAGAAAAATGTTTTGAGTCTTTTAGGATTATATATATCGAAGAGTAGGAATCTTTTTACTCCTCAGTCCCTTCGTCGCTCTGGTGAGGCATCCTGACGTAGAGTTTTGACTCTTCTCTCCTCAAATTTCACTAAAAAAAATTAGGATCATGCGGGTATCTTGGAATCGTTGCGATGGTTCTACGAGAACATTGTTCTTGGTGCCTCCTGACATTTAGGGGTTGTGGCAGTGTCCCGAGGAGTTGAGCTTCGAGGTGTTGTCGTCACAATTTTATCGTTGCAGTTCTGGAATACTTGAGTTCGCCGACATCGAAAATCTCTTTTATGCAGTTGTTGGTGAGATAACCTCGACGCCACCCAGTACTGGGGCGGGAGTTCGGGAGTATTGCCATAACTTTTATAACGGATGCTTTTCGAAGGTTGAGGTAAACGATTTCCGAAGGTTTCTTGGTTATGTGTTGAAGGATGGATACAACTAGATGTAGGATTTGCTAGTTTTGGGTGAGATATTATGCTTCCCCTGTATCCCCAACACCTGATTGCATAACCGGAAAGTTTCGGGAGTTTATAAGTGGGAATTCAAGTAGCTCCTAGAATATCTTTCCAACAAACACATGATACGATATGGGATCTATCATATATTTGTTTCCGGCTTATTCTGCAAGCCAATCCTTTGTTTTGTTTTCAGTTGTGGTATTCGAGTTGCTTCAAAGTCAAGTATTGATTCCATACCTTCCTTAAGCGATGCTCTCATATTTCTATGAGAGTATTAATACTTTTTGATCATCAAGGTTATCATCCCAATTCTATTTCCAACCGGCGCGCTTCTCTTTGAGATGATCCTATCATTTTTCAACATCCGCAAGATCAACTCAAAGTCTTCTCAACGTTATTTGTTTAATCCATCCCAAGTTGCCTTTGTTTTCCCGCCCTCCCGCCCTTTTTTCTTCTTGGACTCAGATTGTCTAATCAAGTATCCTCTTATCGATGGGAAGTCTCTCCATTATTTTCCTTCAATGTTCTTATCCTGTGATTCTCATGAAGATGCTCTACAAGCTTATCATTCTTCATTCTTTTCTTCTACGGTGGATTCAAGTCAAGCTTTGTTCATCATATCTTTTCCTCGTTTCAAATGTTTTTCTCATGCCGGTGCACCTCTTAATCATCCACTTATCGCTATTCAATTATTCCAGAGTGCTGAAGATATCTCAGAAGACTCAAGTTTCCATTATCAATTCGCTCAAGTTCTTTTGAGGATGTTATTTCATTCAAGCCATTTAAATCAACCGGTGCAATCTCCTTTTCAAGTAATCGTTCAACGGTGTTTCTTTTGAGTGGGCCCTAACCCACAGGTCTTTTCCCAGGATCTTACCTGACTCTTCTAATTTTCTCGGAGCTTCTCAAATTCTTTTCCAAGTTTTACGTAAGAATGAATTATCATTAGTCATATGTCTTTCTCCAAGATCTTTCAAATTCTTTTCATCATTGGTTCAAACTTTCTAATTGTCATTCCGGAGTGCCTCAGCAATTCATGGTGGTGTTTCTCGTCGTCATTCTTGAATTTTTGAAGACCGAAAAAGAGTTTCTCTTAAATCTTGCTTCCTTCTATTCAAGATTCATGGTTCTAGCTTGATGCCATCCTCTCATAATTGTTTTTTATTGTGAGAATTCTTTTCAACCATCTGGAGCAATCAGGAGTCTTTTCAGTTTGCTTCTCCGGAGCCCATCATCTCAGAATTATTCATCCTCAGCTTTTAGCTATTGTTCTCCAAAAATCTTACCGGTGCATCATTCAAGTATTCTCTAATCATCTCGTGATCTCTTCGTTCTCGTATATTTATATTCCCTCAAGTATCTTCATTCGTTCTCCAATTCTTCCTGGTGAATTGTGCCTTTGCTACTTTCATTTTCAACTCTTACGGTGGTTCATTCAAGATTTCTCTTCCTTCGTTATCATATTAATTCATACGTTGTTTCAATCCTACCGTTGGTTCATTGAAGATTTTCCCAAGTTTGCGCTATATCTATCTTAATCCTTTCTATGAGAATAAGTAGTATGCCAAGTCCGTTGCTTGTCATCAATTTAAATTGGTGAAGGATACGCATAACATAATTCTTATTCTTGCTTCATCCAAGTGATTGATTCATTCTTTCAGAGTTTGTTCACGATGAGTAAATTCTCGGTTCAAGTGCTTCATACTCTTCCCGGAGTTCCAAGATCTCTCAGTTATATCACCACGAAGATTCATCTAAATCATTGCAAGGCTTCACCTTGTGTTTTCAACTTCTCTTTCTTTTTATCATCCTTTTGTTACCGGAGTTCTTCATGGAGGCTCTACATCATGGTTCGGCAAGGATTCCTTTCATTCTTCAATTGTTCTTCAAGATTTCTCTCGGAGCTAAGATCCGCCAAACTTTACTCAAAGATAAACATGTTGTTCAACACATGTTTGTTTTGAGGAGTTCAAGTATTCTTCTTGCATTTCGAAGTGCAATTCCTTCTACCTTATCTTTTGAGGTGGTGCTATATCTTTTCTTGACAATTTCCATTCTTGTTTCGCGATTCACGTGTTGTCAAGAATGAGGTACTTTAAATCCATCAACCTCTTCATTGGAGTTATCTTGGGTTATATTACACCTAAAGCCTTCCCTAAGGAATGTTGCTATTGTGGTGCCTATCAATAATCCAAGTTTCCTCCTATTCTCGCGATGAAAGAAGTTTTCATCTCTTCGTTGTTCTCAAGCGAGCAATTGATTCCGTTTATGGCAGAATTTCACTTCATAGTTTTGAGTTGTTTTCCATAAGCCCACATCAAGCTTATGCTTTCGTTGTTGATAATCCAACAACTCCGTTCAACCTTTTCTTCGTAAGCATGCTCTTTAAATTTTATTTGCGAGAGTTGTCATTCTTCCCTCCGTTCATTTCATTCCATTCTTTCTTCTTCCGGAGGCATTGTGATGTTGCTCTCTTCACTCTTCATCTCTAATTGTGAGGATCATGTTCTTTCCTTTTGCTTATCCATTTAACGGAGTGTTGTGTTTTCATTCGAGCTCTCTCATCTTGTCAAGTTTTGCCTTCCTTCTCAACCGGAGTGATGTCTGGAATCTTTCTTACCCATTGTGCCATTCTTTCAATAGTTCCGGAGGTAGTGTGTTCTTGATTTCATCAAGTATCCTCTCATCTTGTCAAATTCATGTTCAATTCCTTCCATTTACAGTAGGAGTGTTGTTCAAATTATATCATTCTTATTCCTTCTCCATCTTGTTTTAACCGGAGTGTTGTGTCTATCATTCCCCTTCTAACCGGAGTCTCATCCAAGTGCCTTCTTTTGCCAAGTTCCTATTCTATGCCTTCCATTCCCAACCGGAGTGTTGTCGTAATTGATCTTTATCGTTCCTTGTTCCTCTTTTCTAACAGAGTGTTTTCAACTCTGTTCATTTTCTTTGTATTCTTTCTTTCAATTGGTTTAACCTCGCAAGGTTCTTTGGTTTCACTCGTTTGTCAAAGAAGCAACTTAGTTTTACCTCTTATCTTCCTCTTCCTTTTCCCTCCGGTGCCAATCTAGATCTCGGGGCGAGATCCTCTCGTAGTGGTGGAGTGTTGTGACACCCCGAGACCGACGCGCCAGGTGTCTTCCAATTATTCGTTGTTGTTGCCATGTCATTTCCTTGCGTTTCGCATCATGCCATATCATCATCTGCATTGCATCATCATGTTTTCAAAACTTGCATCCATCCCGGTCTCCTCATTCTCTCCGTTGTCCGTTCTGAGCCCAGACACACTTGCGCGCGCCCGCGGCATGTCCGATATAGTATTTTATAAGTGGCCGGAAAATGTTCTCGGAATGGGTTGAAAGTTGGCATGCGTTGTTGTTATGTTGTTAGTAGGTCGCCTGCCAAGTTTCATCGCATTCGGAGTCCGTTTGACGCCCCAATGGATAACTATAGCGACAATATAGTCGGTCAAACGTCGAACGTTTTCGGTCTCCGGAAACAGTTACCGGGCTGCTTTCCCCCTCTTTCCTCTCAGCCCAAGCCCTTCTTCACAGTCCACCTAGGCCCAGCTTGACCCCTCGCGCGCGTCCAAAAGTTGTCCCGAACCCGACCCGGGCAGTCGTCACCGTTGGGCGCGGATCATCCCCAAATGTCAATAAAAAATCTCTTTTTTTTCTTATTTGGGATACTTAACCTTTTTTTCCGTCCGTCCGATTACGATCGGAGGGACCTAACCGCCCTAAACTGTTTTCTTCTGCTATAAATATTAGGTCCAACCCTAGATCCTAGGGGTCTTGTCCCATCCTCCCAGCCAGCCACCGCCACCACTCCACCAAAAATCTCTCGGGATCCATCCCCTCCTTGTTTTCTCACACCAGCCAACCAAATCCTTCCCTCCTCGATACCGTTGAACCCGAGCTCCTTCTCCCCAACCAGCCTCCTTCCCGAGCGCCTCCTCGCCTGAAGCCGTCCTCGCTGCCCGGATCCGTTTCCCAGGTCGTCGGACCTCCCTGCAAGCGTCGCAGCCGGAGGCCACAAGTCCAGCGCCATGCCCCACGGCCTCTCCTGTTGCTACCGCTGCTCTGCTCTGTCGAAGACGACGAGCACCCGCCCGAGACAGCAGCACCATTGACCATGCGTGTGGGCCGCATCCGCGCCAAGTCACTCTTCGCGCTGCTCCCCGTCTGCTCCTTGTCGCGCCGGTCCATTGACGGTGTCAACCAGCGGCTCATCCCGCGCCTCTGCTACGCTCTGGCGACCGTCGCCCGTGTTTTCCCTCGTCCCGCTTCGTCTCCAAACCAGCGCCAAACCCCGCCGCCCTCGTTTGTCCGGCGAGCCGCCGGCGATCTTCATCCGAGATGAGCGCCGCTGCCCCCTTCTTCTTCCCCTTCCCAGTGCTCCCCATACCTCTCGGTCTCATTCTTCTCTCTCTCTCCGCAGGGAACTGAAGGAAATATGCCCTAGAGGCAATAATAAAGTTATTATTTATTTCCTTATATCATGATAAATGTTTATTATTCATGCTAGAATTGTATTAACCGGAAACATAATACATGTGTGAATATATAGACAAACAGTATGTCACTAGTATGCCTCTACTTGACTAGCTTGTTAATCAAAGATGGTTATGTTTCCTAACCATGAACAAGGAGTTGTTGTTTGATTAACAAGGTCACATCATTAGTTGAATGATCTGATTGACATGACCCATTCCGTTAGCTTAACACTTGATCGTTTAGTATGTTAATGCTTTCTTCATGACCCATACATGTTCCTGTAACTATGAGATTATGCAACTCCGCTTACGGAGGAACACTTTGGTACTACCAAACGTCACAACGTGAATCGGGTGATTATAAAGGAGTACTACAGGTGTCTCCAAAGGTACTTGTTGGGTTGGCGTATTTGAGATTAGGTTTTGTCACTCCGATTGTCGGAGAGGTATCTCTAGGCCTTCTCGGTAATACACATCACATAAAGCCTTGCAAGCATTGCAACTAAAGAGTTAGTTGTGAGATGATGTATTACGGAACGAGTAAAGAGACTTTCCGTAACGAGATTAAACTAGGTATTGGATACCGACGATCGAATCTCGGAAAGTAACATACCGATGACAAAGGGAACAACGATGTTGTTATGCGGTTTGACCGATAAAGATCTTCGTAGAATATGTAGGAACCAATATGAGCATCCAGGTTCCGCTATTGGTTATTGACCGAGAATAGTTCTAGGTCATGTCTACATAGTTCTCGAACCGTAGGGTCCGCACGCTTAAGGTTTCAATGACGGTTATTATGAGTTTATGTATTTTGATGTACCAAGGAGTTCGAGTCCCGGATGTGATCACGGACATGACGAGGAGTCTCGAAATGGTCGAGACATAAAGATTGATATATTGGATGGTTATATTCGGACACCGAAAGGTTCCGGAAGTTTCGGAGAAAACCGGAGTGCCGGAGGGGTTACGGAACCCCGGGAAGTTATGGGCCTTATTGGGCCAAGAGGGAGAGAGGGCTGCACCAGAGGTGGTGCGCCCCCCTCCATGGGGAGTCCGAATTGGACTAGGAGGCGCAGCCCCCTTCCCTCTCCCTCTCCTCTCTTTCCTTCCCTTCCTCTTCCTAGTAGGACTAGGAAAGGGAGTCCTACTCCTACTAGGAGGAGGACTCCCCCCTCCCTTGGTGCGCCCCAAGGGCTGGCCGCCCTCCCCTTGCTCCTTTATATACGGGGCAGGGGGCACCCTAGAACACACAAGTTGATCTACGGATCGTTCCTTAGCCGTGTCGGTGCCCCCTCCACTATATTCCACCTCGGTCATATTGTAGCGGTGCTTAGGCGAAGCCTGCGACGGTAGAACATCAAGATCGTCACCACGCCGTCGTCTTGTGGAACTCCTTCCCGACGCTTTGCTGGATCGGAGCTCGGGGATCGTCATCGAGCTGAGCGTGTGCCAAGAACTCGGAGGTGCGAGTAACGGTGCTTGGATCGGTCGGATCGTGAAGACATCGACTACATCAACAGCGTTAATATAACGCTTCGCTTTCGGTCTCACGAGGCGTGGGGACGGACACTCTCCCCTCTCGTTGCTATGCCATCACCATGGTCTTGCGTGATCGTAGGAAAATTTTGAAATTACTACGTTTCCCAACAGTGGCATCCGAGCCTGGTTTTATGCGTTGATGTCATATGCACGAGTAGAACACAAGTGAGTTGTGGGCGATACAAGTCATACTACCTACCAGCATGTCATACTTTGGTTCAGCGGTATTGTGAGATGAAGCGGCCCGGACCGACATTACGCGTACGCTTACGCGAGACTGGTTTCACCGCTGTGAGCACTCGTTGCTTAAAGGTGATGGCGGGTGTCTGTCTCTCTCACTTTAGTTGAACTGAGTGTGGCTACGCCCGGTCCTTGAGAAGGTTAAACGGAGTCTATTTGACGAAGTATCGTTGTGGTTTTGATGCGTGGTAAGAACGGTTCTTGCTCAGCCCGTAGCAGCCACGTAAAACTTGCAACAACAAAGTAGAAGACGTCTAACTTGTTTTTGCAGGGCATGTTGTGATGTGATATGGTCAAGGCGTGATGCTATATTTTATTGTATGAGATGATCATGTTTTGTAACCGAGTTATCGGCAATCGGCAGAGCCATATGGTTGTCGCTTTATTGTATGAAATGCAACGCCATGTAATTGCTTTACTTTATCACTAAGCGGTAGCGATAGTCGAGAAGCAATAGTTGGCGAGGCGACAACGATGCTACGATGGAGATCAAGGTGTCGCGCCCGGTGGCGATGGTGATCATGACGGTGCTTGGAGATGGAGATCACAAGCACAAGATGATGATGGCCATATCATATCACTTATATTGATTGCATGTGATGTTTATCCTTTATGCATCTTATCTTGCTTTGATTGACGGTAGCATTATAAGATGATCTCTCACTAAAATTATCAAGTAGTGTTCTCCTGAGTATGCACCGTTGCCAAAGTTAAATCGTGCCGAGACACCACGTGATGATCGGGTGTGATAAGCTCGTCCATCTACAACGGGTGCAAGCCAGTTTTGCACACGCAGAATACTCAGTTATACTTGACGAGCCTAGCATATACAGATATGGCCTCGGAACACGGAGACCGAAAGGTCGAGCGTGAATCATATAGCGATATGATCAACATAAGATGTTCACCATTGAAAACTACTCCATCTCACGTGATGATCGGTTATGGTTTAGTTGATTTGGATCACGTGATCACTTAGATAACTAGAGAGATGTCTGCCTAAGTGGGAGTTCTTTAATAATATGATTAATTGAACTTAAATTTATCATGAACTTAGTACCGATAGTATTTTGCTTGTCTATGTTTACTGTAGATAGATGGCTCGTCTTTGTTGTTCCGTTGAATTTTAATGCGTTCCTTGAGAAAGCAAAGTTGAAAGATGATGGTAGCAATTACGGACTGGGTCCGTAACTCGAGGATAATCCTCATTGCTGCACGTAAAAGTTACGCCCCGAAGCACCGCTGGGTGACAGAACTGCTGCGAGATCTTGAGCGAAGTTGTGAGCGTCGGCAAAGCGGCTGATGACTACTCTATAGTTCGATGTGCCATGCTTTACGGCTTAGAACCGGGTCTTCAACGACGTTTTGAGCGTCATGGAGCATATGAGATGTTCCAAGAGTTGAAGTTGATATTTCAACAGAATGCCCGGATTGAGAGATATGAAGTCTCCAATAAGTTCTATAGCTGCAAGATGGAGGAGAATAGTTCACAAGTGAGCACATACTCAAAATGTCCGGGTATTACAATCACTTGAATCAACTGGGAGTTAATCTTCCGGATGATTGTGTCATTGATGTAATTCTTCAATCACGCCACCAAGCTACAAAGGCTTCGTGATGAACTATAATATGCAAGGGTTAGTAAAGACTATGCTCGAGCTCTTACGCAATGCTAAAAGCTCGCGGAGGTAGAAATCAAAAGGAGCATCAAGTGTTGATGGTCAATAAGACCACTAGTTTCAAGAAGAAAGGCAAAGGAAGAAGAAGGGAACTTCAAGAAGAACAGCAAACAAGTTGTTGATCAGAGAAGAAACCCAAGTCTGGACCTAAGCCTGAAACTGAGTGCTTCTCTTGCAAGCGCGACTGGTCACCGAAGCGGAACTGCCCCAAGTATTTGGCGGATAAGAAGGATGGCAAAGTGAACAAAGGTATATGTGATATACTTGTTATTGATGTGTACCTTACTAGAGCTCGCAGAGTACAGGTATTTGATACTGGTTACTGCTGCTAATATTTGCAACTCGAAGCAGAACTACGGATTGCGAACACCGGCAAAGGACGAGGTGACGATGCGCGTGGAAGCGGTTCCAAAGTCGATGTGATCGCAATCGACACGCTACCTCTACATCTACCTTCGGGATTAGTTTTAGACCTGAATAATTGTTATTTGGTGCCGCGTTGAGCATGAACATTATATCTGGATCTTGTTTGATGCGAGACGGTTATTCATTTAAATCGAGAATAATGGTTGTTCTATTTATATGAATAATATCTTTTATGGTCATGCACCCTTGAAGAATGGTCTATTTTAATGAATCTCGATAGTAGTGATACACATATTCATAATGTTGAAACCAAAAGATGCAGAGTTGATAATGATAGTGCAACTTATTTGTGGCAATGCCGTTTAGGTCATATCGATGTAAAACGCATGAAGAAACTCCATCTTGATGGACTTTTGGAGTCACTTGATTATGAATCACTTGGCACTTATGAACCGTGCCTCATGGGCAAGATGACTAAAACACCGTTCTCGGTACTATGGAGAGAGCAACAGATTTATTGGAAATCATACATACGGATGTATGTGGTCCAATGAATGTTGAAGCTCGTGGCGGATATCGTTATTTTCTCACCTTCACAGATGATTTGAGCAGATATGGGTATATCTACTTAATGAAACATAAGTCTGAAACATTTGAAAAGTTCAAAGAATTTGAGTGAAGTTGAAAATCATCGTAATAAGAAAATAAAGTTTCTACGATCTGATCGTGGAGGCGAATATTTGAGTTCTGAGTTTGGTCTACATTTGAAACAAAGCGGAATAGTTTAGCAACTCACGCCACCCGAACACCACAGCGCAATGGTGTGTCCGAGCGTCGTGTCGCACTTTCTTCGGATATGGTGCGATCTATGATGTCTCTTAACAGATTTACCGCTATCATTTTGGGGTTATGCTCTTGAGGCGGCCGCATTCACGTTAAATAGGACACCGTCAAAATCCGTTGAGACGACGCCTTATGAACTATGGTTTAGCAAGAAACCAAAGTTGTCGTTTCGAAAGTTTGGGGTTGCGATGCTTATGTGAAGAAACTTCAACCTGATAAGCTTGAACCCAAATCGAGAAATGTGTCTTCATAGGATACCCAAAGGAGACAATTGGGTACACCTTCTATCACAGATCCGAAGGCAAAACATTCGTTGCTAAAATGGATCCTTTCTAGAGAAGGAGTTTCTCTCGAAAGAAGTGAGTGGGAGGAAAGTGGAACTTGATGAGGTAATAGTACCAGCTCCCTTATTGGAAAGTAGTTCGTCACGAAAATCAGTTTACGTTACACCTACACCGATTAGTGAGGAAGATGATGATAAAGATCATGAAACTTCAGATCAAGTTGTCACCGAACTTCAGTAGATCAACTAGAACAAAATCCGCACTGAGTGATACGGTAATCCTGTTCGAAGTCATGCTACTAGATCATGATGAACCTACGAACTATGAAGAAGCGATGGTGAGCCCAGATTCCATAAAATGGCTTGAAGCCATGAAATCTGAGATGGGATCCATGTATGAGAACAAAGTATGGACTTTGGTAGACTTGCCCGATGATCGGCAAGCTATTGAGAATAAATGGATTTTAAGAAGAAGACCGACGCTGATGGTAATGTAACTGTCTACAAAGCTCGACTTGTTGCAAAAGGTTTTCGACAAGTTCAAGGGGTTGACTACGATGAGACTTTCTCACCTGTAGCGATGCTTAAGTCCGTCCGAATCATGTTAGCAATTGCCGCATTTTATGATTATGAAATTTGGCAAATGGATGTAAAACTGCATTCTTGAATGGATTTCTAGAAGAAGAGTTGTATATGATGCAACCAGAAGGTTTTGTCGATCCAAAAGGTGCTAACAAAGTGTGCAAGCTCCAACGATCAATTTATGGTCCAGTGCAAGCCTCTCGAGTTGGAATAAGCGCTTTGATAGTATGATCAAAGCATATGGGTTTATCTGAGACTTTTGGAGAAGCTTTGTATTTACAAGAAAGTGAGTGGGAGCTCAGAGCATTTCTAATATTATATGTGGACGACATATTATTGATTGGAAATGATATAGAATTTCTGGATAGCATAAAGGATACTTGAATAAAATTTTTCAATGAAAGACCTCGGTGAAGCTGCTTACATATTGGGCATCAAGATCTATAGAGATAGATCAAGGCGCTTGATTGGACTTTCACAAAGCACATACCTTGATAAAGTTTTGAAAAAGTTCAAAATGGATCAGGCAAAGAAAGGTTTTTACCTGTGTTACAAGGTGTAAGATTGAGTCGACTCAATGCCCGACCACAATGCAGAAGATAGAGAGAAAATGAAAGATGTTCCTATGCTTCAGCCATAGGCTCTATCATGTATGCAATGCTGTGTACCAGACCTGACGTATGCTTAGCTGTAAGCTTGGCAGGAAGGTACCAAAGTAATCCAGAGTGGATCATCGGACAGCGGTCAAGAACATCCTGAAATACCGAAAAGGACTAAGGATATGTTTCTCGTATATGGAGGTGACAAAGAGCTAGTCGTAAATGGTTACGTCGATGCAAGCTTTGACACTGATCCGGACGATTCTAAATCGCAAACCGGATCGTGTTTTTATTAAGCGGTGGAGCTGTCGGTTGGTGCAGTTCTAAACAAAGCGTCGTGGCGGGATCTACATGTGAAGCGGAGTACATAGCTGCTTGGAAGCAGCTAATGAAGGAGTCTGGATGAAAGAGTTCATTTCGATCTAGGTGTCATACCTAGTGCATCGGGACCGATGAAGATCTTCGTGACAATCTGGTGCAATTGCCTTGGCAAAGGAATCCAGATTTCACAAGAGGACCAAGCACATCAAGAGACGCTTCAATTCCATTCGGGACCAAGTCCAAGTGGGAGACATAGAGATTTGCAAAATACATACGGATCTGAATGTTGCGCACCCGTTGACTAAGCCTCTTCCACGAGCAAAACATGATCAGCACCAAGACTCCATGGGTGTAAGGATCATTACTTTGTAATCTAGATTATTGACTCTAGTGCAAGTGGGAGATGAAGGAAATATGCCCTAGAGGCAATAATAAAGTTATTATTTATTTCCTTATATCATGATAAATGTTTATTATTCATGCTAGAATTGTATTAACCGAAACATAATACATGTGTGAATATATAGACAAACAGTATGTCACTAGTATGCCTCTACTTGACTAGCTTGTTAATCAAAGATGGTTATGTTTCCTAACCATGAACA
Organism: Aegilops longissima; assembly: GCA_021605205.1. Taxonomy (NCBI): domain Eukaryota; kingdom Viridiplantae; phylum Streptophyta; class Magnoliopsida; order Poales; family Poaceae; genus Aegilops; species Aegilops longissima. Next base: position 569,378,782 of record CM038677.1, read on the forward strand.
AGGAGTTGTTGTTTGATTAACAAGGTCACATCATTAGTTGAATGATCTGATTGACATGACCCATTCCGTTAGCTTAACACTTGATCGTTTAGTATGTTAATGCTTTCTTCATGACCCATACATGTTCCTGTAACTATGAGATTATGCAACTCCGTTTACGGAGGAACACTTTGGGTACTACCAAACGTCTGGCGTAATCGGGTGATTATAAAGGAGTACTACAGGTGTCTCCAAAGGTACTTGTTGGGTTGGCGTATTTGAGATTAGGTTTTGTCACTCCGATTGTCGGAGAGGTATCTCTAGGCCTTCTCGGTAATACACATCACATAAAGCCTTGCAAGCATTGCAACTAAAGAGTTAGTTGTGAGATGATGTATTACGGAACGAGTAAAGAGACTTTCCGGTAACGAGATTAAACTAGGTATTGGATACCGACGATCGAATCTCGGGAAAGTAACATACCGATGACAAAGGGAACAACGTATGTTGTTATGCGGTTTGACCGATAAAGATCTTCGTAGAATATGTAGGAACCAATATGAGCATCCAGGTTCCGCTATTGGTTATTGACCGAGAATAGTTCTAGGTCATGTCTACATAGTTCTCGAACCGTAGGGTCCGCACGCTTAAGGTTTCAATGACGGTTATTATGAGTTTATGTATTTTGATGTACCAAGGAGTTCGAGTCCGGATGTGATCACGGACATGACGAGGAGTCTCGAAATGGTCGAGACATAAAGATTGATATATTGGATGGTTATATTCGGACACGGAAAGGTTCGGAAGTTTCGGAGAAAACCGGAGTGCCGGAGGGGTTACGGAACCCCGGGAAGTTATGGGCCTTATTGGGCCAAGAGGGAGAGAGGGCTGCACCAGGAGGTGGTGCGCCCCCCTCCATGGGGAGTCCGACTGGACTAGGAGGCGCAGCCCCCTTCCCTCTCCCTCTCCCTCTCTTTCCTTCCCTTCCCTCTTCCTAGTAGGACTAGGAAAGGGAGTCCTACTCCTACTAGGAGGAGGACTCCCCCCCCTGGTGCGCCCCAGGGCTGGCCGCCCTCCCCTTGCTCCTTTATATCACGGGGCAGGGGGCACCCTAGAACACACAAGTTGATCTACGGATCGTTCCTTAGCCGTGTGGGTGCCCCCTCCACTATATTCCACCTCGGTCATATTGTAGCGGTGCTTAGGCGAAGCCTGCGACGGTAGAACATCAAGATCGTCACCACGCCGTCGTCGACGGAACTCCTTCCCGACGCTTTGCTGGATCGGAGCTCGGGGATCGTCATCGAGCTGAGCGTGTGCCAAGAACTCGGAGGTGCCGGAGTAACGGTGCTTGGATCGGTCGGATCGTGAAGACATACGACTACATCAACCGCGTTAATATAACGCTTCCGCTTTCGGTCTACGAGGGTACGTGGACGGACACTCTCCCCTCTCGTTGCTATGCCATCACCATGGTCTTGCGTGATCGTAGGAAAATTTTTGAAATTACTACGTTTCCCAACAGGAACCGGTTTGGTCGCCGGCCGTTCATCGCCCCACTGTCGGATTTGGCAAGCTCCGGCCTCCCTTGCCTTCTCGCGTCACTGGAGTCCTGCCAGTTCCAAGCCCCGCCGCTGCTGAACCTCGCGCCTGCCACAGCCGCTGCATCGCCTATGCATCGACCGCCGCTCGACCCCGCGTTGACCCGTCACCCCGCCAAGTCCATGGAGTCGCTTTGCCTGCTGCTTCTGCTGCTTCCTGCATCGCAGCCGCGCCAAGGCCTTGCATCCCCGTCTCCAGATCGCCGCGCCGCCCCACCGGAGATCGCCAGCACCATCGCCGCCCTGCATCCCCTGCTTCAGGTCGAGCAGCATGCCACATCGCTCGACCGCGCGTTGATTGCGCCCGTCTCGCGCATGGGTCGCTCTTGGCGTCGAGATCGAGCCCAGCGTGCCTGCCAGCCGCCTCCTCCACGGATCTGGCCTCGGCCCACTTGGTGAGCCACACCCCAGCGCTCCACCTTTTTTTCCTGCTGTTGGGCTAGTCAATTTCGGCCCGTTTCGTGTTTTTTCTTCCATAGAACGATTTTCCTAATTAACTAGGGAATTGCAGTTTTGCAGTTTAGCCCCTAAACTTCATGCATATCCTAACTAATTAACCGTGCATCGGTTTAAAACAAACTTTATATGTAAAATGCTTAGAATTGTGTCTAGTTTCATAATATCCAACTTTCAACCATGTTAAAAATGTTTAAGCTGCTGTTTGCATTTATTTGCTCCATTGCCATGCTAAAATGCTTTAATTCATAGCTTAATAACCGTAGCTCCAAATTTAATAAACATTATATGTAAATGGGGTAGAAAAATGCATAGTTTAACATGGTGACTTTACTTTGCAAGTTTAATAACTCTAAAATATGGTTTAGGGCAGACCAGTACCAAATCCATATTTTGCATATGAGGATTTTCCGGAATTGTTGTTTGTTGTTCCGGCCTCATTTAAACTTGCCTAGATAGGTAGTTTTCATTATGCTTCACCTCTTGCCATGTTAATCAACATTTAATATTGTTGGGTACATAAACGAGAGAGAACTAAATAAGTCATGTGGTGTTTCGTCAATATGCAACTCGTTGCATATTGAGCTCCACTTAACTTGTAGTTTTGCTTGTGCACTTTGCCATGTCATGCCTCATTAAACCGGACATGCATCATACTTGTTTGCGCATCATGCCATGATTATGTGAGGGTTGTTTACTATGTTGTTTGCTTCTTTCCGGGTTGCTTCTCTCGTTAGCTTCGGTTTCGTTCCGGAGTTGTGAGGATCCGTTCGACTACGTCCGCTTGTCTTCTTCATGGAATCGTTCTTCTTCCTTGCGGGTTCTCAGGCAAGATGACCATACCTTCGAAATCACTTCTATCTTTGCTTGCTAGTTGCTTGCTCTATTTCTATGCTGCGACACCTACCACTTGCTATATCATGCCTCCCATATTCCCATGTCAAGCCTCTAACCCACCTTTCCTAGCAAACCGTTGTTTGGCTATGTTACCGCTTTGCTCAGCCCCTCTTATAGCGTTGATAGTTGCAGGTGAAGCTGAAGTTTGTTCCATGTTGGGACATGGATATGTTGGGATATCACAAGATCTCTTATTTTAATTAATGCATCTATATACTTGGTAAAGGGTGGAAGGCTCGGCCTTATGCCTGGTGTTTTGTTCCACTCTTGCCGCCCTAGTTTCCGTCATACCGGTGTTATGTTCCTTGATTTTGCGTTCCTTACGCGGTTGGGTGATATGGGAACCCCTTGAGAGTTCGCTTTGAATAAAACTCCTCCAGCAAGGCCCAACCTTGATTTTACCATTTGCCACCTAAGCCTTTTTCCCTCGGGTTTCCGGAGCTCGAGGGTCATCTTTATTTTAACCCCCCCCCCCCCCGGGGCAGTGCTCCTCTGAGTGTTGGTCCAAACTAGAGCCCCTTGCAGCGCCACCTCGGGGAAACTTGAGGGTTGGTTTTAGTTGTACGGACTGCTCATCCGGTGTGCCCTGAGAACGAGATATGTGCAGCTCCTATCAGGATTTGTCGGCACATTCGAGCGGCTTTGCTGGTCTTGTTTTACCATTGTCGAAATGTCTTGTAACCGGGATTCCGAGCCTGATCGGGTCGTCTTGGGAGAAGGAATATCCTTCGTTGACCGTGAGAGCTTGTGATGGGCTAAGTTGGGACACCCCTGCAGGGTTTTGAACTTTCGAAAGCCGTGCCCGCGGTTATGGGCAGATGGGAATTTGTTAATGTCCGGTTGTAGAGAACTTGACACTTAACTTAACTAAAATGAATCAACCGCGTGTGTAGCCGTGATGGTCTCTTTCCGGCGGAGTCCGGGAAGTGAACACGGTTTTGGTGTTATGCTTGAACGTAAGTAGTTCAGGATCACTTCTTGATCATTATAGCTTCTCGACCGAGCTTTACTTCTCTTCTCGCTCTTATTTGCGTAAGTTAGCCGCCATATATGCTTAGTGCTTGATGCAGCTCCACCTCACTTCCTTTCCCTACCCATAAGCTTAAATAGTCTTGATCTCGCGGGTGTGAGATTGCTGAGTCCTCGTGACTCACAGATACTTCCAAACAGTTGCAGGTGCCGATGATACCAGTGCAGATGACGCAACTGAGCTCAAGTGGGAGCTCGATGAAGATCTTGTTCGTTGTGTTGTTTCGTTTCCTATTGATCAGTAGTGGAGCCCAGTTGGGACGATCGGGGATCTAGCATTTGGGGTTGTCTTCTTTTACTTTGGTTCTGTAGTCGGACCTTGATTGTATTCTGGATGATGTATGTATAACTTGTATTGTGTGAAGTGGCGATTGTAAGCCAACTCTTTATCCCTCTCTTATTCAGTACATGGGATGTGTAAAGATTACCCCTCTTGCGACATGCCTACTATGCGGTTATGCCTCTAAGTCGTGCTCCGACACGTGGGAGATATAGCCGCATCGTGGGTGTTACAAGATTTGTTAGAAATCATACATACAGATGTATGTGGTCCGATGAATGTTGAGGCTCGCGGTGGATATCGTTATTTTCTGACCTTCACAGATGATTTAAGCAAATACGGGTATCATCATGACAAGAAAATAAAGTTTCTACGATCTGATCGTGGAGGAGAATATTTGAGTTACGAGTTTGGTCTACATTTGAAACAATGCGGAATAGTTTCGCAACTCACGCCACCCGGAACACCACAGCGTAATGGTGTGTCCGAACGTCATAATCGTACGTTACTAGATATGGTGCGATCTATGATGTCTCTTACTGATTTACCGCTATCGTTTTGGGGTTATGCTTTAGAGACGGCTGCATTCACGTTAAATAGGGCACCATCGAAATCCGTTGAGACGACGCCTTATGAACTGTGGTTTGGCAAGAAACCAAAGTTGTCGTTTCTTAAAGTTTGGGGCTGCGATGCTTATGTGAAAAAGCTTCAACCTGATAAGCTTGAACCCAAATCGGAGAAATATGTCTTCATAGGATACCCAAAGGAGACTGTTGGGTACACCTTCTATCTCAGATCTGAAGGCAAGACATTCGTTGCTAAGAATGGATCCTTTCTAGAGAAGGAGTTTCTCTCGAAAGAAGTGAGTGGGAGGAAAGTAGAACTTGATGAGGTAATTATACCTGCTCCCTTATTGGAAAGTAGTTCATCACAGAAACCTGTTCCTGTGACGCCTACACCAATTAGTGAGGAAGTTAATGATGATGATCATGGAACTTCAGATCAAGTTTTTACTAAACCTCGTAGGTCAACCAGAGTAAGATCCGCACCAGAGTGGTACGGTAATCCTGTTCTGGAGGTTATGTTACTAGACCATGACGAACCTACGAACTATGAAGAAGCGATGGTGAGCCCAGATTCCGCAAAATGGCTTGAGGGCATGAAATCTGAGATGGGATCCATGTATGAGAACAAAGTGTGGACTTTGGTTGACTTGCCCGATGATCGGCAAGCCATTGAGAATAAACGGATCTTCAAGAAGAAGACTGACGCTGACGGTAATGTTACTGTCTATAAAGCTCGACTTGTTGCGAAAGGTTTTCGACAAGTTCAAGGGATTGACTACGATGAGACCTTCTCACCCGTAGCGATGCTTAAGTCTGTCCAAATCATGTTAGCAATTGCCGCATTTTATGATTATGAAATTTGGCAAACGGATGTCAAAACTGCATTCCTGAATGGATTTCTGGAAGAAGAGTTGTATATGATGCAACCAGAAGGTTTTTTCGGTCCAAAGGGAGCTAACAAAGTGTGCAAGCTCCAGCGATCCATTTATGGACTGGTGCAACCCTCTCGGAGTTGGAATAAACGCTTTGATAGTGTGATCAAAGCATTTGGTTTTATACAGACTTTTGGAGAAGCCTGTATTTACAAGAAAGTGAGTGGGATCTCTGTAGCATTTCTGATATTATATGTGGATGACATATTGTTGATTGGAAATGATGTAGAATTTCTGGATAATATAAAGGGATACTTGAATAAAAGTTTTTCAATGAAAGACCTCGGTGAAGCTGCTTATATATTGGGCATCAAGATCTATAGAGATAGATCAAGACGCTTAATTGGACTTTCACAAAGCACATACCTTGACAAAGTTTTGAAGAAGTTCAAAATGGATCAAGCAAATAAAGGGTTCTTGCCTGTGTTACAAGGTGTGAAGTTGAGTAAGACTCAATGCCCGACCACTGTAGAAGATAGAGAGAAGATGAAAGATGTTCCCTATGCTTCAGCCATAGGCTCTATGATGTATGCAATGCTGTGTACCAGACTGATGTGTGCCTTGCTATAAGTCTAGCAGGAGGTACCAAAGTAATCCAGAGTGGATCATCGGACAGCGGTCAAGAACATCTGAAATACGAAAAAGGACTAAGGATATGTTTCTCATTTATGGAGGTGACAAAGAGCTAGTCGTAAATGGTTACGTCGATGCAAGCTTTGACACTGATCCGGACGATTCTAAATCGCAAACCGGATACGTGTTTACATTGAACGGTGGAGCTGTCAGTTGGTGTAGTTCTAAACAAAGCGTAGTGGCGGGATCTACGTGTGAAGCGGAGTACATAGCTGCTTCAGAAGCAGCAAATGAAGGAGTCTAGATGAAGGAGTTCATATCCGATCTAGGTGTCATACCTAGTGCATCGGGTCCAATGAAAATCTTTTGTGACAATACTGGTGCAATTGCCTTGGTGAAGGAATCCAGATTTCACAAGAGAACCAAGCACATCAAGAGATGCTTCAATTCCATCCGGGATCTAGTCCACGTGGGAGACATAGAAATTTGCAAGATACATACGGATCTGAATGTTGCAGACCCGTTGACTAAGCCTCTTCCACGAGCAAAACATGATCAGCACCAAGGCTCCATGGGTGTTAGAATCATTACTATGTAATCTAGATTATCGACTCTAGTGCAAGTGGGAGACTGAAGGAAATATGCCCTAGAGGAAATAATAAAGTTATTATTTATTTCCTTATATCATGATAAATGTTTATTATTCATGCTAGAATTGTATTAACCGGAAACATAATACTTGTGTGAATACATAGACAAACAGAGTGTCACTAGTATGCCTCTACTTGACTAGCTCATTGATCAAAGATGGTTATGTTTCCTAGCCATTGACATGAGTTGTCATTTGATTAACGGGATCACATCATTAGGAGAATGATGTGATTGACTTGACCCATTCCGTTAGCTTAGCACTCGATCGTTTAGTATGTTGCTATTGCTTTCTTCATGACTTATACATGTTCCTATGACTATGAGATTATGCAACTCCCGTTTACCGGAGGAATACTTTGTGTGCTACCAAACGTCACAACGTATCTGGGTGATTATAAAGGTGCTCTACAGGTGTCTCCGAAGGTACTTGTTGGGTTGGCGTATTTCGAGATTAGAATTTGTCACTCCGATTGTCGGAGAGGTATCTCTGGGCCCACTCGGTAATGCACATCACTTAAGCCTTGCAAGCATAGCAACTAATGAGTTAGTTGCGGGATGATGTATTACGGAACGAGTAAAGAGACTTGCCGGTAACGAGATTGAACTAGGTATTGAAATACCGACGATCGAATCTCGGGCAAGTAACATACCGATGACAAAGGGAACAACGTATGTTGTTATACGGTCTGACCGATAAAGATCTTCGTAGAATATGTGGGAGCCAATATGAGCATCCAGGTTCCGCTATTGGTTATTGACCGGAGACATGTCTCGGTCATGTCTACATAGTTCTCGAACCCGTAGGGTCTAGACGCTTAAAGTTTCGATGACATTATATTATGAGTTTATGAGTTTTGATGTACTGAAGGTTGTTCAGAGTCCCGGATGTGATCACGGACATGACGAGGAGTCTCGAAATGGTCGAGACATGAAGATTGATATATTGGAAGCCTATATTTGGATACGGAAGTGTTCCGGTGAAATCGGATTTTACTGAGTACCGAGGGGTTACCGGAACCCCGGGGCTTAATGGGCCATAGTGGGCCTTTGTGGAGAAGAGGAGGCGGCGGGGGGGCGCGCCCCCCCTAGTCCGAATAGGACAAGGAGAGGGGGCGCCCCCCTTCCTTCCTCTCTCCTCCTCTTCCCCTCCACTCCTAATCCAACAAGGAAAGGGAGGAGTCCTACTCCCGGTGGGAGTAGGACTCCTCTGGCGCCCCCCTCTGGCGGCCGCACCTCCCCTTGCTCCTTTATATACGGGCAGGGGCACCCTAGAGACACAACAATTGATCGTTTGATCTTTTAGCCGTGTCGGTGCCCCCTCCACCATAGTCCACCTCGATATCTTCAGAGCGGTGCTTAGGCAAAGCCCTGCGTCGGTAGAACATCATCATCATCACCACACCGTCGTGCTGACGAAACTCTCCCTCAACACTCGGCTGGATTGGAGTTCGAGGGACGTCATCGGGGTGAACCACTAGTAGAAAAGGGGCCAATGGTCCAGGCCGGTCCAACCCATTAGTCCCGGTTCAATCCAGAACCGGGACCAATGGGGGCATTGGACCCGTTTCGTGAGCCCCGGGGGCCGGCCGGGCCACGTGGGCCATTGGTCCCGGTTGGTGGGACGAACCGGGACCAATGGCCCTCGCTCCTGGCCCACCACCATTGGTCCCGGTTGGTGGCTTGAACCGGGACCAAAGGCTGCCCATTAGTCCCGGTTCATGCCACCAACCGGGACTAAAGGGTTGGTCCTCGTTGCGGCCAGAGTTTAGTCCCACCTCGCCAACCGAAGGGGAATCGCACCGGTTTATAAGCCCTCCTCTCGCCATGTTGAGCTCCTCTCAAAATGAAAATAGATGCCCTTATATAGAATTTAACCTAAATTCATCTGAATTTCTCTGAAGTTAGTAGAAACTTATTATGAATTTAGGTTGAATTTTCTCTATAAGCGCATCTATGCTCATTTCTGAGTAGTTTTTATATAGTTTTTTTCTTTTCTGCTATATTTATTTTTTCTTTTTATTTCTGAGTTGTAATAAGTCATTAAAAATAAGCATCTATGCTCATTTTTAGTAAAGTTAATCTCAACTATTTTTCTTCTATTTATTTCTGAATTGTAATAAGTCATTAAAATAAGCATCTATGCTCATTTTTAGTAAAGTTAATCACAACTATTTTTCTTCTATTTATTTCTGAATAGTTTTTATATAGTTTTTTTCTGCTATATTTATTTTTTCTTTTATTTCTGAGTTGTAATAAGTCATTAAAATAAGCATCTATGCTCAGTTTTTAGTAAAGTTAATCACAACTATTTTTTCTTCTATTTATTTCGAGTAGTTTTTATATTGTTTTTTCTTTTCTGCTATATTTATTTTTTTCTATTTATTTTGAGTTGTAATAAGTCATTAAAAATAAAAAGATTTTAGTAAAGTTAATCACAACTATTTTTCTTCTATTTATTTCTGAGTAGTTTTTATATAGTTTTTTCGCACCTTCCCACCATGCGGTAATTTACCGTATGCTAATGGGACGAACCACGTTGACTAGATACCACGTGGTAAATCACTCGAGCCAACACCATGTGATGCAATCACACCTATGGGCAAGGCGGAACCCGCCTCAAGACGGATATCATACAGCTGCGGAGTAGCGAATCGCGCATGCCTATCAAAATTTCGATATGACAGCCAACTATCCGGACACCAACTGAGGAGTCCGCGCTACCCAACGGTATAACGGCTGGGTTTACCAGGGTCCGACCACCTTCTCGGTCGCTCGGCACCCCGAACTTATATCGGCTAAGGTAGCGCAGGGAGAACTACTGCGATTGTGTCCCGGATCTGCCGGACGAGCACCTCGAGAGAAAAGCCGAAAACCGATCATCATGATACAATGAGAGCTGGTCACTGTTCGAGAGGTTGTAAAATCCTTAAAGATTTATTCCGCACGAATGCCCTCGGGGAAATATAATGTCTTTGGCACACTTATCCGCCGCAAGGCGGCTCCTTCAATACACCTTCATAATATAGTTCGGGCTTGCGGTGCTCTTTACCCTCTGGCGACCCTTAGTCATCAGCTTCTCGCGTCAAGCTTCCCCAATGCACTTTTGCATGGGCAAATGCCATCTGCGCACCCTCTATGCGACCGATCGCTAACAACATCAAGCTGAGGACAGCGCCATAATCCGCTTCACGAGCCGAAGTAATCGCTCGAATTGGCTCACGCCACATCCGGACAACCAAGTCCTTCATGGCTAGTTCGCCGCCTAGTGCGATTCGCCGCCTATTTATTTCTGAGTAGTTTTATATAGTTTATTTTTCTTTTCTGCTATATTTATTTTTTTCTATTTTTTCTGTATGGTAATAAGTCATTAAAAATAAAAAGAGGCGCAATGCTAGTTAATTAAGCTTTAAGCCGTTCGAATAGTAAACTGCACCGCACATAGCTCCGTGCAGTCTACCCTATTCCTCAAGGCTTGAAGCGAACCAACGTGCAGTGAGCATTGAGCCTCTTCTTCATCGTCTCTGACTCGGGGCTTATAAACAATCTGGAGTGCCTCTCGCTTGCAGGTGGGACTGAAAAACAGTTGCATAAAATAAATAAGTAAAAAAAGTGCCTCCTCTGGGTCCCCACGGCCTGGATACGACTAGAAACACACCATGGGCCAGATTCAGGCCCGCAGTGGCCCATGGGACCATCGAGCAAATCAGTAGTAAGTAGGCCCGTAAGCCTGCGGTGGAGAGGAGCTCGAGAGGGAGCGGCAGTGGGGCTTATAAACCACCGCGCGCCCTCTCGCCTAGCGAGGTTGGACTAAACTTTCGTGCCGCACCATGCCAAAGCCACGGCCATTGGTCGGTTCGTGGCTCCTACCGGACCAATGCCCATTTTAGTCCCAGTTGGTGGCACCAACCGGACCAAAGCCTCGCTTCCCGCCCTTTGGGCTGCTGAAAAGAGGTTTGGTCCCGGTTGGTGCTACCAACCGACTAGTGCATTGGTCCCGCTTTGAGCCACGAACCGGGACCAAAGACTTTGCTATATAAGGAAAATTTCAGAACCGCATCCCCACTTCAATCTCTCCTCCTCCTCGATCTCCGACGCCACACCATCAGCCGACCATCCGCCCTTGCCGCCGCGCCGCCTCCCGCCTGCCCGCCCGACGTCGCCCCCGCCCGCCCGCCCGACCTTGTCAGCCGCCACACGCACCTCGCCGTCGCCGTCTCCGTCGACCTCGCCGTGAGCAACTTAGATGTGTAGTAATTTAGATATGTAGTTCATAGTATGTTAATTTAGATTGTGTAATTAATTTGTTCATATTGTGTTAGATTTTTTCTGTTAATAGATTTTTGGTGTAATTAATTTGTTCATATTATGTTAGATTTTTTTTCTGTTAATAGATTTTTTGGTGTAATTAATTTGTTCATATTGTGTTAGATTTTTTCTGTTAATAGATTTTTTTCTATTAATTTGTTAATAGTATGTTTGGTGATATTTAGATTGTGTTAGTAAGTACTATAATTGAACTAGCTAGTTATTAGAAAAATATAATTACTATTTTATTTAGATTTTTTTGGTAATATAATTAGTTAGAAAAATATGAGTTAGTTAGAAAAATACTAGTTTATTTTTAGTAAGTACTATATAGTAAGTGCTACTTTGTTTTTAGTAAGTACTACTTTATTTATTTATAGTAATAAGTGCTTAGTATAGTTGAACTAGATAGTTGATTTAATTAATAAAACTACTTTATTTAACTATATATAGAAGTAGTTTGTAGTAAGTGCTACTTTATTTATTTATAGTAAGTGCTACTTTATTTATTTATAGTAAGTACTACTTTATTTATTTATAGTAAATGCTTAGTATAGTAGTTGAACTAGATAGTTGATTTTATTAATAAAACTACTTTATTTAACTATATATAGAAGTAGTTCCCGCATCGACGTCGGCGATGCCTATCCCGCATCCTCGTCGTCGTCGACTCGGTGGTGGAGGCTTGCTTGATCAGGGCCATGTTCGGGACTGGGCTCCGCCGGGCTGGTATTGGGAGGTGCTACCTTCCGGGGGACGTAGGTTGGTGAGGAGGCAGCCCGTTGTTGACCCGATCCTTGTTTGGTGGCGGTCGCATGGGCGATGTGCGGTGCCGAGGCTTCCGGACACCGCGGAGGTGGTACGTCACCGTGTCGTGAGGAGGACGAGCACGTCCGTCGCTACATGGTTGCATTGGAGGGCAGGTTCGACAATACCGGCAGGTTCTTGAGGATCTCACCGAGCTATGATCCTGTGATGGTTCCTTATCTTTGGGTGTCCACCGCCCGCGTCGATACCAGTCGGGCGCTACGGTTCTAGTTGTATTAGTGATGCTATATTAGTGATAATATTCGACGATGTACGAACACCAAGAGATGATGTACTTTTGCTTCTAATTATTGAATGCATGCTAATTTGAATACTACTTTATTTTATGATTTGGTTTTGCTTATTTTATGATTTGGTTTTGCTTACTGAATGCTCATATTTGATAAGTTCTCCTTCATTTGAATTATGAACATAGGCCGGAAATGTCGTACTCGGACGACGAAAACCGCCCGGGGGAGTGCGACTGGTGCCACGACGACCGAGGTATCTGCGACAGGTTCATTGAGCTGGAAGAAGATCGGCGCTTCAGCATTAAGCTCGACGAGACCTTCGATGTTCATACGGTACGCAACGACGATAATAGTTCTTTTTCGTAATTAATCATGACTTCAACTATTTTAATCATGAAAATGTTTTTCATCTTTTCCAATTCGACTAGCTTATCCCATGCTTTGCAAGACGCTATGTCTTGGAGAGATGGGTTTTGAAGACCATGAAAGTTTCGAAACCAAAAAAATTATCCTAAGTACCCATCATGGTGTGGATTTTCAAGTAAAGTTGTACAATGCTCAGAGTGTAACACATTTTGGTTGCAAAAATTGGGAAGCACTTTGCAAGATGTATGGTCTTGATGAGGGTATGCTTGTCACCATGGATCTTGGTGATCCTACAATCGAGCAAGAGAGACCTTCGATTTGGGTCCTTGTGGATACACCTCCAATTCTTCCCCCATGTGAGCTTAACATAGTTATTAAGTAATTTATATTGTTTATTTCAAAATAGTTGACAGCTTATTTCCATTGACAGATTATTTTGATTGTTCAAAGAATGTGCGGAAGATGGTAGACAAAACCCACTACACCGATGGCTCCGAATTAACTTATAAGGAGAAAAATCATCTGATCGCATTTTGTACTGATCTTGAGAATTACAATGTCTACAATCGAACTCCTCAACATTATGGTCAATACGTGCCACTAGTGCACGTGTTGAACTACGATAACTACCATGGAGATACCTGGTAAGATTTTTACTATTACGACATCCATGCATCTTTTTGCATACTTCTAAAACTAGTACATCATTGCTAACTACGAAGTTATTACTATGTTTTTCAACAGAGAATCCCAGAGGATTGTGTGCCTCATTTGATGTATGCGAATGGTAGCCTTCATGTTTTGAACATATATCCAGGTCATCCTACGAATCTCAACTGTCCATATCGGATTTTTAAAAGAAGTGGAGACATGACAATCAAAGAATGGAAAAAATGTATGGACAATCGTAAGGAGCTTCTTGGAAGCAAAAGGAAGCGAAGCGCAAGAATTGGAGACAGGATGATCTCCATTCTTCATAATGGAGAGTCATGGTCTATATTGTTTTATGCTATTTTACCTTAAGGGTGTTTAGGTCCTACCGATCATCGATGATCATGTGCTAAGAACAATTATGTAGGGTTGGGTTCGATGACTATGAGGATGATGATCGTATGACTTATTATTAATAACGAGTAGAAGTTGTATGATGATGCATGATTAGTAGGACTTGTTATTATATATGATGATGTATGATGCGAGCATGAATGAGCATGTTATATCAGCGGGTGAAATGAACATAGCAGCAGCGTTGATAAACCAAGGACGAAGATATAAGAGAGGACACTTCTCTCTATTAGCTAGCTAATAACAACCTAAAAATAACCCCCAAACCCCCTAAAGCAGCCACTTTTCTAAAAAAACATGGACTTTTGGTCCCGGTTGGTGCCACCAACCGGGACCAAAGGCCCCCCTGACTGGGCTCGGCGGACCGGCCACGTGGAGGCACATCTGTCCCGGTTCGTGTTTGAACCGGGACTAATGGGTGGAGGTATTTATAACGACTCATTAGTCCCGGTTCATGAACCGGGACTAAAGGCCCTTACGAACCGGGACTAATAGGTGTTTTTCTACTAGTGAACGTGTGCTGAACTCGGAGTTGCCGTGCATTCGGTACTTGATCGGTTGGATCGTGAAGACGTACGACTACATCAACCGCGTTGTGCTAACGCTTCCGCTTTCGGTCTACGAGGGTACGTGGACAACACTCTCCCCTCTCGTTGCTATGCATCACCATGATCTTGCGTGTGCGTAGGAATTTTTTTGAAATTACTACGTTTCCCAACATTAACATCATTGCCTGCATCCTTACACCAGATTAGAGAGGGTTCCATTTGAAAATTTTCACTTCTAGCTTCCCGAGTTTTTAAAGATGGGAAAGATATATTATAAAATTTGTATTTCATTAATAGTAAAGTGACACGCAAAATACCATTGATGTATTGACTTCTTTTGTTTTTGTTACTAATGTCATGAATTTAATTCTAGTTTACATAAGAATACTAATAACTATTGTAGGTGATGCTCTTTGTTCCCAGTTTTTACTTTTCAATAGGGTATAATATAAGGTTGATTGATCGGCGGTGTGCTTGCTCTGGTCCGAAGAAAGAGGATGAGCAGAGAATGGTGATCGATTGCTTTTATCACATTGTAAGTATAGATTGTGCCACTTTCAAGCTTTTGGTCTTTGAAGTGTAATACTTGCTAGGTTTCCAACTACAATTTTTTTGTAGTAGAAACTGAATGTATATGGCATGAATTTATATTTCAGAGTGTATGAACTGATTCATACTATGCTGACCACTTGAGTTTGGCAGGTTTTTGTTGTATGGTTCTCTCTTTAAAGAATTGAAACAATTCTTCCATGGGGGCAGAATAATTGTCATCCTGAAACGACACGCGGCGTCATTAAGTTTCGTACTCCCTCCGTCCCAAAATAAGTGACTCAAGTTTGTATTAACTTTGTAGTAAAGCTAGTACGAAGTTGAGTCACTTATTTTGGAACGGAGGGAGTATTTACCAATTGAAACATGAGCCAGTAATATCACAACTAAAGTATTTTTTTTAACATATCATCACAAAATGGATGGCTGGATTACCTTTGTATGCATTCTACAAGGGTCACTTCATATGGTGTTATAAGTTAGTTTTAGAGTTTTCTCATAATATCCTTTGCTATTTTATATGTCTATATCTTTTTTTTTGGATATTTTTTCATCTTTTCCACCACCGATTGCACACCATTTGAAGTTCCAATGCTGAGTAATGTGACTTTTTTTTTCCGCCTGTTGCAATGCACGTGCACTATTACCCGTTGCAATGCACGTGCACTATTACTATTTATAAACGAAATATGAATGTTCCGATGACAACTTTAACAGAAAAGTATTTATCTAAATCATGGCAAAAATAAAAAAGTGCATTTTTAACATGGCTGATTAAGAAAAAAAATCTTATTTTTGTAAAAATCATGGCAAATTTATTAACAAAAATCATAGTGTTCACATGGCTAATCCTTGCGTTGCAAAAAAAGTGTGTGCTTGTGTAAAGGCAAAAATTTGCCATGTCAAAAAATCTGATAGTATATAAAAAGAATTTACAATGGTCTTTCAAAATATGGAAAATTCAGGATTTTTTCATGGGCACATAGCAAAATTTACAATTTTTGTTCTCTGAAAACACATGTCAACTTTTAGGAATTTGTAATGGACACATGGCAAAGTTGGGGATTATTTCTTTGAAAAGATGACAAATGTAAGAATTTTTCATGGACACATGGTAAATTTAGGAAATTTGTTCTCTAAAAACATGGCAAGTTTTGGAAATTTTGCCATGGTATTTAAAATAAAATTTTCATGGTTTGTACAGTAAATTTGCCATGGTTAGCGACATATAAACATAAATTTGTCATATTCCATGTCAAAATTAAAGAAATAATATGTTCACTAAAACATCATGGCGAAACAAATTGGAAAAGACAAAAACCTGTTTTGTAAAGGTCATGGCAGATTTTTTTACATATGCTATGTACAAAATGAATTTGGCATGATATGCACAATAAAAATGACATGCTAAGTACAAGATTTTTTTTTGCGGGTGCAGATTTTTCTTCCATGGTAACTATAAATAAAAATGCGATGGTGAATACAATGAATTTGCCATAGTGTAAAAGCATCCGGAGAAGTACATGGTCCGTTCTGCCGCCCCCGACACAGCGTGCACAAACCTGTGTGCCCGAGGCTTCAAATCTTCGGTGGCCAAATTTCCACGCGTCTCAGAACTGTAAAACAATTTCCACGCGTCGACATATTACGAGGAAAAGCATGAAGGCGACACAACACTTCAGAAAAGATATCACCGGTAGACATCCAGCGGCAACATAATGTACCAGAACGCCAAAAAAGACATGATAACCGGCCAGCCATTCAGAGAGATATATGACATAAATCCAGCTGATACATTTAGTTTACAACGGATAGCATCCCCCTGCTGGGCAATTAGCGGTACCCAATCTGCACTTCAACTGTACCATGGTCAGCATTGCAGATTGTCTTTTCATACTGGTCATGGTAGAAGGTAAGATCACCTTGGAAGGAGATGGCATGACCGTCATTAACATGGTCAGAATTAGTAAAAACACTAAGGTTCAGCTTGATTATCAAGAGCGGTTCTAAGTATATCGGAACAGCTGCCCAAGTCCGCAACAATGGAAGTCTGCCATCAACAACCTCTGCCATATCATCTTCTGCACACTGAAAAAGCAGGACGTTGAAGTCGCCGTAGAACTCATGGTGCGCTGTGATTTCGCCATATGCATAGCTACAGCCACTGCCAGATGTGAGATCAAGGTTGACACACAAGCTGGCCTGTATAGCACGATACATCGGCACGAAAAACACGTCTATATCACGGAAATATCTTGTTGGCATTGTGTGGACAATGACACTGTTACAGAAGTACGGGTCCACATAGAAGACGTAGTTTGCAGTGTCAATCCGGTTATCATCCTCTGGGATTTCAACTTTAATGCGGAAATAGTCCTCAAGCGCCGCCCCTTCTGCCCTGAGAATCAAATTACCCTGCGCATATGGCAATAGAATAAAATGATTCAAAAGATGCAGAAAACAAAAATAAAGATATACCGCCTTCATTTCAATAAGTTAAAGATAGGTTGTTTAGTCTGAATGCATCAACTCATAGGGCCATTGGTCATAGATGTTGTTGCATGCATAGGCTCGACGTGTCTCTATTTTATAAGACGCGTTGTAATGTGGAGAAAAAAACATAAAAGCTAGAGCTTATTCTATTCACAGGATTCTGCCCAGGAACTTGAAAAACAGATTAGAATTACATTAGGATTACAGAACTAAGGGCCGCTTCTATTTGCAAGAATTGTAAAATGCATGTATAGGAAAAACACATGAACAGAACGGCATGCCATCTTATACTCACCACGTTCCTTTATCTAAGGTGTATTATTTTTGACATAATGACCAAGAGAAATAATTAAGGAGCAATTGGGGCTGAAGTACACCTTGCTAATCCCTTCGATGGAAAGATTAAAAGACCGGAAACACAAGCTGGAATCCTCTTCAGACGGAAGCAAGTCGATTCGGTGGCCCGCAATAGCAAAGTCGCCTGCATACATGATCTCCTACTCTACTTGCATGGGTCACGCAATGTTTTTGAGTCAACGAGTATTCTGGGGTAGCGACTCTTGACTAGTCCTGACAGTACAAAAAAAATTACCATAGTAAATGTATATACTTATTAATAGTCAGCGGCAACCAAGGGAGGAGCCGCAGCACCAGGGGAGGAGCAGACGAGCAGCAGCAACAACCAGGGGAGGAGCAGACCAGCTTGCGGCGGCGCCGGTCGGCAGGATTGTGGGGGCGGCGGCAGCCAAGGGAGAGGGTCGCATAAGCCAGGATCGGTTTGGGTTGGGGAAATTCTGTGGCGATCTAGGTTTCATGGGAGGATTGTGCAAGCAAATGGGAAAAAATATGACAGGCAAGGCCAACTTTTAGTCGTTCGACTCGAAAACCATGGGGCCACGCAAGGCATCCCCCAAGAAGAAGGATTGCATACAAACCAAAATAAAAATATTGAGAGTTCTTTTTTTGTGTTCAACCAACCAATTGGGAGGTTGGCTTGATTTTATCGTGAGGTTGACATGTACATGATGGGTGGAGGAGTAAAAGCGGAATTATATGGGGTTATAAATACCCCTTACATTAGAATATAGTAAAAAAAACAAATACGCCTAACATAAAGGAACAAATGGAGTACTACAAAGTTCTATGGATGTTTGACCATGCACACGAAAACCATATGGAAATTTTATATGGATTGTAATCCTACAAATCATACAACCAACATAGAGAAAATTCCACACGATTTCCTTTGAATGAAATTGTCCCTAAAAATTCAGATGCAAGAGTGTTTGACAACGTAGAAGAAACAAAGGGATTCTAACAGAAGGTTTGAATGTAATACCTTCCCTGTTCATTGCATGTTGCTTATTTGTTAGTACGGGTTTAGCTTATGACGTGTTTCGAAGTCTTCAGCCAAACGAGTATTTCACGGAATGCCGACAAGGAATTCCATTAATAAACGGCCATTTTGTTTCTTTATAACAAATTGATGAATTCATAGATCCTTTTAAGAGGCCCTAAATAACGACAGATCGAATCTATCCTATTTTTACAATGCGATGGCTGGCTACTCATGGACTAGCTGTAGCTACTATTTTTTTTCTTGGTAGCAATATTAGGAATGCAGTTCATCCAATGATAAACCAAATTCCAGCTATAGAAACTATTGACACAATCAAACCTGAATGAACAAAATGTTGAATTGGATTGTGCAAGTCTATATCTACAACTCCAAAATAGATTGCAAATGAATCATAAAGGAAATTGTCTTAAAGTTCTAATCCTACGAGGAAACATTCTAAGGATCCAAGTCCTACAAAAACCATATGAAATATCTTCAAATCGAATAAGCCATAAGAAGCGCTCTAGCATGAAACAGAGGGTGCATTACATATACCTGTGAATCAACATTACGATGAAGTGGTCCATTCTGCGAGTTGCAGTAGTAATGGGAACGATCGTTGAAAGCAACGAAGGTGCCCACGAAGGGAAATCGGGGACGCACAGATAACAGCTCCACCAAGTCCCGAGATAAGCTGTAAGCCATCGATAGATTAATGCTGTCTCCGTGATAGCCAATTTTGAGACTCGGTGGAATATCCTTTCTGTAGTCATCATATGCACAGATCTCAGACCAGTCGCCATCTGTGTCATAGTAGTCGCCACAGTTACTGCCATCGTAGCGATCACTATTGTGGCCGTATTCAGCAAGCTGCTCGCTGTAATCATCATCTGCAGCAGGAGAATTTTTGTCTCCCGTTTGCTCATCAGCAGGATTGACAGTTTCTTCTCCCGTTCCCCTTGCCCTTTTCCTTACACCTCTATTAAAAAGAAGTCGTCGAACAATATCGAGAGTCCCGTAGTGAATAAATCTAATGGGCTCAGAGATGCAGGCCTGTTTCAGGAGAGGATCGAGTATTGTAAATAATGAAAAAGAAAGAGATACTATATAACAGTAATCAAATCATGCTTCCATCGATCAGACCGATGTTGGGTAAACTATTTCGTCTAGCTAGCAGATTCAAAATCAAAAGGGTGGATACATGTGTAATACCTGCAGAGAGCAGAAGATGGCACTCCAACATGCTCTTTCGGGTTCGGCGGCAACGCTCACCGGCATGCTTCTCGGTTCAGCGGCAACACTTAGCTAGGGGGCGGCGGCCCTTGACAGGTAATTGAAACCTAGATCGATCCGATGGCGCTGGCCCAAACCTAGTCTTGCGGCCTGAGCAATCTCTTTCCGAACTTTATAGTCCGCCCAGGCCGATTAGTCTGTAACAGAGCCCGGGTATATTCCGTACCGCCCAAAATCGCTCGGGCTGGTAGGATGGCCCAAATCTAAGAAGATGATATGCGTGCCAAGGCTAGGAAAAACTTATTTCACGCATTTTGCGTCAAACAGTCGCCGAATCGCACAGGGGAGACGAGCTAGCGTATGATTTGGGCTGGCCCTACATACAGTTTTGAGGTTCTGGTTTTGGGAAGCTTCTAGAGGATTCCCATCAGTTTTTCTGGTTCTGGGAACCTTCTAGAAGTTCCTGAACCGGCTTTTCTTTTTTCCTTCCTATTTATTCTTTATATTGTTCGTTTTTCATTTTTCTATCCTTTTTATTTTTTACTGTCTCTTTTTTTGTTTTTTGTTTTATTTTTAATTTTCTTTCACTTTTCCTTTTTGCATTTATTTCTTTTTTCAAAAAAAATCTGGAATAAGAAAATGTTCGTATGTCTTAAAATTTGTTCATTTTCCCAATTCTATTTCCTGTTTTCAAATTTACTTCACAAATTCCGAAAAGATTAGTACTTCAAAATTTGTTCACTTCTATTCAAAAATGTTCAGAAATAAAAAATATTCAAATTACAGTTTTTTGCAATTTCTAATTTTTTCCAATAATTCAAAAACATTCAATGATTACAGAAAATGTTCCTGTTTTCAAAACAATTCAGAAATTTAAAAAACGTACAGATTTCTAAAATTTGTTCGTAAATTCAAAAAATGTTTGGGAAATTAAATAAAATTTAGGAACATTGATCGCATCTTGCAAAAACTGTTCATTTTTTAAAAATGTTCCTGTTTTCAAAATCTGTTCACATACTCAAAATAATCACGTTTCATAATTTTTCTTAAATTGAAAAATGTTTGGGGTAATTTCATAAAATAATTTTTCTATTTTAATAATTGTTCACAAATTAAGAAAATGTTTGAGTTTTTTCAAAAAAAGTTCCTACTTTCAAATTTCCTGAAAAATTCAAAAAATGTTCATGTTTTGGAAGTTTGTTCGCTATTTCAAGAATTATACACATTGTTTTGTTTACAACCTCAGAAAAATGTTTCCGCTTTCGAAAAATATTCGCAATTTAAAAGAAATGGAATTTCAAAAAATGTTCCAGCTTTCCAAATTTGTTTGCAAATTCAAAAAATGTTCATATTTTCTAATTTTGCTCACAAATTCATAAAATGTTCACATTTATTAACTTATTTTCACCAATTAAAAAAAGGGAATTTCCAAAAATATTCCCGCTTTCCAAATTTTTTCACATCGTTAAAATGTTCGTGTTTTTCAAATTTGACGCCGAATTCCAAAAATGTTCTGTGGGAATCCAAAATGTATTCGCGTCTTGAAAATTTTGTTCGGAATTTTGAAAAATGTTCGCGTTTTCAGTTTTTTGTACCTTTTTTTCAAAATTGTTTTTCATTTTCAAGAAATTCTTCATAATATTGAAAAACAATCTAGTTTTCATTTTGTTCATTTTTTCCTCGGTGGAGACCTCCTATATTTCCAAAAATGTTTGCAATTTTTAAATTTGTGCATGTTTTCAAAAATTGTTCACATTTTCAAACAATTCTGGAATACGAAAATTTGTTCATGGTTTTCAAAAAGTTTAGAGTTTGAAATTTGGTTCGGGTTTATAAAAATTGCTTGGATTTTTTTAAAAAAATTCGTGTTTTCAAAAATTTGCTTAGGTTCGTGATTCTGTAAAAATGTTTGAAATTTCTAAAAATCTTAAAATTTTGAAAATTTGTTCACAAATTCAAAAATGTTTCTGTTGTCAAAATTTGTTCAATAATTTAGAAATGTTCCTTTATTGATAATGTGTTCATAAATTCAAAAATTGTTCACATTTTGTGCCATAGTTTTCTTGAATTTAAAAATTGTTCAGAATTCTAAATAATGTTCTTATTTTCAAGATTTGTTGACAAATTTTAAAATGCTCCTATTCTTAAATGTTTTCACAAATTCTTTTCTTTCTTTGAAAACTTTTTCATGGTTGTCAAAATTGGTCAGAAATTGTTAAAAATGTTCCTTTTTATCAAAAATTGTCCACGACTTCAAAAACTATACCTGTTTTTAAATCTTGTTAAAAATTCAGAAAATTATTCAATTTTTTAAAAACTTGGTTGTGTTTTGTGAAAAATGTTCCGATTATCTTTAAAAAATATTCTGGACTTCCAAGAGATGATCTCTACTTTTTTACTAATAAACAATCAAACTAATTCTTTCTTAAAGCCACATGGCAGATGAACACAGCTTAATTGTCACCGTTCGATTAGACCCGCTTGTTGACATCAGATTTTGGCATGGCATAAAAGAAAATGAGATGGCTTCGAGTGAAAGGGTTTTCAGCATGAAAAGTTTCACATCGCCGACTGAAACAACTTTGATGTTTAGGTTATCATCATCCGAACCCATCTTAGGGATCGAAATTGTACTCCGAGTGGCAGAATTGAGTGTTCTGAGTGGTTTTCGGCCGATCGGGCCTTCAAGACAACCTCAGATGAAGGAGCACTCTAAAGGAATTGTCTTCGCCTCGTCAAGGCAATCGATTTTGATATATAAATCATCTCAATCCGAGTTAGTATGCAAAAGTTAGAGGCAATACACTACAGACCGAATCTAAACAAAAATATGGTGAGAGGTACCAGACACCCTATCTGATGTGTCGCGCGAGCAATTCGGCCCTCAAGAAGGCCTTGAATCGAAAAACCTTCAACATGAGAAAGTTTTTTCTCATCGAGCCAATTGATTTTTATATATAACTCGTCTCAGTCCGAGGTCGTATGAGACCTCGAGAGACAAATCAAGATCAGGCTATGTTTTCAGTCGGGAAATCCATGTGAAAAGCTTACCATCCGAGTGAAAACTTACCGATCGAGTGAAAGTTTGCCGTCCAAGTGAACTTATTGCCATCTGAGTGAAATTGTCCTCCAGGTGAAAATATTCCGAGTGAAAAGATTACCGTCGGAATGAAAACTTGTCGATCGAGTAAAATATTGCCTTCCGAGTGAAAATATAGTCATCCGAGTGAAAGATTGTCTTCCGAGTTAAATGTTTTGCCATCCGAGTGAAAGATTCTAACATCCGAGTGAAAAAGTCCAGTCGTACGATCCGAGTGAAAGACTCTAATATCCGAGTGGGTGAGCTCGAATCCGAGCGAAACTGAACATATGCCCGAAAGTTTATCAAGATGACCTATGATGGAGAAGCGTTCAATATGGAAGTTGTGCGTATCGTCAAAACGGTAAACTTTGGTTTTGGAGTCATCATCATCGAAGATAGTATATGGCCTGCAAATTCTCTACAAGACTCGGATAATCCAGTCTGCTGCAAGACCGAGTCCGACTGGAAGGTAAAGATGACCTCAGAAAAGTTATCAAGATGGCCTTATTTGAAAAAGTGATCAACATGAGAGTTGTTCGTCTTGTCGAGGCGTGCAAGTTTGATATTTAGGCCATCTTGATCGAAGACCATATGCAAGCTCGACGGACCGCGCAAGGAGGAAGACAGAAGTTGGGCCAGATTCGGACTGAATCCGAGATGGAATAGAACTAGGACTCTAGGATGTGAATTGATGTAATTTTTTGTAAGGAAAGCCTAGATGAATCCTTTACTTGTACGGGAAGTCCAGCCGCCTCTTATATATGTTGGGGGTGATGGCCGATTAAACAATACACAATCGAACAAATCAATATACTACTTTTTCAGTCTACGTTTTATCTCTCCATCGTTTCTCTCTCTCGTTCTTCATTGTTCCTCAAGTTTGGGAGCTATGAATCCTGAGGCTCTAGGGGTGGGTGAATCGACATAGGGCAGCCCATAGCCGCCGCACTCCCTGACGGTGTCCCTTCCGGGCGTGCGGGCTTTTGGGTCTCCTTCGACATGAGCTGCGGTGCATCACCCCCGGCGTCAAGGGTACACGTGACGTGTTCGTGTGTCAACACCACTAAACTTAATCTAATGGAGATGGTTCAGTCACTCGACCGACATTTGTAAACAAAAATTTGAAAGCTGATTGTAAAGCTAGGTTAATCGAGCTATTGAAAGAATATGTTTGTTGATTTGCATGGGAATATCATGAAATGCCAGGTTTAAGCCGAGAGCTAGTGAAACATCGGTTACCTATAAAGGCTGGTTTTAGACCTTACAAACAATCGGCCAGAAAGTTTAATCCAAATACATATGACCGGATCAAGGAAGAGATCGGTCGTTTGCTTAAAGCTAATTTTATTAGACCTTGCAGGTATGCCGAGTGGATTCCTAATATTGTCCTAGTGGAGAAGAAAGGATCCGGCAAGTTGAGGGTGTGCATTGAATTCAGAGATTTGAATAGGGCTACACCCAAAGATGAGTATCCCATGCCGATAGCCGATATGCTTAATGATGGTAATGCAGGATACAATCAAATTTTTATGGCCGAAGAGGACATGTCCAAGACAACTTTTCGATGCCCTGGTTTCCTTGGTTTATTCGAGTGGACAATGATGACATTCAGATTAAAAAATGCTGGAGCTACATATCAAAGGGCTATGAATTTGATTTTTCATGATTTACTCAGTGTCATACTTGAAGTTTATATTGATGATATTGTTGTCAAGTCGAATGCTTTTGAATCTCATTTGGCCGATTTGCGTTTAGCTTTTGAAAGAATGAAAAAGTATGGACTAAAGATGAATCCTTTGAAGTATGCATTCGGCGTGTCGGCTGGCAAGTTTTTGGGTTTCATTATTCATGAAAATGGCATAGAGATTGATCCCAAAAAGATAGAGGCCATACAGAAAGTGGAGGCTCCAACATGCAAGAGAGATATGCAAAAGTTCCTTGGCAAGGTCAATTATTTTAGAAGGTTCATAGTTAATCTGTCTGGGAAAGTTGATGCATTTACTCCTATCCTTCGGTTAAAGAATGATGTTGATTTTATTTGGGGAGCAAAACAGGAAGAAGCATTTGAAATGAACAAGAATTATTTGTGCACTCCTCTGGTGATGAAAGCACCCAAGCATAGAGAGCACTTTAAGCTTTACATTGCAGCAGAGGAAGGTGTTATTGGTGCTGTTTTAACTCAAGGTACCGAAGGAAAAGAGCATGCTATTACATATTTGAGCAGGCGCTTGTTGGACGCCGAGACAAGGTATACATTTGTTGAAAAACTATGTCTATGCTTATATTATGCTTGCACAAAATTGAGACATTATCTAGTGCCGAGTGCTTGCATAGTAGCTTGTCAAACCGATGTCATTAAATACATGTTGCATAGGTCAATTCTTAGTGGTAGAATCGGCAAGTGGGCTTATGCTTTGATTGAATATGATTTGGCTTATGAATCTCTAAAATCCATGAAAGGCCAAATCATTGCTAATTTTATCGTTGAGCATCGGATTAATGACAAGCATGATGTTGATATAAACCTTATTTCATTAGTACCATGGAGATTATACTTTGATGGTTCATTTTGTAGCAGTGGCCAAGGTGTTGGTATTGTTTATATATCTCCTCATGGTGTTGTTTTCGAAGCCTCATCCCGCTTAGAATATTTTTGCACAAACAATCAAGCCGAATATGAAGCATTGTTATTCGGCCTAGAGATGTTGCTTGCTATAGGTGTTACACATATTGAGGCTTATGGTGATTCATTACTAGTGGTGCAACAAATATCCAAAGTCTTTCAGTGTTTGGACGAATCACTTAATATTTATCTTGATAAATGTCTCGATATAATTTCTACTTTGGATTGTTTTAGCATTGCTCATATATCTAGACATGACAATTGGAAAGCAAATGAGTTGGCACAACAAGCATTCAGATGTCATGTTGGATCATGGCATGTTTCATATTTCTCAAAAACAGATGTCTTGTCTTACCAGTATGGAAGAGGCCGAACCAGAAACCACTGATTCGGTCATTAACAAAAAATCTAGTGCAGATGACAATTCTGACTGGAGGAAGCCCATTGTTGATTACCTGCGAAATCTGAGTGAAAGGATGGACAGGGTTGTTCGACGTATGGCTTTCAAGTATACGATGAAAGATGATGGTCTTTATCGCCGAACAGTCGATGATGTTCTTCTAAAGTGCTTGGACGAGGACCAGGCAAGAGTTTCTATGGGAGAGGTACATGAAAGCATTTGTGGCACTCATCAGTCGCTCCCGAGATGAAATGGTTATTGCGGCGTGCTGGGTTTTATTGGCCGACTATGATTAATGATTGCTTCAGATATTATAAGGGGTGTGAAGCTTGTCAAAAGTATGGTGATATTCAATTGGCTCCTGCTGCTATGTTACATCCTATTATCAAGCCGTGGCCTTTCAGAGGATGGGGTTTAGACTTTATTGGAGAAATTCATCCGTCTTCCTCAAAGGGGCATCGGTTCGTATTGGTGGCAACTGATTATTTCACTAAATGGTCTGAAGTTGTACCTCTCAAGAACATGACACATACGGAGGTAATTCAATTCATAACCGAGCACATTATTCATAGATTCGGTATTCCTCAAACGTTAACTACAGATCAAGGTTCGTCTTTCATGTCACACCAAGTCAGAGAGTTTGCCGAATCTTATAACATAAAGTTGCTCAATTCCTCTCCGTATTATGCCCAAGCTAATGGACAAGCTGAGTCTAGCAATAAAATTTTAATCAAGCTCATCAGGAAGAATATTGAGGATAATCCAAGGAGATGGCATGAGTTGTTGTCCCAAGCTTTATGGGCACATAGAATCTCAAGGCATGGTGCTACGAAGGTGACTCCATATGAGCTAGTGTATGGTCAGGAGGCTGTTTTACCGGTGGAAGTAATTTTGAATGCTTTCAGAATAGCCAAACAAAATGATTTATCGGCAATAGACTTTTATAACTTGATGATGGACAATATTGATGAGGTTGCCGGTAAACGTTTGGTTGCTTTGAAGGCCAAAGAGAGAGATAAGTTGAGGGTGGCAAGAGCTTTCAATAAGAAAGTCAAGTTGAAGAATTTTCAAGTTGGTGATCTCGTCTGGAAAATGATTCTACCGATTGGTTCAAGAGATCGAAAATTCAGGAAGTAGTCTCCGAGTTGGGAATGTCCTTTTAGGATTACAAGAATAGTTCCCAGAAACTCTTATTTGGTGGAATCCATTCAAGGGACGGTGTTACCTAGAGCTCTCAATGGCAAATACTTGAAGAAATACCACCCGAGTGTGTGGCAAGAAGCCTAAGTAGGCAATGGCCTATATACGATTATCGCCCTTAGAACAAAAATGGCCGATACATAATTATCGCCCTAAGAAAAATAAATGGGCGATGGAGTGTTGACATCTTCCTTAGAACAAACATCATGCATATTATTTTTCGGCATGCAAGCTTTGCCAAAAACAGGGGGGCATGTGTTGACATCAGATTTTGGCAAGGCATAAAAGAAAATGAGATGGCTTCGAGTGAAAGGTTTTCATCATGGAAAGTTTCACATCACCGAGTGAAACAACTTTGATGTTTAGGTTATCATCATCCGAACCCATCTTAGGGATCGAAATTGTACTACGAGTGGCAGAATTCAATGTTCCGAGTGGTTTTCCGCCGATCACGCCTTCAAGACGACCTCAGATGAAGGAGCACTCTAAAGTAATTGTCTTCGTCTCGTCAAGGCAATCGATTTTGATATATAAATCATCTCAATTCAAGTTAGTACGCAAAAGTTAGAGGCAATACACTGCAGACCGAATCTAAACGGAAATATGGCACGAGGTACCAGACACCCTGTCTGATGGGTAGCGCGAGCAATTCGGCCCTCAAGAAGGCCTTAAATCGAATAACCTTCAACATGAGAAAGTTTTGTCTCGTCGAGCCAATCGATTTTCATATATAACATGTCTCAATCCGAGGTCGTATGAGACCTGGAGAGACAATTCAAGATCAGGTTATGTTTCTAGTCGGGAAATCTGAGTGAAAAGCTTACCATCCGAGTGAAAACTTACTGATTGAGTGAAAATTTGCTGTCCGAGCGAACTTATTGTCATCCGAGTGAAATTGTCCTCCAGCTGAAAATATTCCGAGTGAAAATATTACCGTTGGAATGAAAACTTGTCGATCGAGTAAGATATTGCCTTCCGAGTGAAAATATAGTCATCCGAGTGAAAGATTGTCTTCCGAGTGAAATGTTTTGCCATCCGAGTGAAAGATTCTAACATCCTAGTGAAAAGTCCAGTCGGACGATCCGAGTGAAAGACTCTAATATCCGAGTGGGTGAGCTCGAATCCGAGTGAAACTGAACATATGCCCGAAAGTTTATCAAGATGACCACGGATGGAGAAGTGTTCAATACGGAAGTTGTGCGTATCGTCAAAATGGTAACTTTGGTTTTGGAGTCATCATCATCGGAAATAGTATATGGCCTGCAAATTCGTTACAAGACTCGGATAATCCAGTCTGCTACAAGACCGAGTCCGACTGGAAGGTAAAGATGACCTCAGAAAGTATTAAAGATGGCCTTATTTGAAAAAGTGATCAACATGAGAGTTGTTCGTCTCGTCGAGGCACACAAGTTTGATATTTGGGCCATCTTGATCGGATATCATATGCAAGCTCGACGGCCCGCGCAAGGAGGAAGACATAAGTTGGTCCAGATTCAGACTGAATCCGAGTTGGAATAGAACTAGGACTCTAAGACGTGAATTGATGTAATATTTTATAAGGAAAGACTAGATGAATCCTTTACTTGTACGGGAAGTCCAGCCGCCTCTTATATACGTTGGGGGTGATGGCCGATTAAACAACACACAATCAAACAAATCAATATACTACTTTTTCAATCTACGTTTTATCTCTCCATCGTTTTCCTCTCTCATTCTTGGTTGTTCCTCATGTTTGGGAGCTGCGAATCCCGAGGCTCTAGGGGCGAGCCAATAAACCTAGGGCAGCCCATAGCCGCCGCACTCCCTGACGGGGTCCCTCCCGGGTGTGCGGGGTTTCGGGTCTCCTTCGACGTGAGCTGCTGTGCATCACCCCTGGCGTCGAGGGTACACGTGATGTTTTCGTGTGTCAACACCGCTAAACTTAAGCTAATAGCTAATCTATTCTCTGATGTGCACTTAGTATTTTACGTTGGCTGAACATGCTTCACCGCAGAGGAATAGAAATCTCCGCCCACACCTACGCAATCCCTACAATCACGCAGAGGGCAGAAAAAAAAGGAAAGTGATCACAAGCGGATCCCCTCGCTCGCTAGCTGCAAGGCCGCGACCCACGCCGCCGCCTGATCCTCCTCCGCCACTAAAGCCGCCGCAGAACCGACGAGTGCGCTAGCAGCACCTCCCGTCCCCTCTTATCATCTTCCCTATCCCTACACAGAACAAGACCTCGCAAGTCGCCGGATTAGGGGAGAGGAAAATTTGGTATGTTGTCGCAGACCCGATGCACTGCGCCTCCATTACAAATCCTAAATTCTACTTTTGATCTAGAGCTGCTACCTACTGGACTTGCTCGGCGTCGCGGGCGACGAGGACGTGTACACCTCCCTCCTCAGGGACGCTGCCAACACTGTCGAGATCGCCGCCGTGCACACCCACATCGTCGCCACAGGTGTTGCGCCTGGTCTCCCCCCGCCGCTGCTCGCCTACGTGAGGTGTTCGACAGAAAATTCCCTTCAAGAATGGCATCACGTGGGCGACCATGGTGTCTGCATCCTGCCAGTTCACACCCTCCATATGCCTGGGTATGTTGGATTTGAGGCACTTGGCTTGGATCTTCCCGAGGGCAGCAGACGTACGTATAACTGCAAACTAAGGCCCTGTTTGGTTCGGCTGTGGACTTCTAAAAGCAGTTGTGAAAAATCTGCTGTGGAAAAATAGCTGTGGAAAATGTGATGTGAAAAAGATGTAGGTCATTTGGCAAACCAGCTGATACAACCTTTTTCAGATTTTGGCCCGCAGCGGAATCAGATTTTGAAAAGCAGGTCTGGGCTGCTTCCGCTTTTGGTTCAGATTTTGGTAGCGGATTTCTGGAATCGGATTCTGCTGGGTTCGCCCTTTGGTTCAGATTCTGCTGCGCGGCAGCGGAATCCGTCGATAAAAGCTGAACCAAACATGGCCTAAGCAAGCTGCTGATTGATTTACCGCGTAGACGTTTTTTTGAAAGATCCGGGGTTTCCGGCTTCATTGATTTAGGAGAAAGCAACGGGAGAACAAGGGGTGATCAAGCGATCATGGGTACAAAAGGAGAAACGAAGAGAAGATACAGGTGGCCGGCATTGCCCTCGGGCTACTCTCTCGCTACATACTCCCCAAAAGGGGGCTCTAGGCATCTTGCTCCCGCCAGTCTCCACAGTTCAAGCGTGTTCCTGATGGCGTGCAACACGTCGTCAGCGTGGGGCAGCTTGCTGTTGAATACACATGCATTTCTCTCCTTCCATATCTCCCAGACTATCAGCATCATCAGCGATTTCAACCCTTTCCTGGAGCTTGATGGTGTTAGTTGGACTATTCTTTTCCAGTGGCTTAGGGAGGAGTGGCTCCTTGATCTGCTAAGCTGCAATGCTGCACAACCATTCCAGGTGGATGCCGTCTCCCAGATCGAGCGTGAGAGTGGGCAATCCCAGAAGAGGTGAGTAGAGCTCTCGAGATTTCTGAGACATAGGGTACAGAAATACCCATTTGGCCACCCGCGCCGCTACAGGCGATCGTTGCACCAAAGTCTGTCTTGGAGAAGTAGCCAGGCAAAAAAAATTACGGTTCCAGGGGCCCAGGCCTTCTAGATTGCCGCCTTGATTCCTGGAGCATCAGCATCGTCAGTTTGCAGCTTGTAAGCAGCACTGGCAGTGTAAGAGTTGCCACCGCCGGCCACCCAGGCGATCGAGTCTTCCTCTGTGGTTAGTGTGACGTTGGCCGTGTGCAGCTTGCGCCACAGCTGCAGGTACTGCACAACCATTTCGCCCATGTTACCGTGCTGCAAGTCATGAATCCATTTGTCATTGGCTAGGGCTTCATGAACTGTCCTGCTCTTTCCACGCGAGTGCTGAAAAAGAGTTGGAAACTCTTGGCAAAGAGCCATTGATCCTAGCCAAGAGCTTGTCCAGAAGCTGGCAGTCCTTCCATTGCCCAGCTGAACCGAGGTGACCGATGCAACGAGCAGTCGGTCGTCATGATCGCACGGGACAGGAAAGTTCATCCAGGGGCTTCGCTATTGCTGCCAGGTGAGCCACAACCATCTCATCCACAGGGCAGAACCAAAGCGATGAAGATCCAAAATGCCAAGTCCTCCCTTGTCCACCGGCTGGCAAACCTTTTCCCAAGCCACCTTGCATTTGGCGCCAGTGATTTTCTCATCCTGCGCCCAAAGAAACTGCCTGCGAGCCTTGTCCACTTCTTTTAGAATTTTCTTTGGGACCTTGAGTACGGTCATGGCAAACACTGGAAGTGCAGTTAACACCGCACGCACAAGGACACGCCGACCCGCCATGCTCATGAGCTGGCCCTTCCATCCCGCCAGTCTAGCACGGATTCGATCAATTATGAATTGGAAGTGCACTAGCCGTAATCTCCTCGTGGAGATTGGCAGGCCAAGGTAGGTGGTTGGGAAGGAGGATTGCTGCCCTCCAAAGCTTGCCAGCACCTCGGACAGCTGAATGTCACCGCAGTTGATCGGTATCACCGATGACTTTGCCTGGTTCAGTTTGAGCCCTGTGCAGTCGCCAAATTTGTTCAGCAGAAATAATAGCGTTTCCAACTCTTCCTTCTTAGGGTTTGCAAAAATCACCGCATCATCCGCGTATAAGCTGGCTCTCATGCTGATCCCCCGACCTGGCAGCGGCGCCATTGTTCCCTCTGCAGCAGCAGCTTCAAACAAGTGGTGGAGTGGGTCGATCGCCATGATGAAGAGCAGTGGTGAGAGGGGATCGCCTTGCTTGAACCCGCACCCGTGGGCAATTGGCGGCCCTGGGACTCCGTTGAGCATGCATGATGACGATGCCGAAGAGAGCAGCAGCGCAATCCAGTCTCTCCATCTTGGGAGGAAGCCCATCCGCTCCATCAGCTCGAATAAATACTCCCAGGAAACTGAGTCAAAGGCTTTTGCTATATCAAGTTTGAAAAACAGGGCCTTCTTCTTCGTTCGGTGCAGCATTTTAACTGAACTTTGCACGTATTGGAAGCCGTCATGGATGCACTTTCCTTTTTGGAACACCGTCTGCGCTTGAGAGATGATCGCACTGAGAGCCCCAGCCAGCCTGGTGGAGAGGACCTTCGAGATGAGTTTTGCAATTGAGTGAATAAGGCTGATCGGCCGAAAATGCCCCACTGCTGTAGCTCCATTTTTCTTGGGCAGGAGCACAATCAGGGAAGTGTTGAGGCTTGCAAAGTTTTGCCCTGAGAGCTGATAGAATTTTTGAAAAACTTCCATGATGTCCTCCTTGATTATATGCCAACATGATATGAAAAACTGGCCACTGAATCCATCCGGACCCGGGGCTTTGTCCGCCGGGGAGTCGACGATCACAGCCCAAACTTCTGCATGCCAGAAGGGGGCATCCAATCCCTGCGGGTTGATCACCAGGACATTTATCCTATCCCAGTAGAGGGTTGCCTGACGAGGCTCATGCTTGCCCAGAGTGCTTTGGAAGTGATCGTGTATTATTTTCTCTTTTCCCTCGTGCTCGTAGACCTCTGTGTTGCCGTTCGTGAAGGAGTGGATGTGGTTTTTCCTGCTTCTCGCTCTCATTTTCGCGTGGAAGAACTTTGTGCTCGCATCTCCAAACCTCAGCCATGTGATTCTTGAAGCTTGCCTCCTTCGTGCTCACTCGATGGCTGCCAATCCTAAGATCTTGAGCTTCAACTGTTTTCTGAGGTTGAGCTCCGCTGTCGATAGCCTTCTGCTCTCCTGGGCTAGATTGAGCAAATGAATGACTTCGTTTGCAATGTGAAACTGCATGCTTGCCCTTCCAAATGTGGCTTTGCTCCAGATCTTCAGATCCGCTGCCGTCCGCTCAAGCTTCTTTTTCACCCTGACGAAAGGGCAGTCGTGGTGTACTGGCCTTTGCCAAGCTCGCTGTCGGTGTCAAAACCGTCGGATCTCGGGTAGGGGGTCCCGATCTGTGCGTCAAGGCCGATGGTAACAAGAAACAGGGGACACAGATGTTTACCCAGGTTAGGGCCCTCTCGATGGAGGTAAAACCCTACTTCATGCTTGATTAATATTGATGATATGGGTAGTACAAGAGTAGATCTACCACGAGATCGTAGAGGCTAAACCATAGAAGCTAGCCTATGGTATCATTGTTATCTCTCTCTATCGACTAGCCCGGCCTCGGTTTATATAATGCACCAGAGGCCTAGGATAACAAGAGTCCTAGCCGAATACGCCGTGGGGAGGAGTCCGTGTCTTGATCGCCAAGTCTTGTGGAATCTTCCTTGTATCGGCACTGTCCGAACTGCCCATGAGTATACTGCCATGGGGGTCCTCGCCCAACTGATAGATCAGAGATGACGTGGTGAGTACCCCTAGTCCGGGACACCGCCGAGAGCCCCTGAACCGGTCTTCAAGTTAGGGACGCTCCTCGATTCTTCCGAATTGTTCTTCATCTTCGGTCGTTCAACAAATCTTCTCATCTTCGATCCTGAGGATCGCCGAAGCGCATCTAAAGAGTTTACACGTTGGGATCCGAGGAGCCCCTTTAAGTTTCTGGCCTTTATCGATGCCTTGTTATTTTTATGCCACGCCTCGGGTTTGAAGTTGTTCCCGGGAGGCAGTGTCCTCTTGCGTCCGAGCTCCAACGCCGGACTGCATTCGAGGTATCCTTTGCAGCCATGCACCAATGCCGGACTGCTTCCGAGCTCCAACGCCGGACTGTGTCCAAGCTCCAAAGCCGGACTATATCCGAGCTCCATCGCCGGATTATATCCGAGGTGTCATAGATCACCTTGGTTCAAAAAGTTGAAAGAGTTTAGCTAAGCTTAATACAGGAAATGCCCTTTATGGAGCCAGCCATTGGCACCCGAGCTTTATGCCGGACTGCTTCCGAGGTGGTGCACCACCTTGGCCATGAGACTAATTTTTATGAATTTAATTCTGAATTGTGCAATGTAATATCTGACAAGATGTATAGCCAGTATCCCTCAAGGTGCGTGTTGGCCTAATATCTGAGATGCACCTGAAGGAAAACTTGAAACCGCTGATCCTAGTAGCCCCTGAGACTCAGGTCGATGCGCGAAATCGGCATGAGGATCAACTCCTAGCTCGGCAGCATACGTAGGAATAGAAACGCGGTATAATATATTAGGGAAAATAGTGATCGGCGAACATGCCCTTGATAGAGGGTCTCGAGAAGTCACCGTAATATATTAGCTTGACACCGTATAGGTCCAGATGGTACCCATTGTTGTCCGAAGACGCGTTTGCGCATAGTTCGGTCAAGCCGAACACTGAGCACTTTGAATTTTCTGCATTGAATAGGCAATGCAAGAGCCCCGAGACATCGGTCGGGTGGCAACACCAGATCAGGTGATCGATGTACCCCTTTAATATTTATAAATAATGAGTGCAAAGCCCAGTAGCCCCCGAGCCTTAATGTGGGCACGGGTGGCCGAATTAAGGATCGATATCCAGAGTGAAATCACAAAGTATGTGTAATGATTCTATGTATCCAAGTACTTTACATCATTATTTTGACTCCATTGCGACCGTTTATCAGTTGAAAGTGGCCCATCGTCGGCTTCTACCCCTTGGTAGATACTACGTAGGGTGTTTCCCCAATAACAAAGCAACCCTTAGCCGACGTCTCGGTGCCCGAAGGCGGTTGTGTTAGCAGAAGCGAGGCAATCAGATATGCGGGCTTTAAAACTTTCGCTTAGTCATAGGAGCTTTATACTGGGGAAGCTAGCTATGAGCCCCCGGTTAGTGTTCGGCGATAGCCGAGGTCAAGCCGTAAACACTTCGGCCAATGTTATGAACGGCCCGTCATTTAACATAGTTATCGGATCGCTGACCAGTTTATGCCTATTGTGACAGTCAGTTTTCGGCTTTCTCCACTGAGGTGCTTGACCATGCGAGCTGGAAGCACAATCGCAGTGGTTCTCCCTTGGCACACCTATCCGAACAAAGCGGAACGTAGGAGACGAGCACAGAAGCCGGGCAACCCAACTATTGACCGAAGACACAATTCGAAACCGATGCATATATAGCAACATCCGAGAATGTTTTTGCCGAATCCCTAAAGGTGTCCGATGTTGCACTATGAGACTAATGATGGAAACACACAAATAGTTTAAAAGTGCCATAGGCTTGAAAAACCAAAAAAAAACTTCAGTAAAAACTGGACGTCCGAACTAAATCGAGTGTTCGGTGCCAAATCGAAAATTGGACTTAGAAAAAGAAAATTGTGTTTCCTGCCGTGCTTTATAATGACACATCCTATCTCAAGACTTCAAGAGGGTCAGCCTACGGCTTTAACCTCCTTATCCCGAAGGCGAGTGCTTCTCCGAGGCTAGTACTGCACTCGAGAGAAGCAAGGCTATCCGGCTATTGACCACACACTTGCATCAAGAAAGGAGTGATAGAAAAGAGACTTTGCAACGACCAAGAAGAAAACACTTAATATAAAACGGCTCAAATAAACTTAAGAGCCCCCAAGTGACTTGGGTAAAAGAATGATTGTGTGTACCGAAGTACTTATATCATATCTATGTTCACCCGAACTTTAAACGCGTCTTAACCGACCGTCGGCTTCTCCCTCTTCGGTCAAAAGACCGAAAAGTGTTATGTACTCGGCCTGTCGAGAATATCGACGGTGTTTCCGATAACCAGGCAATCAGGCCATAAGGCTGTAACGGACAAAGAGTGCTCAGGGAACTTATGCTATATTACTGATAAAGTGTAAGAAGCATCTTCGAAGAAAATAGTACCCCCACCGATACCTTTCTTCGGTGCTCATTGTTAATATGAGACTTGTGCAATAGATTTTTTGTACTCATGAGTTCCGTTGTGTGCCGACCATAATTGAAAACAGTAAGAGCGCTAGCTTTCGGCTTCACCCAGTCTGAGGTCCGGCTCGGGTGACCCGATTGTGATAATCGCAGAGGTGCTCCCTTTACTCCCTAACCAAACAATCGGGAACGTAGGGGTAAACACAGGAGCAAGGCAACCCAGCTTGCAAATCACTTAGGTCAATATGGTGCATATTGTGTCGTAATACACGAACAAGGAACGAAGCCGTACAAGTATAATCATATGCAAGAGGAAAAGCTCCAGCAAGGGAGCCCCCAAGTAATCTGGGTATTTGAATTTGTCCGTCACAAACAAAGTTTGGACAAGGAAAAAAAATTTACAAGCAACTTTTTTCAAAAAAAGTATAATGCTTGGTCGAACCGAACACAAGTTAAAAATTTAAAACTTTGAGCATGAAGGCAACTTAGCTGGTTAATGTGTTCGATATTGATGACGCGGTCCAAGCTTGATGCAGACAAGGTTCCATCACCCAAGCCGGTCCCGAGGTGACGTCAAAGGATGTAGTCCGGCTGGATCATTTTCCTGTGCACAAAAAATAGTGCAAACCGGAGATAATAGTAATAATGACAAAAAAAAGAAATTGACCCATAATAAATAATTTATGCAAAGTGAGTAATAAAAGAAATATGGCTTGGCGCCGAAGTCAATGTCGATGCAGGGCGACGACGTGACATGGTGAAGGCGTGGCAAAGCCTGAATTCTCAGGCTGGTTCGAGTTCCGGATGCGGCGTTCGCCGGACTATGTACATAAACTGACGGAACCACCATGCGACTGTCATTAATGCGGCCACCATTTGATAGACCTGTGTACATATGATGGGCAAACCAGAGTAATAATTCCTTGGGAAAAATGAACCCAAACAAGCAAAAAATACTAGGATTAATAGCACCTGGTTTATTGTTGTAGCAAGCCAAAGAAAGGTGATTCCCAAAATTGGGACTCGATCCGCACACCCATTGCCTGATGGACGACAAAGCGATGGCGTGGCGATGCTGTCAAAGGTTGGCTCGCCGAGGCAAAGCCCTCGGTCCAGCTAACATGATGGAGCTGGTTGGCTAGTGACGCCGAAGTCTCCGGAGTATAGGTTGATGAAGAGATGGCGAAGCCCCCGGTCCAGCCGAGATGTCGAAGCCTCGATGTCAGCCGATGAGTTGAAGTAGGTCGGCATGATGGACACCGGCTTGAAGAAGCAACAGTGCGGCCCTGCCGATGCAGGTCGTGACGTGGTCAATGCCGGGCATAGTTCGACCGGGGGTCTCCGGACAGGGATAGAGATTTCAGTAAACTTAGCACATCGGCCAAGGGCGAGTGCTGAAAGATATCCGCGGAGGTGAACTCCATAATCAGTGCCCAATCAGATTCGATAGGCATGGATGCACGCGGTTAAGAGCCTATAGCCGGAGACGAGTCCGAGGGTCCGATGGCACAGACTTTATTGGAGGCGAAGTCTGTGTTCGGCTCTATTGCCGATGAGTGTGCGGCCTCCGTGGCGGGGTCTATCCCCCCATCCTCGGATGGCACGATCTGCTCAGGATCTAAAGCCAGGGCAGCTGCAGGTGCGTTCTCCCGAACACGGTCAGACGGCAGATCTAAGTCATGCTTATTGGGGCTGTGCGGCGCACCTGTCATGGGCTCGAATCCGTCGAAGATCAAGTCTCCGCGGATGTCGGCCGTAGTTCAAGTTTCCAACCTGACACGGTGGCGGGGCGTGAGCTGTCGATCTGCTCGGATGGCTGTTAATTGGCGGCGATCTTGAAACCGCCAATACGTAAGATCTGTCCGGGGAACCTCACCGGATCGCATCGTTGTGGATGATTGAAGGAGCCATCAAGCCTTATTGTGATGACACAGTGGAACTCTCAATGAAAGCACCAATGTCGGTGTCAAAACCGGCGGATCTCAGGTAGGGGGTCCCGATCTGTGCGTCAAGGCCGATGGTAACAGGAAACAGGGGACAAATATGTTTACCCAGGTTCGGGCCCTCTCGATGGAGGTAAAACCCTACTTCTTGCTTGATTAATATTGATGAAAGTGCGTTATGTCGACTAGAGGGGGGTTGAATAGGCGATTTTTATGAATTCTTCACTGAGGAATTTGCCGGTGAGGAAATTCCTTAACGAGGAACTACTTGCAGCGGAATAAGTACTCAGAAGTAAGCATAACAGAATACACGCATGGTCATCATGATGAAATGAAGATTAGCACAGAGTACAGAAAGCGTAATCACAGGATAACACAAGATGAAGACAAACAGACTCAAGAAATTGAACTGAGGAAATTGAGAAAGTCTTCACCAAAGTCTTCAAACACGAGATATGAACAAACACTCAACACAAGAATGAGGAAATGAAAGGGTTGAGGAAATACAACCAGTTAGGTTGGTGAAGACAATGATTTGGTAGACCAGTTCCAACTGCTGTCTCGGTTATACGTCTGGTTGGAGCGGTGAGTATTTAAACTCAAGGACACACAGTCCGGACACCCGGTCGAAAGCACGCAGCTCAGACACCAAGTCCTCACCGTATTCTCCTTGAACTAAGGTCACATACCTCGTCCAATCACTGTGGTAAGTCTTCAGCGACTTCCAAACCTTCACAGACTTGGTCACTCGGCGATCCACAATTCCTCTTGGATGCTCTAGACCATGACGCCTAACCGTCTGGAAGAAGCACAGTCTTCAAAAGTAACAAGCGTTGGATCCACGCAGGATCAATCTCTTCAGTGATGCTCAATCACTTTGGGTTTGTAGGGGTTTGGTTTTTGGGGTTTTTCCTCACTTGATGATTTTCGCTCAAAGTCCTCAGAGGATGGGTTGTTCTCAAATGACAAGTGTCAAGTTCTTTCGGAGCAGCCAACCAGCTAGTGGTTGTAGGGGGCGGCTATTTATAGCCTAGGAATCAGCCCGACATGATAAGACATAAATGCCCTTCAATGACATGACCGTTAGGTGGATAAGATATTTTGGGACAGTCAAGCCAAGAAGACAAGAATAGATCTGAAATTTGAATATCAAATTCCTCGGGCTATCATGTTCCTCATCGTGTAGGCAATCCGACTTTGGCGAATTCCTAACTCCTCTGTCGAACAAATTCTCAACACTGTAAGAACTTCGTCTCTCACATCAAGAAATTGACTGGACTGTATGAGATTTCCAGAGGCTTCACTCGATTGGTAGGTGTAGGATTTTGAGTTGAGCATCACATGGGAATTTTTCCTTAGTATTTCCTCGGCCCCCTTTAACAGTACGGTGTTTCCTATGACTCAAGAAAGAGAAAAACGAAACTACGAAAACAGAAGTCTTCACGCTTCATGTTCCTCAAATGAATACCAAGTCTTCAAGGTCACACCAATTTCTTCAGTTTCAAAGTCTTCAGAAAGTCTTCAGAATATCAAAGTCTTCAGTCGAAGAACTTCATTTTTAGGGGTCGACTTTCTCTGTAAATATCAAACTCCTCATAGACTTATAGACCTGTGTACACTCACAAACACATTAGTTCCTTAACCTATAAGTCTTCAATACACCAAAATCACTAAGGGGCACTAGATGCACTTACAATCTCCCCCTTTTTGGTGATTGATGACAATATAAGTTAAGTTTTCAACGGGGATAAACATATGAAGTATAAATACTGATAATGAAGAATTTGATTGCAAGATATAGAAGAACTCCCCCTGAAGATGTGCATAGTGAGGAATTTGCTTTTGAGGCAATGCACATTTGAAGAGTTGAATCATGGAGATCTCCCCCTATATCTTGTAATTCATACACGCATTTGACATATAATATGAAGAATTTGAAATGCATGATGAAATATGGTGCTTGATGTAATTCAACATGCGTGCGATAACATTAATGAGGAACAAGCATGCAAAATAACGCATCAAGAGTATCAGAGCTCAAATAGATCCGCTTTGAAGATTTTCAAGAAGCTCAAGAGAATCAGAGCATAGTGCAAGAGCATAATGCATCAAAAGTATCAAAGCACCATCGGGTTTAAGATTACAACTCGATCCAATAAAAGTTTCAGAAGAACGAGAGTTGTAACTTAACAAAGATAAATTACCGTTTATGGGCAATAAAATAGACCCGCTTGAAGAATAACTCAAATTTCTCCCCCTTTGTCATCGAATGACCAAAAGGATCGAAACTGAGGACTAACGCTCCTGAAGAATTTCAAGTTGAAGAAGGAGCGCCAGCGTTGTTGGGGTCGGTTGTTGTAGTAGGACCTGCCGCGTGTCGCCCAAGTCTTCATTTTCATCGATGTCGCGCGATGAAGAATAGGAGCTGGCCACCAAGGACGGAACTTTGACCTTCTTGTATTTCTTCTGAGGAGGTGCGACCAGTCAAATTCTTCCTTGAGTCCCATTGACGCCGCTTCTTCCGCCTTTGTAGACATGTGAAAGAACAGCCCAGTGCGTTTGAAGGTTTCATGGAGGTAGTAGTGGTTTTCTTCACCGCATTGTGTGTTGAGGTCATGTTGTGAAGAATTGAACCAAACCGACGCTTGACCCATTTATGATTGCGATCAACCTTCCGATGAAGACCGAGGAGTAACTCATGATCACCATCACCACAGGTGCGATGGCTTGAGGACTTTGCTTGACCGAGGTATTTGCGCAGAGTCATGTGTGGCAGAGTCATCATTGGTGGAGTAGGATGCTGCTTTGCGAAACTGTCCATCCAATGGACGAATGCCTTCATCGATCACAGCAGTAGCCTTGCCCTTGTCATCGTCTGAGGTAAATGTGCTGATACCCTGCCTTGAGTGAAGACCTTGTCCTGCTGAATCTCATTATCCAAGGCGCATAAGGCTTCAGCTCAAATGGTGACATACCAATGTTTGCCAGAGTCCTCATGAAGAAATCATGGAAGTTGACGGGAACGCCATGGATGATGTTGAAAAGCATATTCTTCATGATGCCAATGACTTCTTCATCTTTTGAGTCGTGGCCTTTGATAGGACTCATTGTCTTCGTCAGAATCCGATAGACAGTCCGAGGCACATACAATAATTCCTTGACGAGGAATTTGGTTCTTGGCTTCAAAGGCTTCAAAGGCTTCATCAGCACTTGCATATAGTGATTTGAAAGTTCTGGTTCGTTGTAGATACAACGAGCACCATCAAGTGGAGGACTGAGTGGTAGAGCACGAAGCAATTCAGATTCTCGGTGCCTTGTAGTGAGTATTTTCGGACATCCAGCCTAATACCCATGAGTTCACGCCTTGGCGTCTCCGGTGATGTGCAGCGTTGCATAGAATTGAAGAATGAGTTCTTCATTCCATTCACAGATATTAGTGCAGAAATTCAGAAGTCCTGCATCGTGAAGAACACTGAGGACTGGCTCAAAGCCGGGCAGAGACTCCATGTCCACATGAGGAATATGAGCATGATCGAAGACTTTGTCTTTGTTGAAGAGCACCGAGGAATAGAAGTTGGCTTGGCTGACAGTCCAGAAGCACCTCTTCCTTATGCGAGCAGAATCATATGGATTATAGTTAGTGTAGAATACGTGCTCGGCAAAGAAATCTTCAGCCTTGAACTTTTGTTTGCTTGAGAACGGATTCTTTTGCTTGGGCAGAGGGGTGTCGGTGAGTTGCATCACCACCTCGTGAATCGCGAGCTCAGTTCTTCAGCCGAGGAATTTCTGGTTCCTCAACAGTGCGATCGAGGATCAGCAAAGAAGAGGTTCATCAAAGACTAGTGGCTAGAATATCTTCATGCACGAGCAAGTTGGTGGAGTTTCTTGAGTCCATTTGAACTGTTGGTGCGGGACCGAGGAATCTGTTGGAGCGGGGTGAAGAGAGGAGTATTGGGATGCACTTTCCCAAAAGTTATCATTCATCACCGTGTGGTGCACCCAATATCCACATCTTCATCTTCAAGTTCCTCAACACCAGCCTCTTCAGCTGTGAACTGAGGCATAGGTGAGGAAATGACCGGGGTTGAAGGGATTGCGTCCACTTCAATTTCTTCATCAATCTGCTCGACGAAGCAAATGTAATGATGTTCTTCATCAGATCCGATTGGGATCTCATAGTCTTCTCCAAAAGGAACAAGGTCCTTTGATGGCATGGAGGAAATCGGAATAGCATCAATTGGATTTTCGAATGAGCTAGTCATTGGCTTCATTTTCCTCGCAGCCGAAGAATTTGACACAGCTGATGCCTTCCTTTTCTTCACTTGCAGCTCGTTCGCAGCCTTGGTTTCTTCACATCGAGGCGATGGAAGAATTGGAGTTGGAGTTGGCGCAGGAGGAGCCGAGGAATCTGGTTGAATTTCCTCGGTATCGATGCAGCTTGCCTCGACTTCTTCGATTGCTTGAGCGCACCACTAGTGGATGCCACGGCAATTTCTTCAGCGGCCGGAATGGGATCATCAGCCTGGAACTAGCATTTTCATCAGCCTTTGAACGCCATCGGTGGTCTTGGCATGTTCTTCGGTCGGCTGAGCCGAGGCTTCACTGAGGAATTTCATGTTGCGTTGGGGCTGCAACATTGGTGAATTTCTTCGTCAGTTGATTTAATCGACCTTGGCTCCTTGCCAATCAGCATAATAAGAATCAAGTTTTTGCTGAGATCTTGAATTTCGCTCTGACCTTGAGAAGTTCCTCGTGTCATTTTGACAACGTTTTCTTCAGAACTTCTCCTTTCTCGTATTGAGCCTTCTTGATCTCTCTTGCCTTCTCAAACTTCCATTTCTCTTCAGCGATGAAATGGGTCAACATATGACTTTGTCCAGGGTCGATGAAAATCAGGCATAGGGTGTTTGGATCCTTGTGCGTAGATCAATATAATCGAGGATTTTCTTGGATCCAACAGCGATGGCACAAATGTGCCTTTGGCTCTAGCGCCCTTTCTTGGCGATCTCGATGATTTCCGCAAGTTCATCATCGAAGCTTCATCATCGAAGGCAGATGGAATGCAACCTATTTCTTCTTTGGACTTGGCCGAGGACCTCGCCCACTGTTGCTTTGGTCTTCAGCAGAGTCGGGCGGATGATGAAATTGGTGCTCTTGAGAACTTGTCAAACACCAGAGGCAATCGAGAAACCAGCAGTCCTTTGACATGTAGCCGATGCACAGAACCGAGGACTTTGACGGACCTGTTGAGGACTTTGGTGGAGCTGTAGCAAGGTGAAGAATTTGCCTTGAGGGTGTCTGCCGAGGAACTTGGCCGTGAGGGCGCCTGATGGTGAAGCACTTGGCTTATGAGCAGGCTTCTTTGGCATAGATTTCCTCGGTTTGACCGAGGCCTCGATGAGATAGCGATGGCGAGTCCTCATTGAATTTCTTCACCGCCTCCTTGGCTTGTCTTGCCAATTTAGCTTGGCGCTTAGCCCATTCTTCAGAAAGTCCTCACCACGTTTGATGCGTGTGGGATCAGCTACTTGGCCAGGTGCCAATGGAGCTCTTGGGCATGGAGGATTGAGAGCGAATTTCTTCATGTACTTTGGAGTCACATATCTGTATTCCCTCCATTCCCTTGCCCATCTCCGTTCAATCTTCTGAATGCGCACCTTGCGCTGATTTTTGCTTTCTTTGCCAAATTTTGCTTCATCAGGTGTGCAATAGTCAGCATAAATTTCCTCAGGGATCTCAAAAGCATTCATAACCTCAGGTTTCTTTCCTCCTTTTTGTGGCTTCTTACCGTCTGCCATATTCTTCAGTTGAGGAAATTGAACAATTGAGTTCTCTGAAGAAGTATGCAGTTTTTCTTCGAGGAACGCTGCAAATGAGTTAAGTTGATGAGAACCTAGTGATTCAGCGGCGACATGTGTACCGTGAATGAGTATAGTTGCGAGGAATTTGGAGAGGTCATATGCGTTCTCAGTAGGTTTTTCAAGAAGAACAAGTTTTGAGGATTTTGACCAGATGAGCCTTGAAGAATTTCACTAAGCGTTCTTTGTCTTAGGTTCCAGAGTTGTACAGATCGAGGATCCACACAATTGAGGAATCTTGAAGAAAATGATTGATTAGAGAAACGAATCAAGAGCATATAGCTTGTGAGGTGTTTGTGTGTGAGGATTTGAAGAATAAAATACCTTTGAAGATTTTGTAGTGCAAGATTTGGAT
Organism: Aegilops longissima; assembly: GCA_021605205.1. Lineage (NCBI taxonomy): Eukaryota > Viridiplantae > Streptophyta > Magnoliopsida > Poales > Poaceae > Aegilops > Aegilops longissima. The sequence goes on from CM038677.1 coordinate 569,422,941, forward strand.
CAACGAGGGTAGTAAAAGTAACTTTTATTTACCCTAAATGAAGAACACGACGAACTGGGTGTTGTAGATGTGAAGCTCGTCTGTTCAGATCTTCCACGCCCTAACTTGGCGGAGGAAGACAGCTACGGCGGCGGCGGAGTGACGATTTTCGCAGTCGGTGTGAGTACGCCGGCGACGAGGTCGAGGCAGTGAAGCTCTTCCTCACCAGCGACGATGGAGTAGCGGCGGCGCTAGGGTTTGAGGAGCTCGAGCGGGAGAGAGAGGTCGAGCGGAGTAAAAGAAGTGAGGAAGGGAGAGGGATATTTATAGACACGGTGAAAAACTGTTCGCCCGAAGATTTAGGACGAACGTGCCCCTGACCATTCTCCTTCACGCGACATGTGTCACCCACGTACTGTGTAGTGGAGATCGTGTACGATCGTGGGTGAGTAAAATAATGCATCATGGGATGCGGAACGGTTTGAGCGGCAAAACCGAAAGTTTGGATAAGATCAGTTTTAAAGTTTCGTTTGCAATTTCATCAGCTGACAGGATACATTGAAGATTTCGAACGAGTTTCAAATAGAACGCACATGAATAATTAGTGAATAGATTGGGTTGAGTATAGCATAAGGGGGGAAGGGTCCGATCACATTCACTTAGCAGAAAAAGCGACTTGAAGAAATAGCCATAAGTGAATGCTGTAGAGGACATAAACCCATATATATATGTATTGCCAATGAAGAAAAATGACGGAAACAGTGAAGATTTTGCAAAGTTGAAGAATTTGAAAAACTGAGGAAAAACTCAAATTGAAGATTTTCAACTTTGGTGGTGGCGTGACCCACCGTATAAGAATGATGATTTCAGACACCATGTACAATTGTCGTAGGGTTCTGAGAATCAAATTCTTCATTAATCACACTTAGAGTGTTATTCTTCATTGATTGAAGAAAAACGTTTCTTCATGTGTTGCACATCTAAGTCATCAATTTTGCATAAGTGTTAGGATGTGTGTCTTTTTCGAAGAACATTCGAAGATTCTAAGATATTTAGCTCACACCGCAACTTGCTAAATCTCTTCTCATCCAAGGGCTTAGTGAAGATATCAGCTAGCTGTTCTTCATCCTTCACGTGCTCGATGGAGATGTCGCCTTCAACACATGATCACGAAGAAAATGATGACGAATTTGAATGTGCTTTGTCTTCGAATGCTGAACTGGGTTGTGAGCAATCTTGATGGCACTCTCATTGTCACAAGAGAGAGGCACATTCTTCACGTTGATGCCGTAGTCCTTGAGTTTGCTTCATCCATAGCAATTGAGCACAACACGAGCCAGCAGCAATGTATTCAGCTTCCGCAGAGAGCGGTGATACACAATTTGCTTTCTTCGAGGACCAACGGACCAAAGATCGTCCGAGGAAATGACAAGTGCCGAAGTTGACTTGCGATCCACACGATCACCAAAGATAGTCGAGTCGTAATATCCAATGAGATCAAAAGTAGAGCCCTTGGGGTACCATAATCCTAGTGTTGGTGTGTGAGCTAGATATCAAGAATATGCTTCACAGCCTTATGGTGTGATTCCTTCTGTAGCTTGAAATCGGGCACACATGCAAACACTAAGCATTATATCTGGCCTAGATGCACATAAGTACAATAAAGAACCAATCATGGAGCGGTATACCTTGTGATCAAGTCAATACCATTTTCATCGATTGCATAGATGGCCATTTGTGGGCATAGGAATTTTGACGCCTTTGCAATCTTGCATGCCAATTTCTTCAGACATCTTTGAGGTATTTCTCCGAGATATGAATATGCCATTGTGTTGTTGATTTAATTTGAAGACCTAAGAAGAATTTTAACTCCATCATAGACATTTGATATTCTTCACTCATCATATAGGCAAATTCATCACTATAACGTTGGTCAGTACAACCAAAGATAATATCATCAACATATATTTGGCACACAAACAGTTCACCATCATAAGATTTAGTAAAGAGAGTAGGGTCGAGTGAACCGGGTGTGAAGCCATTCTTCACGAAGAATTCCTTCAATGTGTCATACCACGCCCGAGGGGCTTGCTTGAGGCCATAGAGGGCCTTATTAAGTCTGAAGACTTTGTCAGGATTCTTTGGATCTTCAAAACCTGTGTGTAGCCTTGAGCTACCAGTCGTGCCTTATTCCTCACCACAAGACCATTTTCATCTTGCTTGTTGCGGTAGATCCACTTTGTGCCAATGATATTATGCTTGCGAGGATCTGGACGTTTGACCAGTTCCTAGACATTGTTGAGCTCGAACTGATGTAATTCTTCTTGCATAGCCTGAATCCACTCTGGCTCCAGAAATGCTTCATCTACCTTAGTGGGCTCTGTGATAGAGATAAAAGCATAGTGCCCACAAAAGTTAGATAAATGTGAAGCTTTTGAGCGTGTGAGAGGACCTGGCGCTTCAATGTCATCGATGATCTTCTCCACTTGCACTTCTTTTGCAACGTGAGGATGAGCTGGTTGTCGTCGAGGAATTTGATCATTTTCCTCAAAGACCATTGTCTTGACATTATCTTCAGTGCATCACTCAACGTTCTTCACAGACAGAATGAATTCTTCAACAGATTCTTCAAGAGGAATGACATCCTCGCTTGCCTTGAACTTGATTGAATCCTCGGTGCTGGTTCATCTAACACGTAGGTAGGTGCTCTCTTTGCGAGCCATTAGTTTCATCGAACCGCACATATACAAATGTCAACAATCTTGTGAAGAGCGATGTTGAAGACTCAGAGGTGTGCGAGTCCTTTCCGTAACCAAGCATAAAACCTTCATGTTCTTTCGGTGCAAATTTAGAATTGTGATGAGGATCTCTAATCCAGCATTTAGCACCGAAGACTTTGAAATAACTTACATTGGGTTTCTTGTCAGTGAGGAGTTCATAGGCAATCTTCTTGAAGAATTTGTGAAGATATACTCTGTTGATGATGTGGCACACAGTATCAATTGCATCAATCCAAAAACGACTAGGCGTTTTGTATTCATCAAGCATAGTGCGAGCCATCTCAACAAGAGTTCTGTTCTTGCGCTCCACGACACCATTTTGCTGAGGAGTATAAGGAGCAGATAACCCATGAGTAATACCAAGTTCATCAAGATAGGCATCAAGACCGGAATTCTTGAACTCAGTTCCATTGTCACTCCTGATGTGCTTGATCTTCACACCAAAGTTAGTTGAAGCCCTCGAGGAAAATTGTTTGAAGACTTCCTGCACTTGATTTTTGTAAGTAACAATGTGTACCCATGTGTAACGAGAGTAATCATCAACAATAACAAAGCCATATAGAGATGCATCATTAACGATAGCTGAGTAATGATTGGGACCAAAGAGGTCCATGTGAAGCAATTCGAAGGGACGAGTAGTGGTCATGATAGTCTTCGCTGGATGCTTGGCCTTGGTCATTTTTCCAGCTTCACAGGCTCCGCACAAGTGATCCTTGAGGAATTTGACATTTTCAATGCCAATGATATGCTTTTTCTTCGCAAGCGTGTGCAAATTCCTCATGCCTGCGTGACCAAGTCGCCGATGCCATAGCCAACCTTCTGAAGCTTTTGCAAGTAAACATACGGCGGGTTGTGGTCCTTTAGAGAAATCAACAATATACAAGTCTCCTCTCCTAAAGCCTTCGAAGACTTTGGAATTGTCAGCTTCCATAATCACAACAAAACGATACTTGCCAAAGATAACAACCATATCAAGATCACAAAGCATTGAGACTGACATGAGGTTGTATCCTAAGGACTCAACAAGCATGACTTTGTCCATGTGTATGTCCTTAGAGATCGCAACCTTACCGAGACCCAATACCGACTTTTGCCTTTGTCAAGAAGATGATATGCTTGAGATGTGACGGTGATAAGGGAGCATCCATCAATAGATTCTTGTCACCAGTCATGTGATTTGTACATCCACTATCGAGAACCCACTCAGTGGCTTTGGGTTGATCATCCTTGGCACCCTTTGCCATGAAGCAATAGGTGGGAGCATAGTCATCACTATCTTCATCATCTTTGTTTGTGAGGTCATTTTATTCAGAGTTGAAGATGGACTTGCTGACGAAAGCAGTAGCGAGAGCTAGACTCGCCACACCAGTCTCAGATTCTTCTGATGCCTCCTCTTCCTCATATTCCTCAGATTCAGCTTCAGAGTCCATTTCCTTGCCAATGAATGCCCGAGCCTTTTTGGAGCTGCCCTTCTTGTGAGAAGAAGGCTTTGAGGATTTTGATGATGAAGATTTCGATGATTTCTTCTTCTTCTTCGCGTCATCAGAACTTTAATCCTTGTGTTTTTTCTTCTTTAATTCCTTTTCCCACTGAGGACAATCTTGGATGTAGTGACCAGGTTTCTTACATTTGTGACAAAGTCTTCTCTTATAGTCACTGGATGAGGAATCACTGTTTCTTGAGGATTTTCCAAAGCGACCACGTCTTGAGAACTTCTGGAATTTCTTCACGAGCAGTGATAGCTCCTGGCCTAATTCTTCAGGATCTCCAAGGCTACTACCAGAGTCTTCACACTCAGATTCAGACACAACCTTGGCCTTCAGGGCACGTGTTTTTCCATAGCTAGAACCATAGAGATCTCTCTTTTCAGCAAGCTGGAACTCATGAGTATTTAGCCTCTCAAGGATATCAGCCGGATTAAGTGACTTGTAGTCAGCACACTCTTGTATCATCAGTGCCAGAGTATCAAATGAGGAATCAAGCGATCTTAACAATTTATTCACCACCTCATGGTCGGTGATGTCAGTGGCGCCAAGTGCTTGAAGCTCATTTGAAATGTCAGTGAGGCGATCGAAGGTTTGTTGAACATTTTCGTTGTCGAGTCTTTTGAAGCGGTTGAAGAGATTTTGAAGAACATCAACTCGGGAGTCACGCTGAGTTGAGACTCCTTCATTTACTTTGGACAGCCTGTCCCAGATGAGCTCGGTAGTTTCCAAAGCACTCACTCTTCCATGTTGACCTTTGCTCAGATGGCCACATATGATATTCTTCGCTTGATAATTGAGTTGCTTGAATCTCTTCACATCAGCAACATTCAGAGAAGGTGTGACTGAGGGAACACCATTTTCCACAACATACCAGAGATCGTTGTCAATTGCTTCAAGATGCATTCACATCTTGTTCTTCCAGTAGGGGTAGTCTGTCCCATCAAAGGTAGGGCACCCTGCTGAGACCTTGATCATACCTGCGGTCGACATAACTAAAACTCCGGTGGTTAAACTAAAATCACACGTAACAAGGAGTACCTTGCTCGATACCAATTGAAAGTGCGTTATGTCGACTAGAGGGGGGAGGGTGAATAGGCGATTTTTATGAATTCTTCACTGAGGAATTTGCCGGTGAGGAAATTCCTTAACGAAGAACTACTTGCAGCGGAATAAGTACTCAGAAGTAAGCATAACAGAATACACGCATGGTCATCATGATGAAATGAAGATTAGCACAGAGTACAGAAAGCGTAATCACAGGATAACACAAGATGAAGACAAACAGACTGAAGAAATTGAACTGAGGAAATTGAGAAAGTCTTCATCAAAGTCTTCAAACACGATATGAACAAACATTCAACACAAGAATGAGGAAATGAAAGGGTTGAGGAAATAGAACCAGTTAGGTTGGTGAAGACAATGATTTGGTAGACCAGTTCCAACTGCTATCTCGGTTATGCGTCTGGTTGGGCGGCTGAGTATTTAAACTCGAGGACACACAGTCCGGACACCCGATCGCTGAGCACGCAGCTCAGGACACCAAGTCCTCACCGTATTCTCCTTGAACTAAGGTCACACAGACCTCGTCCAATCACTCGTGGTAAGTCTTCAGGCGACTTCCAAACCTTCACAGACTTGGTCACTCGGCGATCCACAATTCCTCTTGGATGCTCTAGACCATGACACCTAACCGTCTGGAAGAAGCATAGTCTTCAAAGGTAACAAGCGTCGATCCACACAGGATCAATCTCTTGATGATGCTCAATCACTTTGGGTTTGTAGGGTTTGGTTTTGGGGTTTTCCTCACTTGATGATTTTCGCCAAAGTCATCGGAGGATGGGTTGCTCTCAAATGACAAGTGTCAAGTTCTCTCGGAGCAGCCAACCAGCTAGTGGTTGTAGGGGCGGCTATTTATAGCCTAGGAGCAGCCCGACATGATAAGACATAAATGCCCTTCAATGATATGACCGTTAGGTGGATAAGATATTTTGGGACAGGTGGCAAGAAGACAAAGAACGGTCGGAAATTTGAATATCAAATTCCTCGGGGCTATCATGTTCCTCACTGTAGGCAATCCAGACTTTGGCGAATTTCTAACTCCTCGGTCGAACAAATTCTCAATGACGGAAGAACTTCGTCTCACATCAAGAAATTGACTGGACTATATGAGATTTCCAAAGGCTTCACTCAAGGGATTGGTAGGTGTAGGATTTTGAGTTGAGCATCACATGGAAATTTTTCCTTAGTATTTCCTCGACCCCTTTAACAATGACGTGTTTCCTATTACTCAAGAAAGAGAAAACGAAACTACGAAAACAGAAGTCTTCACGCTTCATGTTCCTCAAATGAATACCAAGTCTTCAAGGTCACACCAATTTCTTCATTTCAAAGTCTTCGTAAAGTCTTCGAATATCAAAGTCTTCACCAAAGAACTTCATTTTAGGGTTCGACTTTCTCTCAAATATCAAACTCCTCATAGACTTATAGACCTGTATACACTCACAAACACATTAGTTCCTTAACCTATAAGTCTTCAATACACCAAAATCACTAAGGGTCACTAGATGCACTTACAATTGATGATATGGGTAGTACAAGAGTAGATCTACCACGAGATCGAGAGGCTAAACCCTAGAAGCTAGCCTATGGTATCATTGTTATCTCTCTCTATCGACTAGCCCGGCCTCGATTTATATAATGCACCAGAGGCCTAGGATAACAAGAGTCCTAGCCGAATATGCCGGTGTGGGAGGAGTCCTTGTCTTGATCGCCAAGTCTTGTGGAATCTTCCTTGTATGCGGCAGCTGTCCGAACTGGCCCATGAGTATACGGCCATGGGGGTCCTCGGCCCAATCTGATAGATCGGGAGATGACGTGGTGAGTACCCCCTAGTCCAGGACACTGTCACTCGCAGGACAGTTTCCATGAAGCAGGGGAACCGCGGCCAGAAGCTCTCAAACCTGAAGCACGCCTGTCTGCAGGGTTTGCTTGCGGTTGTCAGATAGAGCGGGCAATGATCTGAAAAGGAGGTAGAGGCAGCCACAAGGATGTGATCAGGGTGCATCTATTCCCAGTGCTCGTTGCAGAAAACTTTGTCGATGGCCGGCTACATAAGCAAGCACTAAGGCAGCTGGATGGATGCCGGGCGCACAACTTGCCGTGAACCTTGTACATCTTGGCTTGTCCTACCTTGCTTGGCTGGATTGATTCACTAATCTTTTTTCAATTTGGATTTAAAGGCTAATGGAGTGTTTGCATATGGTGCTGTCGATTTTGCAGAAATTGCTGCTCCAACAGGCAGCAAACCAATCATTTGATATTTGAGGGACAACAGTCAGCAGGCGCTTTGAGGAAGCATTGGTGCTGGCAAATAAAAGAATGCCATCCGTATGTGATTCACTGACCAAGAATGGAAAAATTCCTTGCTATTAGAAATTTCTATGGTGGTTCTTCTTTAGGTTCTGCCTGATGAATGTTCTAGTGCCAATAATCGGTTATACTTTGTAATGGTGATTCATAATTTGGTCTAACTTTCTAACTATTAGCTACAGTTTACTTCAGTGGTAATGCAGGTACGCAAAGGAAGAATTACTGCCTATGGATGATTACTATGAGCGTATGAAATTATTCTTAAGCTAGATGGGTTGTTCTAGCTTGTGATGGTTAAACTTTTTACGCAATAGCAGTACTAGATTAGTTGTTCTAGCTTCTTTAGGTTGTAACCAATTGAAGGTATTTTGAAGATCGATCCCACAACTGAGTATATTCTGGTTTTTATTAACCCGCAACAGAGTGTGTATAGAGAAGTATACTTTGGTGAATTGTTAGTGCTCGCTTTTCTTACTATACTGTATCAGGCTGTTCATGTTCAAATTCTTCAGCGTTTTGTACACATGAAAGGTACTTCTGTAAATCAGTTTTTCAAATTGGCATCGATAAGATGGATATAGATGCATGTATCCTTCTGAAAAATTAACACCAATGTTTCATTTGTTTTCTAAGATCATTCCTTTTTCTTTGGACATCTTTTGGAGATTTTTAAGATAGCTTTTTCTATGGGCAAGCTGGACCTGATACTCAAAGGACCTTAAGTTCTAACCAAAGATGACAATGTGGATGGTCACATTTCAAAGTGCTTTTTTTCTCAGACACATGTAAGTTTTGTCTCACTGTGTATTAAAAGAATGGTGAAAAGGTGAGAATCAGTATAAAGTGGGGAGGGAGGATCATGCTTTCAAAGTTGGTCAGGTTTCACAATAATACTTGTGCATGTGTTTGTATCTCGTCATCTTTATAATGGGTGTGATGGATGTTGTAGGTTCATTGGTGACAACCAAGAGCATGCTCAAAAATGGCATCGTCTTGCTTCCTTTCTTCGCCTCAGCTAAAGTGCTTAATCTTGAGAAGATGAGAGATAATTGATAGAGTACTCCTCACAAGTGCATTTGTCAAATTCTAGCCAACAGATTGAAAGCATGTCTACCTATTTATGAGTTTCAGTTCCATTCAATCTTCCTTTTGTTTTTGGATCCAAAGTAGAGGAGATCATGTGAATGGTTGTTGATTGCCCAAACACTATTTCCTGTACAAGAGTGTAAATGTTGTCGATGCTTGTTTCCAACATGCAAGGACATGAGCACACACATTTTGTGTATCTATCTAAATCTCATATGCTATGAAGGTTTTCAAGTGCAGAGGCGAAGCACCTTTCTGATTTAAAGAAATGGTTGTTGATTTTAGTTAAACTAGATGAATCCCCACACATTTTTGTGGGGATGTTTTCTGGTACATTTTGTGTAAACTATCCAAATCATCACTTCGTTTTGTGTAAATGGTGAATCATGCACTCGAAATAATTAACTTGTTATTCCAGGAGTATTTTGCAAAATATTGTACTTACCATCTTAGATGCAATCCTTGCACATTATACAAATCACGTTTTCATTTATTCATTTGCACAAATAGCACATATTGCATTATTTTAGAACTACAGATGTTTAATAATATAATGTGTGTTAGTGTTGACGTGTGTTGCACGTGCAAGCTTACTAGTTAAGAAAAAGGACAATAATCCCATCTGCCGTCATGGCTAGTTCTAAAATATCCGCGTTTTCATTTTTCCACTAATACGAATCACCGCGGTGGCTAGCTTACCTCTGTCTACCAGCGCTCGATCGCGAGTTCGAATCCTGGCCGACGTGCTGCATTTTTCTCTGTTTTTTTACACCGTTTGCTGCCTGGGTGCGCCGGCCTTGTCGGGGGACTGCCATGTGCGAAACCCAGACATTCTGCCGCAGAATGCGGCATATAGGAGATCTCCCAGGCCTATGTTTCTCTGCGAGGTATCTCGCTGAATCTTTTCCTTCCCTTCATCTTAAACTAGGCCGGCCTATTTCCACTTTTTTTCTATCGCTCGTTGTAGCTTCGTTGATTCGTTTGGTTCTTTTTTATGGCTGATGTGTTCCTTCGTTCGTCGGCGGTTCGTTGCTGTGTTCGTTCAGTTTTTTGGGTTTTTTGTCTTTTTTTGCATTCTTGTTTCATTTTCTTATTTCTTCTTCAGTTTTCTTTTTTTGTTGCTATACTTTTTTCTCTCCTTTCTCTTCTATTTCTTTCATGGTTTTCATCGTGTTTTCTCTGTCTCATTTTCTTTCATTTTTTCTTTGATTATATGTTTCTTTTTTGCTTTTCAACGGTTTTCTTTTCTTTTTCTTTTTATGTTTATCGGTTTTCACTGTTCTTATTCTTTTTGCACTTGTTTTTGCAGTTTACTTTTTAGTTTCTTTTTCCTTGTTTTTTGGTTTTCATTGTTTTTTTGTTTCTTTCGGATTTTATTCTACATTTTCATATACATCAAAACATTTTAAATACACTTTAACATTTTTCAAATACAAGTTTAAATTTCTTTAATACATGGTCAATATTATTTATATTCACATTTTAAATATTTTAAAAGTTGATTATCACTTTTTAATATATGGTTAGTATGTTTTCTATACACATTTTAACATTTTTAAATGCTTCATTAACATTTTTAAATACAAGATTAACATTTTTAATACATTGTAAACATTTTTCTATACGCATTTAACATTTTTCAAACTAGTAAATGCATACGTGGAATGCACGTTGATAGTTGGTAGAATATTAATTGGACGTTGGTTGTTAACATTTGGTACAAAATTTAATTACACATTGATATTGGGTAGGATATCAATTGCATGTTAATTATGTGATTACTATTGATATTAATATTTGTTATGGTATTGATTGCACGCTAAACATGTTTAGCTCTCGTCATTGTCGAAACCTAGATGTTGGATTGACATGGTTTGCTGGCCGAGAATAATTAGATCTGCATATTTGGTTTTTTATATTGGTATAGATATAGTAACATTTTTCAAATGACTGGTTAACTTTTTTCTATTTTTTAGGGATAATTGTTATTTCTATCTATCAGTTGCGCGCTAAGGAGCAGAACCAAATGTTACAACTTACAAGTTCAAAAGGAAAATCCTGTCACATTCGTGTCGCACCCCCACACGGTTGGTCCGGCACGCCTCTCAAGGGGTAACGTGTGTTATCCTGCATTTTCAATAACAAGTAGGACCACAGTTGAGCAAACCGACTATCGGCAAACCGTTGCCCACCAGGCGTTGGCTGATTTGGATAAATGAGGAGGGAGAAGAGCTAGCTATAGCACAGACTCCTAGAAATTTGGTGTCATATGTGACTCGTGGTGGTGGCGTGTGTTGTAGATGTGAATGCTTGTTCTGGCCCATGCCACCCCGCTATATCGAGGTGCTGGTTATGTGGGAGCGAACACATTATCTCTCCAAGAGTACGGTACTACTAGTACTTTATTAACATATGGCCCACCTTACACTGTCGCCAAATTTTCTGGAGTCCGTTCTTAGCCCTCATCTCTCTCTTCTCACTCAGCAGACGCGCTGAGTGTGCCCATCGTCGCTTTGCTCACATTCGGCCCCACATGTCAGTAGATGACGCACATTCGCTGGGTGAGCGGCGCGCCTAACCGACCGTATGGGGTGCGAAGCGTACGCGATAGGCGTGTTGTAATTGTATGGCATTTTCGTTTTGAACTTATAATTGTAACATTTGGTTTTTTTCTCTGGGCGCAATCTATCGATAAAAATCCTGATTGAAAAGGTGAGGGCGGGTCTTTTCTTCCATGGTACGTGGGAGTTTCGCCTATTATCCATACCACTATATAGTGTCAAAATAACTTTAGATATTGGTAGTTGGATGAGTTTGGCCTATTATCCATACCACGATATAGTGTCAAAATAACTTTGGATATTGGCAAAGGTGGTAAATCCGAATGGTATTGGTCGTTAGACTTCATTACATCCGATTTTCCAACGAGTACTATCTAGAATTCTACTTGAGATTAGGGAAAGTCGTAATATAAACAAACCTCAAAGCAAAGACACTTCTCGTTTGTTTTATATTATTTCTTAGTTGAATTCTCCAACCTTTTCTATTTAGAGAATCGTCATTCATTTTTGTTATAGAGTATCATTTAAATTGCAGAATATGCACAAAATACAACCACTTCTCATTTGTTCTAGACTCGTCTTGTAGGTTTTTATCTTGCAAAGCAATTGGCATGTGCTTTTTTATTTTATGTTTTGGTTTAAAGACATCAGAACATCTTCCTAGTCAACTACCATATATTCATCAAAAAATTGTAGTCATAATTTGGTATTTAATGTAATGAACATTTGATACTTAAACCTATCATTACAAAAAAAAGACACATCCGTGACATTTTGGGCCGAACGAATTTTTTTCCTGTCATACTTATGACACTTCTATGACAATAATTGTGACAAAACCCGGTATCATCATAGATGTGGTGGGGTCCTACTTCTATTACAAAAAATCATGACAGAAAATGGGCTTTTTGTCCTGAGCGGGCCGGAGACGCAGCTGCATGACATTCTTTGGGCCGTCCATGATGGAAAAAAACCATGGCAGAAGCGAGGGCGAGGAAAATATCAGGGAGTTCCAGGTTACGGTGGCTGGTCGGGGGCCGAGTGATGCGTGTTTCTCTCATACGTACGCGCGTGTGTGCGAGGCGTTGCACTCTAACTGAACCCGAGCGAGGCCTTGGGCTCTAACTGAACCCGAGCGATTGCACTACAGGCTATGAGTTACTGAACCGGAGCGATCGATCGATCCCTTGCTGTTAACTGAACCCGATCGAGCAATTCCTTCGCTACTGCTGCTAACTGAAGCCGATCGATGCTGCCTCTGGATGAACAGTGAGCATTGTTGAGGGGTTTTGGATGAACAGTTACCGGTGCGGGGTTGGATGAACAGGACCCCGTGGTAGTAGAGGATGTTGCCGCTGGATGAACAGTACCCCGATCGATCAAGCCGGTGGATGAACAGGACCCCGTGGAGGGCTGTATGAACAGGACCCCGTGGAGGGCTGGTTGAACAGTAGCCGGTGGAGGGCTGGTTGAACAATGAGCGGTGGAGGGTTGGATGAGCGAGTCCCGTGGATGGGTGGTTGAACAGGACCCGTGGAGAGGGCTGGTTGAACAGTAGCGGTGGAGGAGCGTGCGGTGGAGGCTGGATGAACAGGAGCCCGTGGATGAACAGTCATAGGTGGAGGCTGGAGGAGGTCGACGGTGGATGAACAGTAGCTTGTGGAGGCAGTCGACGGTGGAGATGAACAGTATCCCGTGGAGTCCCGTTTTGCGGTACGCCACACCCCTCCCGATGAACAGGACCCCCGTTTCGACCGTAGCGCTCCAACACAAGTCCGTTTCCTCCGTTTTGCGGTACGCCACACCCCTCCCGATCAACAGGGCCCCGTTTCGACCATAGGAGGTCCGTTTCCTCCGTTTTGCGGTACGCCAGACCCCTCCCGATGAACAGGATCCCGTTTCCACCGTGGCCGGTCGAACACAAGGCCGTTTCCTCCGTTCTGCTATACGCCAGGCCTCGTTTCCATCCCTGTTCCGTCCAAGCCGGTTAGCTCCCGATGAACATGACGATGACGCAGTTTCTCTGTTTCGACCCAACCATGTACACGAGCCCTGGCCGTACGTATGCGCGAGTAGGCATTCGAGACCCCGCCCGTATGTACGTGTGTGTGGCCGTATTTACTTTCTTGCAACATGGTTGCTGTACGTACGTGTACATGCTACGCGCGCGCCTCTACCACCAGACGTGCCCTTCCTTGTACGACCACGGTTCATCGCTGCAGCCTGCAGACAGACCGATCGACCAGTATGTACGTACACCTTCGCGACTAGAATGACAACGCTACGTACGCTTCGACCGGGTGGGTCCCGACTGTCAGGCACTTCCTTGCGTGCGAAGATGTAGCTGGTGGGTCCCAGCAGTCAGGGGGCGAATCATTTTTTTGCCCGTAATATGGACACACTTCCTTGCGTGCAAAGATGTAGCTGGTGGGTCCCAGCAGTCAGGGGGCGAATCATTTTTTTGCCCGTGATATGGGTGCACTTCCTTGCATGCGAAGATGTAGCTGGTGGGTCCCAGCAGTCAGGGGGAGAAAACATTATTTTTCAGGGTAAACACGATGCAGTTGCATGCATGCGTCCATGGGCGTGGTGCATCCCCACTGTCAGCCTCTCACGTACAATCATCTTCCGATGACTCTCGGTTGTTGACCACGTTGACCACACCGTGCCGAGCGCACCAAGGCCGGTGGACAACGGCGAGGCCCCAGACTAGAACGACTCGGAGATGGGGAAGACGTGGTAGTGGAGCCACAGATGGAGAGGAGTGGGAAACTTGACTGGTTCGGGTGCGCGGCAGCACTGCCGCGATGCCGCCCACGGGAGACACGAGCAAGAACAGAGGTTGAAGAAGGAGCACCGCTGTTGGATTAACATCCAACGGTCCAGCTGCTAGAATCATTTGTTGATTAAGTTGACAAAGCCCTGCGTACACGTCCGCTTAGTAGGCCCACAAGTCAGCCACCAAATCTGACGGGTCCCAGTTGTCAACGGGAGGAATATTTTTTTTCGCATAACAAAGAGGCACTTCCTTTCGTGCGAAGATACATCCGGTGGGTCCCAGCTGTCAGGGGGATGAAACAGCTTAATAAGGAGGAACTTTCCTTGCGTGCGACCATGGACCTCGTGGGTCCCAGCCGTCAGGCTCTCCATGTACAGTCGTCTTCCGATCACTCTCGTATGTTGACCATGTCGCGCCGAGCGCACCGAGGCGGTGGACGACGGCGAGGCCCCAGACTGGAACGACCCGGAGATGGGGAAGATGCGGCAGTGGAGTCGCAGACGGAGAGGAGTGGAAAACTTGACTGGTTCGGGTGCGGGGTGGGCCTACACCCGACAGAGAATAACAGGGGGTGCGGAGTGGAGGGATGGCCTGGCCATCGGCGGGGTAGCGTTTCGCTGAGGCAAGCTAAACAACGCCGCTGGACGCCGGAGGTTGGAGCAGGCGGTCCTGGTAGTGCTGGGGGAAGAAGACGAGAGATTGAAGAAGAATGCCGGCCGTTGGATGTAAATCCAACGCCTTCTTAGGCTTCGACCTACCTGCCCACATGTCAGCTAGTCCATTTGTTTTTTAGTCCATTTGGTGGGCTGGATGAAATAATGATGTAGCATCTATGCAGCCCGTTTATATATATGGTAGAATTTAAAGCCCATTTACATTTTTTTCGAAATCCGTGGACTTGCTGGGCTGGGTGAAAATATCATGTTGGGCTAGACGAAGAAATGTAATAAAAACATGAACACATGATTGCACGTCTATTACTGCATTGGTCAGTAAAATCTTTGCAAGCTTATGTACGCAATCACTAGGAGTTAACTTGCCAAGTTATATATAAACAATTATTATTATTATTTTGTAAGAACTTTCAACTTACGAAATAAAATATCATTTTAATTTGATGAGTTAGTAGTACGTGGGGTATTATTATTTTTTAGGCTAGACGTGGGACAGTTGAGTTGGTTCTAGGGAAAAGTACTGGGAAAAAACTTAGTTTACATCAAAAAAGAAAGTGGGAGAAAATTCAGATATATGATTAATAAAAACGAAAAATAAAGGAAGTGGGAAGGTCTATAAAATGGTTGGACGAACGACAGGTTTAACGGAAACTTATGTTGTTTCTAATATATATATATATATATATATATATATATATATATATATATATATATATATATATATATATATATATATATATATATATATATAATAAAATAAAATATAAATATAGGTTCAGTTTTGCATTCTTATAGAAAACATAGGTTCAGTTTTGCATTCTTATAGAAAAATAGAACTGAGCTGTGCGTCGTCTTGAAAAAAACAAACATAACTTGGGTTGCTGATGTTATAGACAAGCTAGGTTGGGAGGCCCAGAGGCTGCTTGATACCTGATGGATCCATAAAATGTTGAAACATGTCGTGGGCTGCCCATGTTAAACAACAAAACCTAGGCCAGGTGTCAGCCTCTCGATGAACAGTTGTCTCCCGATTCCTCTTCTTTTGCTGACCATGTTGGGAACGACAGACAGCGGCACCGCGGCTAGAGCACCAAGGCGGAGGACGACGTCGAGACCTCGGACCGAACGAACCGGAGCGAGGGAAGACGCAGGCGGAGGGGAGTATGAGGGTTGACTTGTTCGGGTGCAAGGTGGGCCGGTGGAGCTGCCGCCGCCGGACAATGTGTGGTAGTAGAGGTAGGCTATGATGGCCAGCCGCTGTATAGGAAGAGGACGAAAGATTGAGCAAAATAAAGAAATACAAATGGATAGATGGTTGGTCCCATATGTGTGTGTACGAGACCTGCTGGGTCCACCTGAGGAGGGGAATATGTTGGGAGGAAGGAGATTCAAAGCAAGGCAGCCGAGTGAACTAGTTACATACATAAGCAAATAGCCACTAAAAAGCAAACAGGTTAATGGGTTCTTAAAAGAAATATTTTGGACAAAACAGATAATTATGACACATAGGCTAATCTATGAAACACTCAGATGATAAAGGTGCTTATAAACAGATAAAGTACAACATCTAGACCTTCCCGGCATGCTTGATCATGACGCTGCGGTTGTCCGTGTACTCGTCGGTTACGGGAAGCAGACACACCCTCATGTCCAAGATCTGCCTGTACATGTCATAGCATGCGTATGCGTCCTTGGCCGCGTAGGTTATGTAGGCTAGATTCAGAGGTACCTCCCACGTGTTCAGGTCCTTGGTCTCGTTGTCTTCTTTCATGTTGGCGTATCAGGGGTCGATGATGGTCTCGGTGAGGTCAACCACAGAGTCTTTCTCCTGCCCGTTGCTGATGATCTTGTATTGCTTCTGGATGTTGACAAGCTTGTTGCACCAGATGGCCGAATCATCACATTCTTCCTTCTCTCCACCGTAGCGAAGGTGAAGTCGGCGCTGCCGATGAAACGGGGAATACTCCAGAACCTCTGATGGCCCTACAGAAGTGGTAGATGAGAACCTCGTCCCGCACACATACCTGGGCGACAGCGATCCGCTGGTCCCTATCAGGAGACGAATGGATGGGCACAAGGTCTAGTCCTGCAAACTTGTGCTTTCTCGTCCTATAGGTACCGCTTGAACTCAGCGAGGCAGAGCTTCACCGAGTCCTGATCGTTGGTGTACATCAAATTCAACTTGGTGCAGCCATAGGACTGAACGGCGAAATCAAAGGGGAACTCCTTACTGAAGTCCATATCCAGCAGGCTTACCCCTCAGATCGCCATTGGAGTCTCTTCAAGTGAACGAGTGGGTAGGCGGCGGCAGCAGTTCGTTTTTCAACTCTCGGGGAACCGGATTCAACAGTAAACTGAGTGTGTACAGGCGACAACAGTTACTACCCCTCCCTCGTCCGCTGCACGCCCAGCAGAAGATGCACCCTCGGCACATTCAAACGCCTCCATTAAGAAACCTACTCTGGCCACACGTCGGTTCACGAGCGGTCTGTATTGGTACTGTAATAACAGGAGTTAGTGGTCACTTTACTTGAATTTAATTAGCTTTAGTAGAAATTTATGCTTAAAACAAGCAATGCATTGGCTCATTCTATCAGTGCCACAGGATCAACATGCACAACAATTAGAATTATTATTCTCAGGACGCAGACGATCGACACATTTGTCGCACTTTCACACAGATAATACTGCCAAGTTTGAACTGTTTGTTATGGTTGTTTTCCTCTGCATCATCATGCCGTGTTTCCCAGCTTGCAAGATTCAGAACCAACAAATAAGATCCAAATAATAAGTACAACAAAGATGCCTACACATCTCATTGATTCCCACTTTGCAAGATTCGTAACCAACAAATAAGATCCAAATAATAAGTACAACAAAGATGCCTACACATCTCATTGATTCCCAGCTTGCAAGATTCATAACCAACAAATAAGATTCAAATAATAAGTACAACAAATATGCCTACACATCTCATTGATTCCCAGCTTGCAAGATTCAGAACCAACCCATTAGAGCCTTTTGATAAAGTGAATATCAGGATTAAATCCATCTTGGCTAGCCATGTCATACAACCGAAGAACTTGGCGAATGCTCTTGACTGTCACAACATCTGTTGTTGAGTATTCCTATTTGCACAGCACAAACAAGAAGAGCATGATTACTATAATAGTGACACTCCTTGAACTCAACCTGAAGCTCCACTCGGATGAGGCCTGCCTCGAGTTCCATGATTCAATTCATGCACCTTTTTCTGCAGTTCACCTGAAATGAAGCAAAGATTGCATCATTCAGCTAGCAAGAAGTACTTGCTCTCGTGAGCTGGCAGGTTCTTCTTTAGTAGTTGCACTAAAATTGAGGAACATTAAGGTTGGCTGTCCGGCTCATGTAAGGTGCAACTATAATTTGCTTATCCTTTTGTGCAGTTCCACTAAAATAAAGTGCCATTGTGGTGACAGTGACGACTCATCTTGCAAAGGCTAATAAAATGTTGCACGAGATTACCAACAGAACTTGACGGAGATTTTGGAAACTCCAATCACCATTTTGTGCAGTTCCACCAAATTTGAGAGATGTTGCCCACGTGACATTTTAGTTGAACTGCACAAGACACTCATTCCAAAAAAAGTGTTTTGTGCAGTTCACCAAAAGGCCACAATAGCAACAAGGTGAAATGGATATCCCTATCTGCACAAAAAGATAGAAAGTAAATAGTTGCTGGTCAATAAGAATATACGAAACATACACGAAATGAAAAGAAGCATCTTAATTATGTTCATGGCAATCACACAAGGACATTAGAAATTTTAAAACGTCAGCAATGCTTCATGTTACCGGAAGCATTACGGCAACAATGACATTCGTCAAATATGGGATTACTTTAATGGTGGCATTGCTTGTTTACGGATCTGATAAATCAACAACAGCTAAAGAGTTGGTTTAAGGGCATGGGACCGTGGGGACACTAGGACACTCAAAGAGCGTAAAGGAGCAACTTACTTATCATCTTCGGGAAAACAGCAGAGTACCATTTGTAACACAGTTTAATTGCATCTTATCACTGGAGGCATTAGATTAACAATAACACTGGTTAGACATGTCCCTAAGGTAACAGTGTGATTGCTTCATTTTACATGCGCCCTTACATTAACAACAAAAGGTTGGTATAAGGACATGCGACAGTGGACGCATCAACACAATGTACCTACAAGGAGGCATAAAGTGGTGATGCCGAGTTTGTTCATGCTATGTGAGGGCAGCAAATCTAATCCTGGAGACCTTTTACTATGTGAGGGCAGCAAACCTAATCCTTGGGACCTTTTACTATGTAAGGGCAGCAAATCTAATCCTGGAGACCTTTTACTATGTGGGAGCAGCAAATCTAATCCTGGAGACCTTTTACTATGTGAGGGCATCAAATCTAATCCTGAGACCTTTTACTATGCGAGGGCAGCAATTCTAATCCTGGAAACCTTTTAATATGTGAGGGCAACAAATCTAATCCTGGACATACTTTGTTGACTTGTCCACCAGCCGCCACTTTCTATCCTTTTTTCAACCAATAATAGATCTGTTCCTTATCCAGTTTATACTGCGTTTTCCCATTATTTCCCTTTTCAACCAAGAGACCGGTTGGGTATCCAGTCTCTACTACTTTCACCATATTATTTCCTCTTTGAATCAAGTCCTAGATTCATGCTACAACTTTCCCCCTTTCTTTGTTGTTTGAACAAAGTCCTAGATTCGAATGCATGAAGTAGCTTTACCTCTGATAGTACTAAAAATTTAGGTGGCTTTCGAAGAGCTGATGGGAGTAGAAAAAGATGCACATGCAGACACGTGGGGAGCTGGGGCAGTAGAGCAAGGCTGCTTTCGAAGAGCTTATACCTGAGGGTCGTCGGGATGTCGACGGCGGCAGGTCGGATCTGCGGACAATACGTCAGGGAGGAAGAAGGGCCGGAGGACCTCCCGAGCCGGTGCTGTGTCGGAGAGAACGACACGGGTAGAGGATCGGGCCCCTCCGGTAGCTGTGAGTTTCCTCCCTCGCCGGCGAGGACTGTGTGAACGATGCACCTAGTCCTCTACACACACCAGCCGAAGGGATCCGGCCGGATCTGTGACCAGCGGTGAGCAGAGAGAAAATGTCGCTACCGCTGTCTTGTTTATATCTGGAGAGGATGAGAGAATGAAGAGAGCAACCCTAGTAAAGCAAGCGCTCCTGCCCCTGCGTACATATATAGTGGAGTGATTATCTTTTTCTCTCCACAACAAGCATTTCAATTTGTGTACGTGGCATTAAAGAAAAGAAACTCTCTATTTAAGGTGACTAACTGTACGACTCCTACTTACTACTACTAGTAGTAGTATTGTTCACTTGTGCTCCCCGTCCCTCCATTCATTGAACAACCCCACGGGTGAATAAACATACAGTACTAGTATTTATATAGAACGAACAAGATCGAACTATTTTTGCGTAATTAAAAGTTGAGGGCGGGGCTTTTCCCGGGCAGTTCGCGCGGCAGTTTTCGCGTAGGCGGTTTGACAGAGAGGCGAGGACGGTGAGGGAGTAGCGGATTCAACTTACTTACTACTGGAAAGGTCGGGCTGTGCGATTTGACGGCACGTTACTGCTGGAAACACTTGTGATATGACTACTCACTATAGTCATGAATTACTGGCGGTACGATCGGCGTGATGCCCCCTTCCGTTCCGCACTCTAATCTAGTGCATGATACGTATTACGTCGACCCGGATGCTGCTGGCTGTCCCACATGTTGGCGAAGTAGTACGTAGTAGTAAGAAGGAGCAAAGAATCATGTGGTATAAGTCTTTCTAGAGATTCCAACAAGTGACTACATACGGAGCAAAATGAGTGAATCTAGACTCTAAAATATGTCTACATACATCCGTATGTTGTAGTCAATTTGAAATGTCTAAAAAGACTTATATTTAGGAACAGAGGGAGTAGTAGTACTATTACTCACGTCGGAGGAGTGCGAACCACGGCAGCCCAGTGAATCAGCAGTAGAAAACAATGTGCTGATATGGCCATAAAAAACAATGTGCCACGGTCCAGACTGTAGCATGTACAATACTATTCCTCTTTGTTTGGATCCCTGAGTTAGAGCTAGTTTGGGTTGAAATAGCCTCAAATTATCCAAACAGGAGGGGTTAGTTTGAGCTAGTTTGCTCTAACCCATCTAAAAAAACTAGCCCGGTGGAGAGGTTCTAATTGGGTTAGTTATCCTCGGGCCCACTAAAAGAGAACTAAAAAAAAATCTCCCCTGCCCGCACCAGATCGCTCCCTCCGCCCCCCTCGCATGACTCCTCTCTGTTCCCCATCGGGCCGCCCGCCCAAGCGCCGCTCCGCCGCTCGCCCTCTCTCTCCTCTGGCCGCCTTCTCCCTCCGGCCATTGAAGCTCGCCCCGCTCCCCCTTCACCGGTCGTTTTTCTCCCTCTGTCTTGCGCGGCGGCGGTGCATCTACCAGGGAGGTCGCGAGAAGGGTGAGTTTGTTCATTCCTTCTCTGTCTCACAGTCATATCATTGATCTTGCTCGCTCTAGCGCTAATTCTGATTTGGAAAAGTAGATCATGATTAAACTTGGTATAGATTTGTGGTGCACGCATGGAATTGTTTGATGCTGCTTGAGGAGGTAATAAATCTTTCTAGAGGCCCAAAGATTCAGTTCACCTTTCTAGGTATTTCAGTTTCAGGCTTGCATTATTCCTAGAGACCCAAAGAATCAGTTCACCTTTCTAGGTATTTCAGTTCCAGGCTTGCATTGTTTCTAGAGGCCCAAAGATTCAGTTTACCTTTCTAGGTATTTCAGTTTCAAGCTTGCATTATTTCTAGAGGACCAAAGATTTAGTTCACCTTTCTAGGTATTTCAGTTTCAGGCTTGCATTATTTCTAGAGGCCCAAGGATTCGGTTCACAGTCGTCGGGAAGTGGCCATGCTACCCATGCCGGTGTCGACTCAACTCGCAGGCGCCGGCGTCGGAACGGTTCCCGGGGCTTGGGATCTACAGATCCTTCCTCCAGAGCGACGATGACGAGCTCCTCCCTGGGTGCGCGAGGGGCTCCGGGCTCCCTCCCTATCATGAATGACTTCCGTGATGAGTTAGCTCATGCTTTGTTTCATGGAGTGTATTTTTTTTGTGAAGCTTGATTGAGGACTTGTATGTTTAAGTGGGATATCTCAATTGTATGGACAAAGTAAAATTTATCATGTTTTGCATGCTTGATTTGTAAAGATGGTTCGTTTATGTCAATTGTGAGCGGGAGGAGGCCACACAAGAGCCGGCCACACCAAATCCGGCAAGAAATAGGGTCCAAAGTAGTCAAATGATTGAGAAAGAACATTTATTGTCAATCTAACCCTCCCATCCATACACCTCTTTGGTTTAGAGTTAGTTCAGGGTGAGAATCTAACTCTAACCTCTAACTGAGTTAGTAGAGTTCTCCTCGTCTCGGTTCATCGCCATCATACTTTCCCCATTTCTGTGTTTTCAGTATACTGTGAATAAAAGAGGCCCTTAGACTGGTTTAGGTCCGGTAGTTTTTTATAAACGTGTTATGTCCAAAACTTAATGAACGTGCTCCGGTTTCTACGAAAATAATCTGGTTTCATGTAGTAATTCATTTATTTATTTATTCTTCTGCGGGGGGTTTGCATGTAATTCGTGAGGTCTGAAATGTAAAGTACCCCGGCATATGCTCCGAGTCGTGCATGCACTACGACCCAGATGCTCTATGTCCCACATGTCGGCGAAAGGGAGCACGTGGAAATAGCCTAGGAGTACATATAGGAGGATAAATGCGTGAAAAAATATGTACGGTCAAGCGTAGCTGCGGTTCGAAAAGGAGACCTAAAGTGATGACAGGTATAGGTCGCACACACCCAACTAGTGGTAGTACTAGACATACGACTGCTTTTTCCGTAAAAAAGAGGTAAGAGTGCTCAGTACTCCTATTCTATCAACGCGAGTCCCATCTGACAACGGTGTCTGTGCTACAGCTAGCTCTTCTCCCTCGTTTCTCTCTTCTAATTCTAAACTCAGCCGACGCCCGGTGGGCGGGGTGGGGATTTGCCGATGGTCGGTTTGCTCAACTGCGGCCCCACCTCATAGTGAAAACGTTACTACTGGAATAAAAATGCCATATACTCCTATACCAATAAAACATTAAGGCCACGAGGCGATGCAGTGCTGGTTACAGGAGGCAAGAAGAAGAGATGCATCCATCGACGACGTCCACCTCCTCGACTCAGGGCGCCGGCCCACCGAACGGCGGCTAAGTAGCAACGGCTTTCGTGGCCAGGTCGACGTGCTTCTGAACAATGGCGTCCAAAGATTCCAGCCGCTGGAAGAAGGCCAGCGTCTTTTTGTCCTCGCTGGCCTTGTAGTGGCCTATGTAGATGATTTCCTTGTAGACGTGGATGTGCAGGTCGACGGTTTCTTGCATGGCGAGGCGCTGCGCGATGAGCGCGGCCTCGAGGTGCACATTCTTCATCGCGACCTCCGGCACCTGCAGGGCCACCACGGCTTGAAAGAGTTCGTCACCATGGAGGCCGATGAGGGTGGCAGGCAATGAGGAGCCTGGGCGCGTGGGCTGGAGCAGTACGACAAGGTCTTCTGCGGGCTTCTTGACGGCGGCGAACTTGCGGATGGAGTTAACCATCATGTCGTCCATGCGAGAGGCGAAGCCGGCATCAGTGAGGGCTACGACGCCGGCGGTCGCCAGCACCGTCTGGAAATGCTGCGCGGTGCGGTGCCGCAGGCCGGCGCCTTGGATGATTTGGCACAGCCGACTGCCGCTCGCGTCCATCACCTCCATAGGTGCTTCTGGCTTCTGGTCACTTGGTCTTGGATTGGAGTGAGCAGTGTTGCGCAGAGACTAAGGAGTAGATGGATTGGAGTGGTGGGGCACCTTTATATGAGAATCCAAACTCTGTTGCATTCACATCGTGCTGCCTCTATTCCTCTTCTCCAATTAATTCCCTCTGCATGTAATTTGAGGATGCATCATTGACCGTTCAATGTCTCGGGAACCGCTACCCTCTCCCTCCTTGGCATTCAAGCACCTATGGAGGCGACTGCCGCTCACGTCTATCGCGTGTCAGGAGACATTCCCGTCGACGATGATGTGCCTATGGTGACTTCGTAAATTTCAAGATGATAGTACTAGTATACTCAATATTGTGCACCGTGACCAAGGCTGAGAGGAAAATGAGAGAACTACGTATTTATTTACGGTGTAGATTCACTCATTTTGCTCCATATGTACTCCATCTCGGTGTAGTGTAGTCACTTGTTGAAATATCTAGAAAGGCAAATACTCCTTTCTGGTTTACAGGGCTATACTAGCAAGTACTACAATAGTGGGCTCACATAGCAATTTTGTCTCATGCAAGAGCCTGGCTATATGCGTGCTCCAAGGTTCGCAACTGCCACGTTCGGGTTGCACTTGGCTCTTCGCCTCTTCGAGAAGACGAACAATGATGTTACTAATACTGCTTCTACATTATCGAATCCACTGCTACATGTCCGTCCACCACGAGCGGGAGGGATAGCTTGTTGTAGTACTATAATGTAACATCCCAAATTTTGGAATGTTAATATAATTAATTGAATTGTTTGTTTGTTTGCTTGAGTGAATTAAACTTGAGTGAAATTTGAACCTTTTCAAAAACTTTTGAAAGAGAGGGAATAAAATGACTTTCCCCTTCTCCGGTAAATTCAAATTCATCCTATTAAAATCAATGAGAGAAGATGACATGACTTCTTCAACTATAAAGAATTTGAACGGAGTTTTGCAATTTAATTCTTTCAAATATTTGCACTTGCTTCTCTATTTTTCTTCCCGAGAAATACCCGAAAATAAATTCTTGCAAGCAAGAAAGAGCGGAGGAAAATGACCTCCAAAATCAGGGGCATTTTTGAAAATATTTGAGCCAAGAAAACCAAAGTTTTTATTTAAAATTATTTGCAAAAAGAAATAAAGCCTTTAGGGATTTTCTGAAAACATTTTTTAAGTTTTTATTTTGGCCGTGGAATAATGCTCAACATCTACATTTTATTTTTCTGATAATTTTAGTATATAAAACTCTTTATTCGAATTGATTTGATTTCCTTTTTATTGTTTTAGTTTCCTAATTTTAAAAATAGGAATGGAATCGTTTTTATTAGGAAAAACCTGGCCCATTAAGCACTTTCCTATTCTAGCCCAACAAGAGATCATCTCCTTCCTCTGTTTCCTCTCACGTTACAGAAGCTTTCCATATCCATGGAGACAGGAATCTCCACCTTCCCGATCTCCCTCGTCTTTCCATTCCAGCGCCTCCCGAGACCGCCTATAAAACCCCTCCTCTCCTCGCTCCATTTTTCCCATCACCACGCCTCCCTGCCCGTAGCCTTCTCGCCACCGTCCTCCTTTTCCTGCCTAGAACGCCACCAGAGCTCTCCTGAACCTCCCATCGCCCAGCGCCACCTCCCAAGCGCCGACCCCTCCTCCGCCACCCCACCCTCGCCGGGCGACCTCGCCCCCTCGCCGAGCAGCCTCCACATCGCTGCCTCCTTCCTGCCATCCCTGCCTCACGTCAGGTAACTCCGTTTTCGTTTTCAGATTTATTTCCGTAACAGATTTAGTTCCGTTCTTGTTTAGCTTATAACTTTTGATCTAGAAGTCCAATGATGCTGATTCTTTTATGTTAGATCACAATTTTCTTGTAGTTTGCAAAAATATATAATTTGTCTATGTTTGGATTTATAAAATTGAGTTAGATCAGATTTGAATTAAAGCTTGTTTTGCTTATTCCGGGAGTTTAAAATAGATTTTTATTTGATTCTTTTTCTACTGATCACTAGTGATCATATTTACCAGTGGTAAAAACTTCAAAATTGTTTGAGTATTTTAGCTTATTGTTTCATGTAAAACAATTTCTGTTTTAGTTCTATTCAATTATAGCTACTTTTTTTCTATAGTTGCTTTTAAATTATTTTATTTTATATTTCAGAAAGTTTATGTTTGGTTTCTATTAGTTAAACAGTAGGTGTTCAACAAGTTTTTATATTTATTTTTATTTTGTTATCGTGAAATCAATTCAAGTTCGCTAATAACTTGCAATGGATTTCTCTACTGTTTTAACTCCCAATTGAAAATACTTTCAAAATAGCTTTATGAAAAAAATACTTTATTTTTTCTTTGTCTTAACTAAATTTATATTTTATTCTCTGTTATTTTAGTGTTTTATTTTCCGTTAGACAAAACTATTTTTGTGAATGTTGTAGAAGAAGACTCCTAGTTTTATTTGAAGTTCCTTCGATTCTTATTCGCTCTCTCTTTTGTTTTGATTGTTAGTGTGAGTGCTTATGTGAATGATATGTTTGTTATATAGATTTCATCGAGAGTGACGAGTAGTCTATCAAGTTATTTCTTGAGAACGATAATTCTTCTTCGTCAACATCACCGTGCAAGTTCACTTTGACCATGCTTTCTTACCTATGTTTTATTGCATTTAGTGGCACCTTTGCAACCACCCCTCAAGAGTGTTATTGAAATTTTGTAGTTGAGTAGTATGCATGAGGTAGGAACCCATCACCCTGTTACCAAGCCCGGACGTTATTTTATTCTAATGCTACGCTGTAGTAGACGGGTTTGGTATGAGTGTTCGAGAGTGGTGTGAAGAAGAAGGACTCTACGCCAATGACGATAACTCCATGATGGAATCTGCAAGGACTGCATCTTCAAGACCTCAAGACTTCAAGACTCGAGACAAGAATTCAATACACACTCATGGGTGAAGGATTTGACGGGCACCTGGAGAAACCAGTGGTTGGCGGGATGCATGGAGAAGCGCCATGACATCTTGCGGAAAGCTTCACCCAGACTCAAAGAGACGGAAGAATACTTCATGCCCGAAGCTTACCCGGCAACCGCAAGTCATTATGGGCTCGCTTGGTTGACCTTAGTTGTGACTCTGGCTGGGACGGTACTAGCAGATATAGAACTACGGTAGGATGGGTTGAGTACCGACGGTGGTCGAGGAACTCTTTGGAAGACCATGTTTGGTCATCTTGTTCTCAAACACCACGAAGTGCGAGAACGAAAGAGAGGGATCGAATCTTGCGGGTAAAGTGTACAAACCTCTGCAGAGGGTTTAAACCTAATCGATTAGCCGTGTCCCGATTACGGACAATTTGAGCATCCGGACTTGGATCTATCTCGGAACTCTCAACACCGGATTGATAACTTAATTGTGGGCAACTTATGATGATTTTGGGCTATGAGACATCGGTTGGCGGAACCATGTCATGACAGAAAAACTCCATAGTACAGGCTTCATTTTATTCCTTTGATGTAGGTAAAATAAAACCAGCTTTTACGCAAACAAAATTCAGATACTGAGCCATAAAGCCATATTGCATATAGTATAGTTTTATCATCTGTTTTCTCATGTTGTGATCTTGCCGTACATTCAATGTAATGACCTACACAGCTGCAACGTATCATGTTGCAGATATTTCCTCGACGAGTAAGAGTTACGATACAGGGTTACGGTCTACACTCAACCTGCCGATGGCGTTGATGGGACTCCACACCCGCTTGATTGTTTCACTGAGTATTATGAGGTATATATCAGTTTTACGTTAATTATACATGTGATTGAACTTTGATATATACATTGATGTACTGTGTGTGCCAAAGATACTTGATCCGTGGATGGCACAAGAATACGTAGGCTTGACTGTCTGAGGTCGGGTCGCTCTGTAAATGGTGTCGAGCACATGTTGGCTGTAGAACGTGACCCTAGGAAATGACTTAGTAATATGGAGACCTCAATAGGAATGACCTTTGTTTTGTACTACTCTCGTAACACCTCATTCCTTTTATCGAACCTTCCTTATCTCAAACTATAGATGGAGAGCTACATTCGAACAAAAGAGAACACTACGAGAAGGTTCTTGGAGGCCCCTTCCTTGTGGAGCTAGTCAGTCAGCTGAAGTTACCGATACCGAGATCAAGGCAACTAAGAGGACGCCCAGATCATGGGGAGTCAAGACCCAAGTTTTGGTCGTAAAAGAAGCCCCAAGACTGCAGACATCAGCTTCGAACTATAAATGGTGATCGTGATATGGGCATCAACACTGCCGTCCATGATGCTATTGCACGTTTATGCTATCGTCATCGTGCTACACTAAACTCACACTTCTTTGGAAGGATTGGATGGCAGAAGTTTGATGGAGCAACCATTGCCTTGACGGAAGCGCAAAAGATGAAGTTCTCCCCACTTTTAGTGTACAATCAAGATCTGGAACAATCGTCAAGAATCTTCGATGGACCTTCCGGAAGCCCTGCTTGACAATGAAGCACTACGAGAAGAGGTCAAGACTCGTAGTCCAAGGTAAACAAGCTGGAGGAGGAGAACCTCGAGATCTCGAGAATGCGCCAGAACTCAAGAACAGCAGGACCATGTCTCATGCAAAGGACGTTGAGATCCGTAAGCTCAAGGAACAACTTCAGGACATACAGGTCGCCACAAGAAACTCCGTGTCGACAGAGAAAATCTAGCGAGAAGAACTGGAGGAGATCAAGTCCACACAGAAGAAGCCCCAGTGGGGACAATGACCAAGTTCCTAATAAATTAGCTTAGTAGTATCCCACCATGAGAGAAATAAAGATGAACGCTTCCTCGATTTAAGTATCTGACCATACCAACTTATGTGGGTGGCGATATCAGTAGTATTGATTGAATAAATGAATGCTTGGTTGCTATTATTTTGTGTGTTTATTGAATGGTTGGATAGATGCGATATACGTAGATTTGTATTTATTTCAACCATGAGAGACGTAAGTTACGGAAGAATGGTAGAAGGCCTTCATATGGGAACAGCATTAGGAATTGGAAAACTCCCCGAGCATTGAAGACCTGAAGAAATGAGGACTTAGAAACGAAACCATAGTAGAACGACCCATTACAAACGATAATTTTGTTGATGAGTGGGTAATTGCTTTCTCTTTCTATCTCAACCAAACCCCGGAATCTTGAACCCATGGACAACTGAACACCAAACTTTTCTGGAGACAATTGCAATTTCCCCATGGAGATACATTCCTTGTTCTGAGCACCCTCCTATCCTACACATGCAGATGACAACCCTTTATGAGTCTTTCCTTAAGGGCCTCAAACGATCATGACCCGACCAGTGATCATGATTACCCAAGATCTTGAAGGACATGATGAAGCATATTCACCTTGAAGGAGACGCAGTCTACAAAGGCTACCCTTCATGCAAAAGGGAGTGGAACTTTGGTATGTGGAGGTACACCTCCACCGCTTGAAAGGAGTTTGCCCAAAGAGGATGGGGCATTACTTTTCATCTCACGTGTGCCACAAGCAACTTTCTTCGACGCTGTTCGTGAAGCAGCCATGGAAGCCATACGCCAGATCGGAGAAATACTTGAAGCAAGACTCCGTTATACTCAGGAATACCTAAGCGAAGTGCATGTAGAGATGATGAAGGTGAAGCTCAAGACCACCATGATGAAAAAGAAGATTGAAGATTTCAAGGCTCATGTCGCACACTTCCAGTGGGACTGAAGAATCCTCGAGGAGGATAAATGAATAAAGTTGGAAGTAATGCCCCACCATACCAAATCATGTGGGTGGCAGCATTTGTAACAAAGTACTTTTGGAATTTGGATTTACGAAAATGGTTAAGGATGTAATGAAAGATTGATATGAAAATAATGAGATTTTATGGATAAACTTGTGCATTCTTTTGGTCATAGTACTCAGAAAGCCACAAAATCAATGAAGAAAGAAATATGTTATTCATGACGGTCCATAGAAGCAAGCTGAACAAAATAAGTTGGAGTTTTGTTTTGATATGATGGTATGAAGAAACAGAGTACTATCGATTCAAAGGAGGTGTAACAAGAGAGTTACTCCAAGGATGATTTAAAGCTGCACTAGTGTTGAAGTGGGCCATAACCCACGTGCCCAGATTTTGAGAAGGAACGTTGTAACCTTGGATAAAGGAATACACTTGGAAGAAGCAGTGATCAAATCAGCATACGTTCCGTAGGAGGTTACGCAAAAACCTAAGAGTGGTGAAGTAACGATAGATGTATTGTTTGGCTTGCAGAATCCATGGATTTACTCGAAACCAGTTCGGGAACAAGAGAAATTTCTGCAATGCTTGTGAGAATGCCCAAGTGTTAGAATACGTGATTCGATATTTACGTATGTGGTAATGATTCAAGTACGGGATGGATTGGCTCCCATACCGGAGACTTCTATCATGAACTAACATATGTTGATGGAAAATCAGAGAGCTTTGAAAACCTTTAAAGAGTGTCGACGCGATAAGCCATAAAACCATAGAATGGTAGGACGATGGAACCCTTCTGAGCAAACTGCTACAATCGAGGATATACGGTGAAGTTCAACCTGCACCCGCTTTCTGCAGGAGAAAACCATAAATTGTAGACCACCATGAGTGTTTCGATAGTTGTTTAGAATGGACACAGACCCATCAGCTAAGAAGATCCAGTCTCGGACGAACTTCAACTTTGACGAACCGACCCAAGCTTTTGAGGAAAACTCTATGCTTCCGATGTAAGAGCTTTAATGAAGGAGCTATTGTAAGATATGTGAAGAGACATACATTGTCAGCCCTCCAGAGGAAATATCTGAGTTTATTGGAACCATGACCTTGTTTTTAAGTGTGGTAGCACCCCGACCTTTCTCGACCAAGACATTTGCTAGAAGACCCCAACCCTAACCTTTTCTTGTTAGTTTCTTCAATCTCGAGGACTAGATTCATTTTAAGTGTAGGTTTGTAACATCCCAAATTTTGGAATGTTAATATAATTAATTGAATTGTTTGTTTGTTTGCTTGAGTGAATTAAACTTGAGTGAAATTTGAACCTTTTCAAAAACTTTTGAAAGAGAGGAATAAAATGACTTTCCCTTCTCCGTAAATTCAAATTCATCCTATTAAAATCAATGAGAGAAGATGACATGACTTCTTCAACTATAAAGAATTTGAACGGAGTTTTGCAATTTAATTCTTTCAAATATTTGCACTTGCTTCTCTATTTTTCTTCCCGAGAAATACCCGAAAATAAATTCTTGCAAGCAAGAAAGAGCGGAGGAAAATGACCTCCAAAATCAGGGGCATTTTTGAAAATATTTGAGCCAAGAAAACCAAAGTTTTATTTAAAATTATTTGCAAAAAGAAATAAAGCCTTTAGGGATTTTCTGAAAACATTTTTTTAAGTTTTTATTTTGGCCGTGGAATAATGCTCAACATCTACATTTTATTTTTCTGATAATTTTAGTATATAAAAACTCTTTATTCCGAATTGATTTGATTTCCCTTTTTATTATTTTAGTTTCCTAATTTTAAAAATAGGAATGGAATCGTTTTTATTAGGAAAAACCTGGCCCATTAAGCACTTTCCTATTCTAGCCCAACAAGAGATCATCTCCTTCCTCTGTTTCCTCTCACGTTACAGAAGCTTTCCATATCCATGGAGACAGGAATCTCCACCTTCCCGATCTCCCTCGTCTTTCCATCCTAGCGCCTCCCGAGACCGCCTATAAAACCCCTCCTCTCCTCGCTCCATTTTTCCCATCACCACGCCTCCCTGCCCGTAGCCTTCTCGCCACCGTCCTCCTTTTCCTGCCTAGAACGCCACCAGAGCTCTCCTGAACCTCCCATCGCCCAGCGCCACCTCCCAAGCGCTGACCCCTCCTCCGCCACCCCACCTCGCCACGACTCGCCCCCGAGCAGCCTCCACATCGCTGCCTCCTTCCTGCCATCCCTGCCTCACGTCTGGTAACTCCGTTTTCGTTTTCAGATTTATTTCCGTAACAGATTTAGTTCCGTTCTTGTTTAGCTTATAACTTTTGATCTAGAAGTCCAATGATGCTGATTCTTTTTATGTTAGATCACAATTTTCTTGTAGTTTCCAAAAATATATAATTTGTCTATGTTTGGATTTATAAAATTGAGTTAGATCAGATTTGAATTAAAGCTTGTTTTGCTTATTCGGGAGTTTAAAATAGATTTTTATTTGATTCTTTTTCTACTGATCACTAGTGATCATATTTACCAGTGGTAAAAACTTCAAAATTGTTTGAGTATTTTAGCTTATTGTTTCATGTAAAACAAATTCTGTTTTAGTTCTATTCAATTATAGCTACTTTTTTTCTATAGTTGCTTTTAAATTATTTTATTTTATATTTCATAAAGTTTATGTTTGGTTTCTATTAGTTAAACAGTAGGTGTTCAACAAGTTTTTATATTTATTTTATTTTGTTATCGTGAAATCAATTCAAGTTCGCTAATAACTTGCAATGGATTTCTCTACTGTTTTAACTCCCAATTGAAAATACTTTCAAAATAGCTTTATGAAAAAAATACTTTATTTTTCTTTGTCTTAACTAAATTTATATTTTATTCTCTGTTATTTTAGTGTTTTATTTTCCGTTAGACAAAACTATTTTTGTGAATGTTGTAGAAGAAGACTCCTAGTTTTATTTGAAGTTCCTTCGATTCTTATTCGCTCTCTCTTTTGTTTTGATTGTTAGTGTGAGTGCTTATGTGAATGATATGTTTGTTATATAGATTTCATCGAGAGTGACGAGTAGTCTATCAAGTTATTTCTTGAGAACGATAATTCTTCTTCGTCAACATCACCGTGCAAGTTCACTTTGACCATGCTTTCTTACCTATGTTTTATTGCATTTAGTGGCACCTTTGCAACCACCCCTCAAGAGTGTTATTGAAATTTTGTAGTTGAGTAGTATGCATGAGGTAGGAACCCATCACCCTGTTACCAAGCCCGGACGTTATTTTATTCTAATGCTACGCTGTAGTAGACGGGTTTGGTATGAGTGTTCGAGAGTGGTGTGAAGAAGAAGGACTCTACGCCAATGACGATAACTCCATGATGGAATCTGCAAGGACTGCATCTTCAAGACCTCAAGACTTCAAGACTCGAGACAAGAATTCAATACACACTCTTGGGTGAAGGATTTGTTGACGGGCACCTGGAGAAACCAGTGGTTGGCGGGATGCATGGAGAAGCGCCATGACATCTTGCGGAAAGCTTCACCCAGACTCAAAGAGACGGAAGAATACTTCATGCCCGAAGCTTACCCGGCAACCGCAAGTCATTATGGGCTCGCTTGGTTGACCTTAGTTGTGACTCTGGCTGGACGGTACTAGCAGATGTAGAAATACGGTAGGATGGGTTGAGTACCGACGGTGGTCGAGGAACTCTTTGGAAGACCATGTTTGGTCATCTTGTTCTCAAACACCTGAAGTGCGAGAACGTAACGAGAGGGATCGAATCTTGCGGGTAAAGTGTACAAACCTCTGCAGAGGGTTTAAACCTAATCGATTAGCCGTGTCCCGATTCATGCACAACTTGAGCATCCGGACTTGGATCTATCTCGAACTCTCAACACCGGATTGATAACTTAATTGTGGGCAACTTATGATGATTTTGGGCTATGAGACATCGGTTGGCGGAACCATGTCATGACAGAAAAACTCCATAGTACAGGCTTCATTTTATTCCTTTGATGTAGGTAAAATAAAACCAGCTTTTACGCAAACAAAATTCAGATACTGAGCCATAAAGCCATATTGCATATAGTATAGTTTTATCATCTGTTTTCTCATGTTGTGATCTTGCCGGTACATTCAATGTACTGACCTACACGGCTGCAACGTATCATGTTGCAGATATTTCCTCGACGAGTAAGAGTTACGATACAGGGTTACGGTCTACACTCAACCTGCCGATGGCGTTGATGGGACTCCACACCCGTTTGATTGTTTCCGCTGAGTATTATGAGGTATATATCAGTTTTACGTTAATTATACATGTGATTGCACTTTGATATATACATTGATGTACTGTGTGTGCCAAAGATACTGATCCGTGGATGGCACAAGAATACGCAGGCTTGACCGTCTGAGGTCGGGTCGCTACATATAAGCAAAAGCCTGTCCTCGTCTGCGAGCCACCGCGCGCATGGGCGAGGGAGAAGGCGTGTAGTAGTAAAATCAAGCTTCTCCTCATTGTATGAGTTGACGCGACACATCATAGCACTGGCCCCACATGGTTGCCTCTAAACTTGGCTGAAAGACCCGCAGTTTACAATACTCCATTTGCTGCAACCTCTAACATTTACCCCACCACAAATTAAAATATATATTCCTGTCTTGACCAGATGAGCGTGCAAAATAGAATCACTAGGATGACAGGTAGGGCCGGAAGATTATTTTAATCAAAAAAATAAAGCATGGAGCCGACCCAACGATTTTAAGCTTACATGCACGGTACACGCTATCCTAGACTACTCTACACATGAAACTGCCACACGAGCGTCCAGGCTGTGCTTGGCTCTTCGCCTCTTCGGGAAGTCAAACTGATGGAGTACTACTGCAGTGGAGGAGTATGCTTCTGGCCATCTGACACCGATTGAACTGCTGCATGTCCATCGCATGCGGGAGGGAGAGCGTGTAGCGAACGAAAGCTTCTCCTAGTCCTGGCAGCCACCACGCTCATGGGCGAGGGAGGGACGCAGCTTCATTGACTTACTGCTCCTGCCTTTGCGTCTATGACAGGTGGGCCCAACAGGTCGGTTGCCCACCTGTCATGCAGCCAAAGGCAGATGCGGTTAAGGCGAGAGGGCGTTGTAGTAATCAAACTTCTCGGTGTTGTACGAGTTGACGCGACACATCAAAGCACTGCACTCGATATATTTCAATAATTTGCGTTTACCAATGCATTAATTACAACGCACGCATGCATGCCGTGACTCTCCTTTTGATACTTGCATGTGTTGATTTAATGCACCTTGAAGTACTATGAATATGTGACGGTAAAGCTTTGTAATGCCCCGACCCTAATAAAGCGAGAGATGGTTGCGCACGAGGAGGCGAGATCATACAAATGGAACAGGACCCGACAATGGAGCTCTCTATGGTCTCGATGGACCTCACCTTGCTCCACTGCCCCTTGTGCCTCTGCCCCTTGAAGCCTCCAGTGTATGAGGTTAGAATACACCTCCTCCGTTCGGTTGATCAAGCAAGGTGCAAGTTTCTTGATTGATGTGATGTTAGATTGATTTGTGCAGTGCAAGGGAGGGCACCTGGCCTGCGTGGACTGCCGCGTCGAGCGCCCCGGAAACCAGCGGCAGTGCCAGAAGTGCGAGCGCGATGGTGGCTTCGACGTGCGGAACACGGCGGTGGACGCCGTCGTCTCCTCGGTGAGGGTGGATGCCCGCACGAAGGCTGTGGGCTCTACGTCACTTACCACAAGCTCGCCGATCACCAAAGTGTGTGT
Source organism: Aegilops longissima (assembly GCA_021605205.1). Lineage (NCBI taxonomy): Eukaryota > Viridiplantae > Streptophyta > Magnoliopsida > Poales > Poaceae > Aegilops > Aegilops longissima. Next base: position 569,458,026 of record CM038677.1, read on the forward strand.
CCGCTCGCGCCTTGCAAATGCCCCGTGCCCGTCTGCGGCTACGAAGGCCCGCCGCCGTGGCTCTCCCACCACATCAGCACCATGCATCCCATGCCCGTGCACAGGATCCAGTACGACAAGGTGCTCCAGCTGCAAGTGCCACTGTCAGAGCCACGACTCTTGCTGTTCGCTGATAACCCACAAGTATAGGGGATCAATTGTTGCCTCTTTTGATAAGTAAGAGCGTCGAACCCAACGAGGAGCTAAAGGTAGAACAAATATTCCCTCAAGTTCTATCGACCACTGATACAACTCTACGCACGCTTAACGTTCGCTTTACCAAGAACAAGTATGAAACTAGAAGTACTTTGTAGGTGTTGTTGGATAGGTTTGCAAGGAAGTAAAGAGCACGTAAATAAAAAGCTAGGGGCTATTTAGATAAAGACACAACTAAGTTAGTTTTAGTAGAGAGCTTTTTGTTACGAGAAAGTTATTTGTCCCTAGGCAATCGATAACTAGACCAGTAATAATTATTGCAATTTTATTTGTGGGAGAGGCATAAGCTAACATACTTTCTCTACTTGGATCATATGCACTTATGATTGGAACTCTAGCAAGCATCCGCAACTACTAAAGATCATTAAGGTAAACCCAACCATAGCATTAAAGTATCAAGTCCTCTTTATCCCATACGCAAACAACTTCCTTACTCGGGTCTGTGCTTCTGTCACTCACGCCACCCACCATAAGAAAATCATGAACGTATTGCAAACCCTACAGCGGAAATCCCTCACGCTTGCGTGACACGGAGATTACCATAGGACAACACCAATAATAAAACATGCAACTCAAACCAATCTTGATCATCAAATAACCCATAGGACAAAACGGATCTACTCCCATGTTTAAGTAGAGATTACAGCGGGTAAGAGAGAGGTTACACCGCTGCATAGAGGCGGGAAGAGTTGGTGATGATGGCGGTGAAGTTGTTGGTGAAGATTGCTGTGATGATGATGGTGGCCATGGCGGCGTTCCCGCGCCACCGGAAGAGAAGGAGAGAGGGGCCCCTTCATCTTCTTCTTCCTTGACCTCCTCCCTAGATGGGAGAAGGGTTTCCCCTCTGGTCCTTGGCCTCCATGGCATAGGAGGGGCGAGAGCCCCTTCGAGATTGGATCTGTCTCTCTGTCTCTCTCTATTTCTGTGTTCTGTTCTGCTGCACTTTCGCCGTTTCGTATATATATGGAGATCCGTAACTCCGATTGGACTGAAATCTTCGCCGTGATTTTTTCCTAAAAATTAGCTTTGTTGCGGCCGAAGAAGGGCATCAACCGCCTTATGGGGGGCCCACGAGGGTCAGGGGCGCGCCCAGGGGGGTGGGGCGCCCCCCTGCGTCGTGCCTCCCTCGGGCACCGTCTCACGTGGATTTTCCTTCCCATATTCTCCGAATATTCCAAAAATAATCTTCGTCTGTTTTTATCCCGTTTGGACTCCGTTTGATATGGATATTCTGCGAAACAAAAACGTGCAACAAACAAGAACTGGCACTGGGCACTGGATCAATATGTTAGTCCCAAAAATAGTATAAAAAGTTGCCAAAAGTATATGGAAGTTGTATAATATTGGCATGGAACAATCAAAAATTATAGATACGACGGAGACGTATCAGTATCCCCAAGCTTAATTCCTGCTCGTCCTCGAGTATGTAAATGATAAAAAAGATAATTTTTGATGTGGAATGCTATCTAGCATAATCTTGATCATGTATCTAATCATGGCATGAATATTAAGACACGAGTGATTCAAAGCAATAGTCTATCATTTGACATAAAAACAATAATACTTCAAGCCTACTAATAAAGCAATCATGTCTTTTCAAAATAACAAGGCCAAAGAAAGTTATCCCTATAAAATCATATAGTCTGGCTATGCTCCATCTTCACCACACAAAATATTCACATCATGCACAACCCCGATGACAAGACGAGCAATTGGTTCATACTTTTTAATGCGCTTCAGCTTTTTCAACCCTCACGCAATACATGAGCGCAAGCCATGGACATAGCACTATAGGTGGAATAGAATATGATGATGGGGGTTATGTGGAGAAGACAAAAAAGGAGAAAGTCTCACATTGATGCGGCTAATCAACGGGCTATGGAGATGCCCATCAATTGATGTCAATGTGAGGAGTAGGGATTTCCATGCAATGGATGCACTAGAGCTATAAGCGTATGAAATCTCAAACTGAAACTAAGTGGGTGTGCATCCAACTTGCTTGCTCATGAAGACCTCGGGCATTTGAGGAAGCCCATCATCGGAATATACAAGCCAAGTTCTATAATGAAAATTCCCACTAGTATATGAAAGTGATAACTCAAGAGACTCTCTATATGAAGAACATGGTGCTACTTTGAAGCACAATTGTGGTAAAAGGATAGTAACATTGCCCTTTTTCTCTCTTTTTTTTTTGCGGGCTTTTTGGCCCCTTTTTTATTTAGGCTTCTTTGGCCTCTTTTTTTTTTTTTGGGGGCAATGCTCTAATAATGATGATCATCACACTTTTATTTACTTACAACTCAATATTACAACTCGATACTAGAACAAAGATATGACTCTATATGAATGCCTCCGCGGTGTAATCGATGTGCAATGATCTAGCGTAGCAATGATATCAAAAAACGGACAAGCCATGAAAACATCATGCTAGCTATCTTACGATCATGCAAAGCAATGTGACAATAAATTCTCAAGTCATGTATATGATGATGATGGAAGTTGCATGGCAATATATTTCGGAATGGCTATGGAAATGCCATGATAGGTAGGTATGGTGGCTGTTTTGAGGAAGATATAAGGAGGTTTATGTGTGACAGAGTGTATCATATCACGGGGTTTGGATGCACCGGCGAAGTTTGCACCAACTCTCGAGGTGAGAAAGGGCAATGCACGGTACCAAAGAGTCTAGCAATGATGGAAGGGTGAGAGTGCGTATAATCCATGGACTCACATTAGTCATAAAGAACTCATATACTATATTGCAAAACTTTATTAGCCCTCAAAGCAAAGTTCTACTACGCATGCCCCTAGGGGGATAGATTGGTAGGAAAATACCACCGCTCGTCCCCGACCGCCACTCATAAAGAAGACAATCAATAAAGACCTCATGATCCGACTTCGTTACATAACGGTTCACCATACGTGCATGCTACGGAATCACAAACCTCAACACAAGTATTTCTACAATCCACAACTACCCACTAGCATGACTCTAATATCACCATCTTTATATTGCAAAACTATTGCAAGGAATCAAACATATCATATTCAGTGATCTACAAGTTTTATGTAGGATTTTATGACTAACCATGTGAATGACCAATTCCTGTCATCTCTCTAAATAGATATAAGTGAAGCAAGAGAGTTTAATTCTTTCTACAAAAGATATGCCCGTGCTCTAACAAATATAAGTGAAGCAAAAGAGCATTCTACAAATGGCGTTTTTCTATGCGAAGAGAAAGAGGCAATCCAAACTTCAAATGATATAAGTGAATCACATGAAGCATTCTATAAAGCCATACCCAAAGAATATAAGTGAAGTGCAATGAGAATTCTATAAATCAACCAAGGACTATCTCATACCAGCATGGTGCATAAAAGAAAAGTGAAAACTAAATGCAAAAGACGCTCCAAGATTGCACATATCGCATGAACGAAACGAATCCTAAAACATACCGATATTTGTTGAAGAAAGAGGGGATGCCTTCTGGGGCATCCCCAAGCTTAGTCGCTTGAGTCTCCTTGAATATTTACTTGGGGTGCCTTGGTAATCCCCAAGCTTGAGCTCTTCCCTCTCTTACTTCTTCTCACATCGAGACCTTCTCGATCATCGAACACTTCATCCACACAAAACTTCAACAAAAAACTCGGTAAGATCCGTTAGTACAATAAAGCAAATCACTACTCTAAGTACTGTTGCAAACCAATTCATGTTTTTTTTGCATTGTGTCTAATGTAGTATAACTTTTTCATGGCTTAATCCACTGATATAAATCGATAGTTTCATCAAAACAAGCAAACTATGCATAAATAACAGAATCTTTCTAAAACAGAACAGTCTGTAATAATATGAACATTCACCATACTTATGGTAGTTTAAAATTCTACAAAAATTAGGAAAAATAAAAATTTGTATAGAAATACATTGCAAAAATTATCAGAACCATTTGATGTTCCAGTAAAAATGTAAAATCGCAAGACTACAGCCAAAGTTTCTGTCCTGCACTGCACAAACCAACAAGCATTGTAAACATCCTAAAGGCAAACCTTGGCACATTATTTTTATAATACAATGGAATTGTAAAAGGATAATTATTTTTTTAAAAGTTTATGTAATCAAGATTCACAAAGTTTCCGTGAGCATGAACAAAGTTCAAGGCTAGCTCCCACTTTAACAATAGTCGCCTTTCTCACTTTCGCTTTTCTTTTGAAAAGTTTTAGGTTCCCTTTTTATTTTTTTGTTTTTAAACTATATGAAAGCACTCAACAGAAATAAATGACTCTCTAAAACTTCCGGTTGTCTCCTGCAGCGCTTTCTTTAAAGCCATTAAGCTAGGCATATAGTTCTCAAGTAGTGGATCCACCGATCCCAAGGTATATCAAAGCCAATTTTAATTAGCAATGATTTGGCATTTAATAGTGAGCACAAAGCAACATATATCAAGTAATTACGAAGTCTAACTCTTTTCCTATGCATCGGCATGTCATAAAAGAACAATTCATGCACACAAAGTAAAGGCCAATGCATAGTATAAACAGTTTCTTGCAATTTTATTGTGTTGGAAACATAGAGAGGTAGAGATATAGTTCCTCTCTCATAATAATTGCAAGTAGTAGCAGCAAGCACATGCATATTATATCCATCAAAATCATCATGTGCAATGCTAAAAGGCAACCCATCAATATAATCCTTGATAAAAGCAAATTTCTCCGATATAGTGTAGTTTGGAGAATTCAAAAAGATAATAGGACTATCATGCGTGGGTGCAATAGCAACAATTTCATGTTTAAAATAAGGAACTATAGCAAGTTCATCTCCATAAGCATAATTCATATTGGCATCTTGGCCACAAGCATAGCAAGCATCATCAAAAAGGGATATTTCAAGAGAATCAACGGGATCATAATAGTCATCATAGCAATCATCCTTCGGTAAGCACAAAGGGAAATTAAACAATGTATGAGTTGAAGAGTTACTCTCATTAGAAGGTGCGCACGGGTAGCTAATCCGCTCTTCCTCCTTTTGTTCTTCGCTCTCCTCATCATCTTTTTCATCCAATGGGCTCATAGTTTCATCAATTTCTTCTTCCATAGACTCCTGCAAAATATTAGTCTCTTCTTGGACAGTGGAGTAGTCCTCAATATATGGTTCAACATAGACATTAGAAGCATAATTATCATAGCAATATTGAAGTATGGCAAAATTTTCAGATTTGTAAAGAGTAGGATCATACTTTTCAATCAAAGAAGCAATTTCATAAGCACCCTTAAAAGCAACAAATTCTTCAATTTGTTGAACATCATAGTAATTATAAACACCCTTAGCATACGAAGATACGATGCCATTATCACTAAACTCACATTGGTAGGGAAGGTGTTTCTTAGGGTTTTCAGAACAACAAGTAAAATCATATATTTCACATAAATTCCAAGCATAGCATTGCAAACGATGAGTTTGACCCAGCAAAAGTTTCCCTTTTTCAGATATGCGATGTCACACATAACAAGCATTCTCATCTAAAGATTTGCCCTCAACTAAGCTAGTTGGGGTTTCAGCACGAGCACATAGGGATCAAAGATGACCCAAGTAATAAGCTTCGATTTTTTTTAAAATATTACTTTATTTTTACGAAATTGCAAAACAATATACTTATTTTAAGATATTTCAGTTACATTACCCTGTCGGCCGTGTCCAGGCCGAAGAGCGACACTTCGGCTGGGCTGTGGCCGAAGACGGACTCTTCGTCTGCGAGAAAGCCGAAGAGGTCTCTTCGTTTCCGCCCTAGTCGAAGAGCAATTCTTCTTAGTTCACCAGGCCGAAGAGAGTCCTTCATTCACAGGGCCGATAGAATCTCAGTGACTCGCGCAACTCTTGTTTATCTCAGTCATTCTATCAACTCGTGGTTTGCGGTCTCAAAAAAAAAAAAAATCAGCTCGTGGCTATCCATGTTTACATGCCGGCCGGTGCGTGAGTATCAAGTATGTATGTGTATGGGTATTTGAATACGTGCCCATCGGCCGCATCGGTTCATTGCATGCATGCACTTAGGAATATGAAAATAAAAAGAAGGTAGACAACCTTTGCATGCATGCACTCAGAGCATCTTCAGTTGTGTTGGGAAAATCTGGCCCCTAAAACGTCCGTGTATGTGGGCACGTCTACGGACACTGACCGGTCATGTTTTAAATATTTGATTCTACAACCGGATACCCTAAATTAGAAATCTCAAATTCATATTATTACATGCAACGTGAAACCTAATCTAACCGGAGCTCGCCTAGTTCTGCCGTGGCCATGTCCGGCGGCCGGCTGCGTTCCCCAGAGTCCGGTCGCCCGCAATGTAGAGTAAGGCATGGGACACAAGCCGGCTCAAGGGGCTCAAGATGCCGCGCGTCCCGATGCTCTGCCCGTCAACGGAGGGGTTGTGCATCTGCCACTGTGTTCGGACGTTGGACGAACAGCACCATCTCCGGCGAGGCAGCTACGGTTGCCATAGCGCCGGATCCATGCGCCATTTGGACGGACGCAATTAATTACCGGGGAAGGAGTCCGAGCGCTACCATCGTCGGGCCTTCTCCAAGGAGCGGCAGAGCGCAAGCCAGACGGCCATCTCCTCGGGGCCGCGTGGGATGAGCTCGGGGTCGACTGATCTGGAGGTGAATGACTCGGATCCGCTGCCTACCATGCCGAAGACGGCCAGAAACCGCCAGAGGTGGTGGCGGCTCTCTGAAGATGGAATAAGTTTCCCACTGCCTAGTTTCGGTCTTTATTGTGCGTCTAGCATCATCGAAGGGTACGCGAAGATGTGTCTTCGACGGATCTCCCGAGATACGGCCGGTGGTTATCTTTGATGGATCTGTTTGGATCCAGCCTTTGTTCGTCTTTATTTATGTCTCTTCAGGTGAGATTCTTCTGATCAAAGAAGAAGAACGTCGGTTGTGACAAACGAGGCACGGTAAGAAAAAAAACACCCAGCCTCCAATTCCTTGAAGTTTACTAACTGTACTGATGTTGGCATTCGAATACGTAGTACGTACACGTACCTGTCGGCCACACTGAGTCTTGCATGCATGCACTTAGGAATACGTAGGCAACTGCTAATCTGAACAATGCATGTACATATGCACTAGTGTGTGCCTGTGTGCGTTGTCCAGCTAGTTTACTTGTATAGTTACTGATACCATCCACATTAAAAGCTAATGTGAGCTAGGTTTATACGTGCATGCATGGCACCGTGCTTCTCGGTTTTGCCGGCGACGAAGAATGCGTCTTCGGCCACCAGGAAGTGAAGCTTTTCGGCCTGGGCGCGGGCGAAGAGTACTTGTTCGGCCTGAGCTCAACCGAAGAGTCACTCTTCGTCATCACGCCGACGAGTGGTAATATAACTGAAATATCTTAAAACGAGTATATAGTTTTGCAATTTCTGAAAAATAAAATAATATTTTTTAAAAAAATTCATAAGCTTCAGGAGTGTGATAGATTTTGAGTGGTTCTTCAACCATTGGTTCAGAGGTACAACTAATTTTTTTGGTATTTTATGCTTCCTACCCATAACTAAAGATAAAAAACAAGAGCACAAAATAAAAAACTACTTAGTTATAAAGCAAACAAGCACACACGAGAATATTCACCTCATGCTATGACTCCCCGGCAACGGCGCCAGAAAAAGGTCTTGATAACCCACAAGTATAGGGGATCAATTGTAGCCTCTTTCGATAAGTAAGAGTGTCAAACCCAACGAGGAGCTAAAGGTAGAACAAATATTCCCTCAAGTTCTATCGACCACCGATACAACTCTACGCATGCTTAACGTTCGCTTTACCAAGAACGAGTATGAAACTAGAAATACTTTGTAGGTGTTGTTGGATAGGTTTGCAAGAAAGTAAAGAGCACGTAAATAAAAATCTAGGGGCTGTTTAGATAAAGACACAACTAAGTTAGTTTTAGTAGAGAGCTTTTTGTTATGAGAAAGTTATTTGTCCCTAGGCAATCGATAACTAGACCGGTAATCATTATTGCAATTTTATTTGAGGGAGAGGCATAAGCTAACATACTTTCTCTACTTGGACCATATGCACTTATGATTGGAACTCTAGCAAGCATCCGCAACTACTAAAGATCATTAAGGTAAAACCCAACCATAGCATTAAAGTATCAAGTCCTCTTTATCCCATACGCAAACAACCTACATACTCGGTCTGTGTTTCACACCACGCCACCCACCATAAGAAAATCATGAACGATTGCAAACCCTACAGCGGGAATCCTCACGCTATGCGACATGGAGATTACCATACGACATCACCAATAATAAAACATGCAACTCAAACCAATCTTAATCATCAAATAACCCATAGGACAAAATGGATCTACTCAAACATCATAGGATAGCCATACATCATTGGGTAATAATATATAGCATTGAGCACCATGTTTAAGTAGAGATTACACTGGGTAAGAGAGAGGTTACACCGCTGCATAGTGGGGGGAAGAGTTGGTGATGATGGCGGTGAAGTTGTTGGTGAAGATTGCGGTGATGATGATGGTGGCCACGACGGTGTTCCGACGCCACCGGAAGAGAAGGAGAGAGGGGGCCCCTTAGTCTTCTTCTTCCTTGACCTCCTCCCTAGATGGGAGAAGGGTTTCCCCTCTGGTCTTTGGCCTCCATGGCATGGGAGGGGTGAGAGCCCTCCGAGATTGGATCTGCTCTCTGCCTCTCTGCTTCTGCCTGCTCGCTACCCTTTCACCATTTCGATATATATGGAGATCCGAATTCGATTGGACTGAAATCTTTGCCGTGATTTTTCCTAAAATTAGCTTTCTTGCGCCGAATAAGGGCATCAACCGCCTTTACGGGGCCCATGAGGGTCAGGTGCGCCAGGGGGGGGCGCCTTGCCTCGCGCCTCCCTGCACCGCCTCGCGTGGATTTTCCTTCCCATATTCTCCTAATATTCCAAAATAATCTCCGTCTTTTTATCCCGCTTTGGACTCCGCTTGATATTGATATTCTACAAAACAAAAACATGCAACAAACAGAACTGGCAAGGCATCGGATCAATATGTTAGTCCCAAAAATAGTATAAAAAGTTGCCAAAAGTATATGGAAGTTGTATAATATTGGCATGGAACAATAAAAAATTATAAATACAACGGAGACGATTATTCATGGAGGAGGACGGCCGCTTTTTCTTGGTCGGCGGCGTGTTCGACATCGGCGCGCTTATCACCGTGTCGGGCCGTCAGATCGAGCGGGCGTCCCCACCGCCGCACTACGTGGCTGTTGCAGGCGAACGGCCCACGGGGAGCCCAAAGGCAGGACCGATGCCGTTAAGGTGGAAATGGAGGTGACAAGTAGTAGGGATCCCGGCGACGCCGCTGCAGTGAGCTGACCTTCTTCACAGCTCCGCCTAAGCCATCGGGTCGGGCTAAGCCGGTGTCCTCCACATTCAGATTGACAAGCTCACGCCCTAAATGATTCTACAAAGGCCTTCTGTTTATCTTCGTAAAATGCTAATATAGGGGTTAGCTCGGTCTACTTTAGCTTAAGAGATGGTGGGTTTTGGTATGGATGCAGCAATTACCTCGACATCGATCAACAAAGGAAAGTAATTTCAACATTCGAATGGATATTTTGTGTCTGTTGGATATAAAGATCCTTTGGGTAAGAAGTAACAGCTTATATGCTTATTTTTCGAAACGGTACAACGATAGTATAATTTTTGCTGACATGCACTAACATTTTTTAAGTTAAATATTTAGTCAAAATTTGGCACAAATTACAAAGGGGACTAATAAACTAGGACGGAGGTAGTACCATGCTATATTTAATTGCAAACCTATTCACACCGATCACAACCTAAACGGTTTTCCACTTAGGAGCGTATTAGTAGTACTCGATTATAAATACTACTATGCCAAGATGACTGCACATTCCTAATATGTGCCTCCAATTAATATAGTAGTAGTACATTTAGTCACGCATCCATAATATCATCGGGCATTGCACGCATAACATTTAGTGGTAGTAAGAGACAAATGCCTATATGCCAGGCATGTTCATACTATTTGTGCCTTTCTACTTCACTTGCTGCGCTACATTACACAGGTTCGCACGTCCACTAGTGGGTACATGTCCGCCTCGTAGTTCCCATCCCACGTGTTCTTCATATAGATGGAACGATCCTTGCATGACATGTGCACCTTGACGCTAGATGTCTCGTGTGTTAGCAAAAGGATGAACAAAGCTCACGTAAAAAAATAGAGTGGAAGAACATAGATTCCCGACGACCGAGAAGCAAGGAACCTTGTGGTGGAGCGTCTGCACTCATAATATTTTATATTATTCAGCGATATAAAATCAACCAATCATCTCCACACTGGACTGGAAGAGTACGAAACACGGCAGCCCAGTGTAGTTACATCATACTAGTACATGGCAAACCCACGCTATCACCATATTTCTTGGCTTCCGTATGACACCTATCTCTAGTAATCCAGCAGCCCGTGACGCTTCTCCCTCCTCGCCTCTCAAAGTGCGGCGGGCTGGCGTTTTTGCCGCCTATTGAGGTCGGTTAACTCATCACATGTTAGCGACATGCTAAGAGCATTCTAAATAAAATTCCTTTCACGCTCCATTTTCAAAAAGAAAAAATCCTTTCACGCATTTAATTTGATTGTATGCTTTAGCAACTTGCATGTCCTATACTGCTCTGCTTGGATACTCTAACTTAGCTAGAGGTTAGACTAACTCATGATTAACCCTGAACTAATCTGTAGCCAAAGAGGTGTTTGGGTGACAGGGTTAGATTGACAATAAATGCACTTGATAGAGAGAGAAAAGTGATTTTCAATGGTCCCAATGAGAACTATCTCCGCTAGCACCTCTTGGGTGGGATAGTTTTTTGGTGGGTTCGGTGCAACTTGCTCCAAGTTAAGCCCTCATGCTTGGATACTTTAGGGCTATTTGAGCCCCAACTAGCTCAAACTAACTCTAACCCATGGATCCAAACAGGGCCTATGGCCAGCCTCGACGCTGAGTAGTCGCGTGCACCGGAAGCGACGCCTCTCGGCCGCGCTACCGCTTCAAAGCCGGGCGCCAGTGAGAGGTTGCCTCCGCCTCGCGAGACATTAATGTGGCATCGACGCCTTGGGTGACGCTGACCGCTTCACGCGGGAGCGCTACCGGCAAGGGAGTATAGGTTTTGAACCGCTTGTGTAGTAATCGGTAGTTTGCAAAACTACTCAATTATTGCACCCGCTTCCTAATAAAATATGGTAAAATGTTACTCCACAGCCCGCTTCCTTCTCCTTCCTCTTCCACTCCACAAGCACGTTCAAGGAAGCGACCGATCAACCCTTATATAGGAGTGCTAGCATAAAAATATGCATGCATGACCACTAAAATTTCCAGATTAAAGTGCGCTCGCGGAGTATGGCGATGTTGTTACCTTCGCCGGGCCATGGCTACCGGCACGGCGATACAGAGAAGAGGCGACAGGAGGGAATGAATGCAACTATTGTTTGGGTTCGCCATTCGCTTAAATAAATGCGAACATCACGTGTACCGCCGTGCACAAATTGTAACATACGTGTTCCGCTTAAGTGGGCATCACTTAACCGTGTGTGTGTGTGTGTGTGTGTGAGATTCGAGAGACAGAGTGCGTGTGTGCGACTCTACTCTTGGACATGTACTCAACCTTTGCATCGGGATATAAGTATAATGGTATTTACTTTAGCTAGTGATTTACGTGGCCATGTTAACGTGGTTGTGTAAAAAAATGTCACTTCCTGCTTTTGATTTATGCGTTATATAATTACAAGCAAGATGCTCATGCATTGCACGTAACATCAATATGCATTTTTTTACAAAACACCTGTTGTGATTTACCCATGCAGAGTAATCTCATGTAAAAAACTAATGATATTTCGAGAATTTTATCGAAAACTGGTATCTCGAGAATGTCATCGAAAAAATGAAAGATGAGAGATAAGGTGAGGAGGAGGAGCTGGTGGTGACTGGTTGTCGAATGGGCGGAGGCATGGGGATGGATTTGCGCCGGCAAAGTGCAACGCCACCATGCTAGATTGTTCCAGAGACTTTCTTTTTTAATTGCTCAGCAATTGGTTGTGGGCAATAAGTATGTGGAGAGAGGTGCGGGTATCTTTTGTAAATTATCATAGTTTGCTTTCTATCCATCATATATAGATCAGACGGTCTATATTACAAGATGGCAGGCACACCATCATCGCCAACTCGGTTTTTTTATAAGGGTACAAATGATAAGTTTGCTAACTACTAAAGTAAAGTGGAATTTGTCCATGTTATACAAGTAAATTAAGGTGACTGTTTATCATAAGGGTAAGGTTGGATGAAGGGTGGTAGGAACAAATGCTCCGCCTAGAGCATGTGTGTGTGAGATGGAGTCTTAGTGTGTGTATGTGTGTGTTTGTGTGTGTGTGTGTGTGTGTGGGTGTGTGTGTGAGAGAGAGATGGAGTCTTAGTGTGTGTGTGTGCGCGTGTGTGTAATGGAGTCTTAGTGTGTGTGTGTGTGTGTGGGTGGGTGTGTGCATGCGTGTGTGTGTGTGTTGTGTGTGTGTGTGTGGGTGTGGGTGTGGGTATGTGTGTCATGGGGTCCTCGGTGGCGGATGTAATTTAAGTGTCTATGGCTTCATCATAGAGAGGTGATGTGTATGGCGAGGCCACCAACGATGGGGTGCGAGAGAGAAATGCCCATAGAGAGGGAAGAGAAGGTGTCTCACAAGTGAGAGGAGTCGACATCGAGAGAACGTGTTTGTTCGAGAGACACTGAGGAAGACTACTATATATCGATGGTGCATGTAGGCGGGAATTAAACGAAGGGATGGTCTTATTGGTTTCGAGGATATAGGGGAAGAGTGAGAGCGGGGGGTTAGCTAGAAGGAGATTGTTAAGTGTGAGTGTGTGTTTTACCCATCCAGGCGGAAGTTATGTGCACACAAGAAGAGAAAGATTCGATGTGGCATTAGGGTTGAGGGTAATTAACTACGTATGGAGACATAGAGACCTTGAACGTGCATGTGTGAGAGGTATACATGTATATGTGGATGTGTGTGTGTGCCAAGATGATCGAGATAAAAGAAAGAAGACATAAGTCATAAGATCAACGACATGGGAGAGACAGATCGGTATGACAATATGCATGCATGTGAGAATGCAGGGAAGAAGGCCCGAAAATTGAGCATGTGTTTTTGTCTTTAAGAGATAGTGGCATGGACTGGAGCATGCATCTATGGCGAGCAGAGGGAGTGAGGCACAACGATTGTGCAAAAGAGATCAACCTATAAATTAAAGAAGGTTGATGGAGAAACAGATAAATAGAAAGATAAAGATGCTAGATAGTGTGCATTAGAGATAGGAGTCGAGTGGATCAGAAGGCTGAGTTATGTGTGTGGGTGTGAGAGAGATGAAGAAAGGGTGCATGTGACTCACATACAAACAAATATCAGAGAGAAATGGGGTCCCGAGATACGGAGTTTTGTGTCTGCGAGAGAGAAAGAAATTTCACAACGAGAGTGATAGCTAGGGAGACATATGAGGGAACGCAAGATATCTCTAGGGAGAAAGAGTGTGTGTGAGCGACATACAAGAGAACAATGGAGAAATATGAGACCCTGGGAGACAGAGTTTGTGTTTGTGTGTGAGAAAGAGATATTTAAGAGGAAGAGTCGAGGTTCTCATACCTAAGGAGCCAAAGACATATCTCAGATGAGGGGTGTGCGAGTGGAACACAGGGAATAGTAGAGAGAAATGAGACCCCGGGAGACAAAGTTTTGTGTTTGTGTGAGAGAAAGAGATTCCACATGGAGAATCATAGTTAGAGACACATAGCAGGGAGCGAGATATAATTAGAGAGAGATAGAGTGATGAAGGTCGAGGGAGAGAGTACCGTCAGTGTGTTACGAAGATAAAAGATCATTGTCGACATACATGTAGCACAAGAGATACCCGAGAAACGATGAACGCGTATAGGTCTAGAGAGATAGTCCTATATAAGCATGAGTGATAGTTATATGAGACGATGTAACATCCCAAATTTTCAATTTGGAATGTTATACATAGGTCATTCATGCATATCATATTTTATCGCATTTCGTTTCGCGATCCTCGAAATTCTAAGCAACTCAAGGACCCACGGAGAGAGTTGGGGATTTCACGTTTTTCATATTTGAATTTTATCAAATATCAAAACAAGGATCACTTTGGTTTTAATTATTTTTCTCTCCGAAAATATTTCATATTAAAATATATGAGAGGAGATAATATGACTTCTCCAACATAAATTAAATATTAGAGGAAAAATATTAAAATCAAATAAATAATTTTATTTGAATTAGAAAAATTTGCATTTTCAAAATTGCATTTTAGGGCCAAGAAAATGTCCACCTTCTTCTAAATATTCTATTTAGACGATGAAAATTTGTTTTGGTATTTTTAGATTTTTATTTTATTTTCTAGGATTTGTCCGTGAAATTTGTTTTAAAAAGTTTCGTCCGACCGGGTCAAGCCAGCTGAGCAGGCCGCCCGCCTAGCGCCACCGCCTCCTCCCGTCATGAGACAGACTCACGAGTCCACCCGAGCCACGCCGCCGCTGCCCCTCCCCAAGTCGGCCTCGCCCGACCCCCTATAAGTACCCATTGCCGCCGCCTCCGCCACCCACCACCCCGCCACCGACACCACCGCCACCTGCGTGCTCTCGCCACAAAGTCGCCGCCGCCTCCCCGCCGGCCATTATCCGACGCCATTGCCGGCCCCACGCCGCCGGAGCCTCGACGCCGCGCCACCCTGCCGAGCTCGCCGAGGTAGCCGCCGCCGCTCGTTAAATCTTTTTTTTCGGTTAACCTTTCGGTTATTTTTCAGAAACCCTAGATTCGTTTTTTTGTTTCGGTTCCTTCGGTTTTTTCGTGGTTTAGTTATATAGCGGACATTCGTCCGTACGTTCGTTTTAACAAACGCTATTCGCCGCTTAGCTACGCATGCAATAACGCTCGCTCGTTAGCCTGCTTCGCCTCGTTTTATTTTTCCGTGGTTTTTCCGCGATTATTTTCGATCGCGATTTCGCCCTAGTCTTCGCTTTTAGTTTATCTTTTAGCTCGCTTATCCAAATCAGGTGAAACAAGCACCTAGGTCTTCGCCTCAAGCCCTCTTTCTGTTTAACTAACTTGAACAAGATTTTGGTACTGTAAAATTTGACTTTAGTCCAGATTAGTAAATGGATCTTATTTCTTTCATAGTTTGAGTTCCGCTGTTCGCTTGATTTGTTTCTTTTTCAAACCGGAGTTCTTCAGTTGAACTTTCTGGTTAGATCTTCTTATTTGAGTTCTACCCATGCATCTTTGTTTGAGTGCTTATGTACGCTTTTATTTGTTTGCGATAGAATTCCCGGAGTGCGAAGCGTGCTACTACGAGTCACTAGGTTTTGCGGATCGTTAGCAAGGAAAGTAACACTTTGATCATACCTTTTATTACCCAGTTTTTATGCATTAGCTTCAACCCTCACACATTGCATGAGTAGGATCTCTTAACATGTGGGTTTATGAAGTAGGTGATGAGGTAGAACCTATTGCACTTTTATTATCAAACCTCGGGAGTTACTTCTACGTTATGCTTATATTGCCATGCTATGCTCAGAGACGTGGTTTGGGTTTGAGAGTATCCATGACATATGTGGGATTGTTAAATTAATGGTTCAACTTAAGGTGGCAACTTTAATACACATCCTGGGTGGATTGCTTGTGGGCACTGGAGAATCCAAAGGTTGTCCTAGGATATCCCGGAGTACCCATGTGATCATCCTACGGTCCGCCACCCAGTGCTCAAAGGTATTATAAGATTATTCATGCTAGAAACTTCCGTGTGCAGCCACAAGCCATTATGGGCTCGCATAGTTGAGTATGTCGCGTGTCCTCTTTCAAAGGGTAGGCTAGCAGATGTAGAGGGAAAGTAGGTGTAATCTGCTCACCCGAGTAAAGAGTTAATGCTTCGAAGATCTGTGTCTCGGCCATCCGCTTCTCAAACACCATGTAGTGCGAGAAATCAAACGGAGGAGATCGAGTCTTGTGGGGAAAAGTGCTAAACCTCTCAGAGAGTGTATAAACTAATCATGGTTAGCCGTGTCCCCGGTTATGGACATCTTGAGTATCCGGTTCTTGGATTATCATATGGATCTCATCACTCTAAATTAAGTTGATGGGATGTTAATGACTACTTTTATTGGGATTGAGTTGGAGGAACCTTCTCAATGATGTTTCAACCACCATGATAGTTAAATAAAAATCTATTCCTTTGTTGTAGGGAAAATTGGCTTTTTCGCAAAAACATTATAACCATAGAGTCTCCACCAGCCATATATGCATGTAGTGATAGCATTTATCTGTTCATTGCTCTATTGTGTTATTTTGCCAGCATATTCCATGTGCTGACTCATTTCGGGCTGCAACATATCATGTTGCAGACTTTTTAGACGAGGAGTAAGGTGCGATAGGTCGTTTGTCATGCACTCAGTTATGCTGTTGGAGTTGATGGACTCACTTTATCTTCCAAGCCTCCCGTTGTTATCTTATTTAGATGGCCTTAAGCCATATTTATTGTAATAAGTTTTTTTTTGAGACATTCGATGTAATAAGTGTGTGATTGCTACTCATTATAAATCCTTCGAGTAATCGTATGTGTCAAGATTACCGATCCAGGATGACACTAAACACAGAGATTTGACCGCTTGAGGTCGGTTCGCTACAAGATGGTATCGAGCACACGCTGAATGTAGGACACGACCACTAAGGTGAGCCACATGTCACTCTTCACTACTCATTTCTCGACTCTCTCCATTTCCTACTCTTTAGGATGGCGACTCAAGGAATAAGTTTGCACAACCGGATGAAGACACACCCTTTGAGACACTTGAAGGAAGTCACTAGGTACCGAACATCGAATACCAAGCTTCACTCGAACCTACACCGCCACTTTACTAGAAGAGGAGCGTTGGATGATTCGAGTTCAAGTTCCAGAAGGACATTCACGCCAAAGAATCGAGCCCATAGAGTTTTCCTTTGATGCACCAAACTGGAGTCTAGGAAAGAGCATGGCAGCCCACATCGCCATGGGACGCATCGGCGAAGTTTATCACAAGGATCTTAAGGACACTATCTATTAGATATGTGGGCCCCGAGACGAGCAATGGGAGATGATCAACACCAGGAAGGACAGGTCCATTGTAGCTTTCATCCATGAGTTAAACCAGCACATTCATCGATAGGAGAACCAGATGTGCTCAAGCATGATAGATTTGAAGAAGGCGATGACTAGGATCATAGAGCTAGAAGAGGAATTCAAGTCTACACGCGATGGATATGAGGAGGAAATGACGATACTGTGGAGAAGAATGACGACACGACCAGGAAGCTATGAGTTTTCATGGGAGACCCCGCACCAGGAGGAGAAGACGACAAACCCAAGGAAATTAGTATCAAGACTACATCATCATCGATTTACACCGAATCCGACCCGACGATAGTGACGATGATTATGAAGACGGCCGAGCGGACATCATGGAGTCTTCCACCGATCAATATTTCTAGATGACCACCATATGATTAGTAGCATTCCCCCTGTATATAGTAGTAGTCCGATCACTTTTGTAACGATAGTTCTAGACCGATTATATGCCCTTGCTTGGTTGATTGAGTGATATGATATGATTGTGTTTGTCTCATGTGCATATGGGTAGTGCTTTCTCACTAGACCTTATTCTATTCTAATCTCTCCCCTCTAAAACCCATCAGATGCCTCTGAGACGTGATACCGGATTTGTCTTCCCACCGGAGATCACCCAGTTGATCCAGCAGCAGAATGCCTTGATGCAGATATTAGTCCAGAATCAAGGCAACAACAACAACAACAACAACAACAACCCGCCTCCACCACCTCCAGTTGACAACTTAGCTCGTTTTCTGAGGTTGCAGCTGCCGGTGTTCTCCAGTAGCAACGAGCCAATAGTTGCTGATGATTGGCTACGCAGGATTGGAAGGGAGTTGACCACGGTAGGTTGCACATATGCGGAGAAAGTGCATTTTTCCACACACCAACTGGATGGACCAGCAGCTTCATGGTGGGAGAACTACACAACCACTTTCCCTATAGCCAATGTCACTTGGGATCAGTTTCAGCAAGCATTTCGCACCGCCCATGTCTCAACTGGAGCTATGTGCATGAAGAAGCGCGAGTTTCGCAACTTGCGCCAGGGAAATCGTACTGTGGCTCAGTACGTAGATGAGTTTAGTAAGCTATCCCGTTATGCCCCAGGAGATGTGGCCACAGATGCCGCGAAGCAGGAGAAGTTTATGGAAGGGCTGAATGATGAGATGAGCATGCAGTTGATGGTGGCAACATTTAACAACCACCAGGAGTTGGTAGACAAGGCTCTTATGATTGAAGGGAAGCAGCAGCAGATTGAGAGCCGTAAGAGGAAGTATGGACAAGGGAAGTACACTTCTGGAGCTCAGTAGAAACCCTGTTTCACCCCGAACTCGGGAGGAATTACCCATAACCATGGAGCCCACACCCATAATGGAGGGAGTTCTCATAACCACAATGGCCCCAAGAATGGGAATGGAGCAAGCAATAAGCAGAACCGCTCCAACCCAGCCACACCTGCCAAGAAGGATCTAAGTCACATTACTTGTTTCAAGTGCGGAAGACTGGACAATATGCGACTGAGTGCTCGGAAGTGAAGAATGGGAATGGCAATGGAAGCTCTGGGAAGAAGCCCAACCCTTTCAACAGGGGGCAAGTGAACCACATGAACATGGAGGAGGTTGAAGAGCAGCCTGATGCAATTATTGGTAAGTTTTTGGTTAAGTCATTTACCGCAATTGTTCTTTTTGATACTGGTGCATCGCATTCATACATTTCAAGGGGATTCGTGGATAAATATAAGTTGCCCACCAAAGTACTTAGGACACCTATGTTAGTAAGCTCACCAGGAGCGGAGTATATGGCAAGTCAAGGATGTTTTCAGATGCCACTGACCATTGGAAGCCATGTTTTCCCCTCAGACCTGATAATTTTGGAGTCACAAGGATTGGATGTGATACTAGGAATGGATTGGCTATCGATGTATGGGGAAACATTGATTGCGCCAAGAAGTCGATTTTACTCACCACCCGGAGGGAAAATGATCAAGTATGTATCCGGGCATGCGCCGAGGAGGACCCAAGTAAATTCTCTCACGGGAGTTGTTCAGGAGGAAGTGCCTGTAGTGAAGGATTACCCAGATGTATTTCTAGAGGAGCTACTAGGAATGCCGCCGGATCGAGACATCGAGTTTTTGATAGAGCTGATGCCGTGCACCGGATCGATATCGAAGAGACCATACCGGATGCCCGCTAATGATCTGGAGGAGATTAAGGAGTTATTGGAGAAAGGTTACATCCGATGAAGTTCATCACCATGGGGAGCCCAAAGCTTTTGGTTGAGAATAAGGATGGATCATTAAGGATGGTTGTTGATTATCGTATGCTGAATGAAGTGACGATCAAGAACAAGTACCGCTGCCGATGATCAATGATTTATTTGACTAGTTGCAAGGAGATAAAGTTTTTTCAAGATCGATCTGCGATCAGATACCACCAGCTGAAGATTCGAGAAAAGGATATACCTAAGACAGCTTTCACCACAAGTTATGGGCTATATGAGTATAAGGTTATGTCATTTGATTGACTAACGCCTGCCTATTTTATGAGCATGATGAACAAGGTGTTCATGAAATTCTTGGATAAGTTTGTTGTGGTGTTCATTGATGATATCTTGGTATACTCAAGAATGAGGAGGAACATGTC
This sequence comes from Aegilops longissima, assembly GCA_021605205.1. Classification (NCBI taxonomy): domain Eukaryota; kingdom Viridiplantae; phylum Streptophyta; class Magnoliopsida; order Poales; family Poaceae; genus Aegilops; species Aegilops longissima. Next base: position 569,478,154 of record CM038677.1, read on the forward strand.
GGATGTGGGGTTCCGCAAACCCTTAAGGTTCAATAGTGGGTGCACGCGAGTCTTTCCCTCCTACCGATCTATGCTCTAGCTCGCTAAGATCTTAAGGACTAACTCGATTTAACTCACAACACGTAAACAGACACGGGTTTATATCGGTTCGGGCCACCGCTGTGGTGTAATACCCTACCCAAAGGTGGTGGTGGTGGATTGCCTCTTGGGCTGATGATGAACAAGATAAGGGAAGAACAACCTCCCGAGGTTGAGGTGTTCTTGTGGCTAGGCTCTCGATTAGTTGGATCAGGCTCGATCCGATCCTCTCTCTCGTGGTGGCTAGCTCTACTTATATAGGCCCCGATCCTCTTCCCAAATGTTGAGCGGAAGGAACCAACAACGGAGGGCAAAATTGAAGAGGGACAGCTAGTACAAGATATCCTCGACAAAAGTGGTCTTCGCCGCAAAGCCCCTGGGTGACGCTGTCTTGGGCTCCACGATGACCTCCGCTTGCCGCCCTCCTGGTCTTGGTATTGTTGTACCAATAAGACAACCTTTCCCGATGCCTCGGTACTCTTCGCTCACGCTTGCCTCCTTAGCACCAAAGAGGAAATGGGGACGCCAGGCGCGGCCGGCGCCGCCGGGCGCCGCTCATCATGGCTCACGTAATGAGTGCCTCGTGAGGTTTGCCCCACCTTGATATATCCGCCTCGTGAGCCTGCTCGCTAGGCTACTCCAGAGGAAGTCTTGCGCCGCCTACCATGCGAGGGTCTTGGATGCCTTGTTGATGAAGATGGGCCATACGGCCCGCTGCCTAGCCATGCTATGGGCCGCAGGCATGCAAGTCTGGGGACCCTGCCTCTAACGCCGACTGAACACAAGGAGCATTTATGCTTTGGTCCTTGAGAAGCCTGTGGAACATCGCTATATGCCAAGTTTAGCAAATGTGAGTTTTGGTTGAAGGAAGTTGATTTCTTGGACATGTTATATCAGAGATGGTATAGCAAAGGATCCTACCAAGGTTCAGTCCACACCGAGTGGTTGGCACCCACCTCGCTTGGAAAAGGAAGGGGAATCAAATTCTCTTTTATAGTTTGGCGCGACCACAAAACTTTTGAAAAATAATTCTTTCCAATCTTAATTCAACCCGCGTCAACTCTCCGAACGCTTGTTATTTAAGACCTTGAAACTAGAATATTGGGTGTTTGTTGGATAATGCAGAAGTTTAAAGAGGCGAAATAAAAACAAGGGGCTTTATTTGATGGACCCACCTTGTTTTGTTTTTGTTTGAAGCCCTTTTTTGGGTTAGAAAATTTTTTGTCCCAAAGGGCAATCGATTGAAAGTATTAATTTTAGGGTGGGAAAGGGGGGCAAAGCCCTTTACCCCCCAAAGGATCAAAATTGGCCTGGTTGAAACCCCTGCAAGGCTCCCCCCCTAAAGATATTAAGGTTTCCCCCCACCAACTTGGGTACCCAAAGTTTTTTCCCTTTAAAAAACCCCTCCGGGTAAAGGACTTTTCCCCCACCCACCAGAAAATCCATGCCCGTTAAACCCACAAATCAAGACAAAAAGGAGAAAGTCTCACATTGATGCGGCTAATCAACGGGCTATGGAGATGCCCATCAATTGATGTCAATGTGAGGAGTAGGGATTTCCATGCAATGGATGCACTAGAGCTATAAGCGTATGAAATCTCAAACTGAAACTAAGTGGGTGTGCATCCAACTTGCTTGCTCATGAAGACCTCGGGCATTTGAGGAAGCCCATCATCGGAATATACAAGCCAAGTTCTATAATGAAAATTCCCACTAGTATATGAAAGTGATAACTCAAGAGACTCTCTATATGAAGAACATGGTGCTACTTTGAAGCACAATTGTGGTAAAAGGATAGTAACATTGCCCCTTTTTTCTCTCTTTTTTTTGGCGGGCTTCTTTGGCCCCCCTTTTTTATTTAGGCTTCTTTGGCCTCTCTTTTTTTTTGGGGGGGGCAATGCTCTAATAATGATGATCATCACACTTTTATTTACTTACAACTCAATATTACAACTCGATACTAGAACAAAGATATGACTCTATATGAATGCCTCCGTGATGTATGCGGATGTGCAATGATCTAGCGTAGCAATGATATCAAAAACGGACAAGCCATGAAAACATCATGCTAGCTATCTTACGATCATGCAAAGCAATGTGACAATAAATTCTCAAGTCATGTATATGATGATGATGGAAGTTGCATGGCAATATATTTCGGAATGGCTATGGAAATGCCATGATAGGTAGGTATGGTGGCTGTTTTGAGGAAGATATAAGGAGGTTTATGTGTGACAGAGTGTATCATATCACGGGGTTTGGATGCACCGGCGAAGTTTGCACCAACTCTCGAGGTGAGAAAGGGCAATGCACGGTACCAAAGAGTCTAGCAATGATGGAAGGGTGAGAGTGCGTATAATCCATGGACTCACATTAGTCATAAAGAACTCATATACTATATTGCAAAACTTTATTAGCCCTCAAAGCAAAGTTCTACTACGCATGCCCCTAGGGGGATAGATTGGTAGGAAAATACCACCGCTCGTCCCCGACCGCCACTCATAAAGAAGACAATCAATAAAGACCTCATGATCCGACTTCGTTACATAACGGTTCACCATACGTGCATGCTACGGAATCACAAACCTCAACACAAGTATTTCTACAATCCACAACTACCCACTAGCATGACTCTAATATCACCATCTTTATATTGCAAAACTATTGCAAGGAATCAAACATATCATATTCAGTGATCTACAAGTTTTATGTAGGATTTTATGACTAACCATGTGAATGACCAATTCCAGTCATCTCTCTAAATAGATATAAGTGAAGCAAGAGAGTTTAATTCTTTCTACAAAAGATATGCCCGTGCTCTAACAAATATAAGTGAAGCAAAAGAGCATTCTACAAATGGCGTTTTTATGCTGAAGAGAAAGAGGCAATCAAACTTCAAATGATATAAGTGAATCACATGAAGCATTCTATAAAGCCATACCCAAAGAATATAAGTGAAGTGCAATGAGAATTCTATAAATCAACCAAGGACTATCTCATACCAGCATGGTGCATAAAAGAAAAGTGAAAACTAAATGCAAAAGACGCTCCAAGATTGCACATATCGCATGAGCAAGCGAATCCTAAAACATACCGATATTTGTTGAAGAAAGAGGGATGCCTTCAGGGCATCCCAAGCTTAGTCGCTTGAGTCTCCTTGAATATTTACTTGGGGTGCCTTGGTAATCCCCAAGCTTGAGCTCTTCCCTCTCTTACTTCTTCTCACATCGAGACCTTCTCGATCATCGAACACTTCATCCACAAAACTTCAACAAAAACTCGGTAAGATCCGTTAGTACAATAAAGCAAATCACTACTCTAAGTACTGTTGCAAACCAATTCATGTTTTTTTTGCATTGTGTCTAATGTAGTATAACTTTTTCATGGCTTAATCCACTGATATAAATCGATAGTTTCATCAAAACAAGCAAACTATGCATAAATAACAGAATCTTTCTAAAACAGAACAGTCTGTAATAATATGAACATTCACCATACTTATGGTAGTTTAAAAATTCTACAAAAATTAGGAAAAATAAAAAATTTGTATAGAAATACATTGCAAAAATTATCAGAACCATTTGATGTTCCAGTAAAAAATGTAAAATCGCGCACTACAGCCAAAGTTTCTGTCCTGCACCGTACAAACCAACAAGCATTGTAAACATCCTAAAGGCAAACCTTGGCACATTATTTTTATAATACAATGGAATTGTAAAAGGGGATAATTATTTTTTTTAAAAGTTTATGTAATCAAGATTCACAAAGTTTCCGTGAGCATGAACAAAGTTCAAGGCTAGCTCCCACTTTAACAATAGTCGTCTTTCTCACTTTCGCTTTTCTTTTTGAAAAAGTTTTAGGTTCCCCTTTTTATTTTTTTGTTTTTAAACTATATGAAAGCACTCAACAGAAATAAATGACTCTCTAAAACTTCCGGGTTGTCTCCCTGGCAGCGCTTTCTTTAAAGCCATTAAGCTAGGCATATAGTTCTCAAGTAGTGGATCCACCTGGATCCCAAGGTATATCAAAGCCAATTTTAATTAGCAATGATTTGGCATTTAATAGTGAGCACAAAGCAACATATATCAAGTAATTACGAAGTCTAACTCTTTTCCTATGCATCGGCATGTCATAAAAGAACAATTCATGCACACAAAGTAAAGGCCAATGCATAGTATAAACAGTTTCTTGCAATTTTATTGTGTTGGAAACATAGAGAGGTAGAGATATAGTTCCTCTCTCATAATAATTGCAAGTAGTAGCAGCAAGCACATGCATATTATATCCATCAAAATCATCATGTGCAATGCTAAAAGGCAACCCATCAATATAATCCTTGATAAAAGCAAATTTCTCGATATAGTGTAGTTTGGAGAATTCAAAAGATAATAGGACTATCATGCGTGGGTGCAATAGCAACAATTTCATGTTTAAAATAAGGAACTATAGCAAGTTCATCTCCATAAGCATAATTCATATTGGCATCTTGGCCACAAGCATAGCAAGCATCATCAAAAGGGATATTTCAAGAGAATCAACGGGATCATAATAGTCATCATAGCAATCATCCTTGAGTAAGCACAAAGGAAATTAAACAATGTATGAGTTGAAGAGTTACTCTCATTAGAAGGTGCGCACGGGTAGCTAATCCGCTCTTCCTCCTTTTGTTCTTCGCTCTCCTCATCATCTTTTTCATCCAATGGGCTCATAGTTTCATCAATTTCTTCTTCCATAGACTCCTGCAAAATATTAGTCTCTTCTTGGACAGTGGAGTAGTCCTCAATATATGGTTCAACATAGACATTAGAAGCATAATTATCATAGCAATATTGAAGTATGGCAAAATTTTCAGATTTGTAAAGAGTAGGATCATACTTTTCAATCAAAGAAGCAATTTCATAAGCACCCTTAAAAGCAACAAATTCTTCAATTTGTTGAACATCATAGTAATTATAAACACCCTTAGCATACGAAGATACGATGCCATTATCACTAAACTCACATTGGTAGGGAAGGTGTTTCTTAGGGTTTTCAGAACAACAAGTAAAATCATATATTTCACATAAATTCCAAGCATAGCATTGCAAACGATGAGTTTGACCCAGCAAAAGTTTCCCTTTTTCAGATATGCGATGTCACACATAACAAGCATTCTCATCTAAAGATTTGCCCTCAACTAAGCTAGTTGGGGTTTCAACCTGACACATAGGGATCAAAGATGACCCAAGTAATAAGCTTGATTTTTTAAAATATTACTTTATTTTTACGAAATTGCAAAACAATATACTTATTTTAAGATATTTCAGTTACATTACCACATCGGGCCGTGTCCAGTAGAAGCGACTTACACTTCGGGCTGTGGCGAAGACGGACTCTTCGTCTGCGAGAAAGCGAAGAGGTCTCTTCGTTTCCGCCCTAGTCGAAGAGCAATTCTTCTTAGTTCACCAGGCCGAAGAGAGTCCTTCATTCACAGGGCCGATAGAATCTCAGTGACTCGCGCAACTCTTGTTTATCTCAGTCATTCTATCAACTCGTGGTTTGCGGTCTCAAAAAAAAAAAAAATCAGCTCGTGGCTATCCATGTTTACATGCCGGCCGGTGCGTGAGTATCAAGTATGTATGTGTATGGGTATTTGAATACGTGCCCATCGGCCGCATCGGTTCATTGCATGCATGCACTTAGGAATATGAAAATAAAAAGAAGGTAGACAACCTTTGCATGCATGCACTCAGAGCATCTTCAGTTGTGTTGGGAAAATCTGGCCCCTAAAACGTCCGTGTATGTGGGCACGTCTACGGACACTTGACGGTCATGTTTTAAATATTTGATTCTACAACGGATACCCTAAATTAGAAATCTCAAATTCATATTATTACATGCAGCGTGAAACCTAATCTAACGGAGCTCGCCTAGTTCTGCCGTAGGCCATGTCCGTGACGGCTCGTTCCCAGAGTCCGATCGCCCGCAATGTAGAGTAAGGCATGGGACACAAGCCGCTCAAGGGCTCAAGATGCCGCGCGTCCGATGCTCCGCCCGTCAGCGGAGGGTTGTGCATCTGCCATTGTGTTCGGACGTTGGACGAACAGCACCATCTCCGGCGAGGCAGCTACGGTTGCCATAGCGCCGGATCCATGCGCCATTTGACGGGACGCAATTAATTACGGGGAAGGAGTCCGGCGCTACCATCGTCGGGCCTTCTCCAAGGAGCGGCAGAGCGCAAGCGACGGCCATCTCCTCGGGGCGCGTGGGATGAGCTCGGGTCGACCGATCTGGAGGTGAATGACTTCGGATCCGCTGCCTACCATGCGAAGGCGGCCGAAACCGCCGAGGTGGTGGCGGCTCTCGAAGATGGAATAAGTTTCCCCTGCCTAGTTTCGGTCTTTATTGTGCGTCTAGCATCATCGAAGAATACGCGAAGATGTGTCTTGACGGATCTCGAGATCTGCCGGTGGTTATCTTTGATGGATCTGTTTGGATCCAGCCTTTGTTAAATCTTTATTTATGTCTCTTGGTGAGATTCTTACGATCAAAGAAGAAGAGCGTCGGTTGTGACAAGCGAGGCACGGTAAGAAAAAAACACCCAGCCTCCAATTCCTTGAAGTTTACTAAGCTGTCTTGATGTTGGCATTCGAATCGTGAAATGCATACGCGTACTGTCGGCCACACTTGAGTCTTGCATGCATGCACTTAGGAATACGTGAGCAATCGCTAATCTGAACAATGCATGTACATATGCACTAGTGTGTGCTGTGTGCGTTGTCCAGCTAGTTTACTTGTATAATTCTTGATACCATCCACATTAAAAGCTAATGTGAGCTAGGTTTATACGTGCATGCATGGCACCGTGCTTCTCGGTTTTGCGGCGACGAAGAATCGTCTTGACCACCGGGAAGTGAAGCTTTTCGGCTGGTAGCGGGCGAAGAGTACTTGTTGACCTGAGCTCAACGAAGAGTCACTCTTCGGTCATCACGCGGCCGACAGGGTAATATAACTGAAATATCTTAAAACGAGTATATAGTTTTGCAATTTCTGAAAAATAAAATAATATTTTTTAAAAAAATTCATAAGCTTCAGGAGTGTGATAGATTTTGAGTGGTTCTTCAACCATTGGTTCAGTAGGTACAACTAATTTTTTTTGGTATTTTGCGTTTCCTACCCATAACTAAAGATAAAAAACAAGAGCACAAAATAAAAAACTACTTAGTTATAAAGCAAACAAGCACACACGAGAATATTCACCTCATGCTATGACTCCCGACAGCGCGCGGAAAAAGGTCTTGATAACCCACAAGTATAGGGGATCAATTGTAGCCTCTTCGATAAGTAAGAGTGTCAAACCCAACGAGGAGCTAAAGGTAGAACAAATATTCCCTCAAGTTCTATCGACCACCGATACAACTCTCGCATGCTTAACGTTAAGCTTTACCAAGAGCAGTATGAAACTAGAAATACTTTGTAGGTGTTGTTGGATAGGTTTGCAAGAAAGTAAAAACACGTAAATAAAAATCTAGGGCTGTTTAGATAAAGACACAACTAAGTTAGTTTTAGTAGAGAGCTTTTGTTATGAGAAAGTTATTTGTCCCTAGGCAATCGATAACTAGACCGGTAATCATTATTGCAATTTTATTTGAGGAGAGGCATAAGCTAACATACTTTCTCTACTTGGACCATATGCACTTATGATTGGAACTCTAGCAAGCATCCGCAAACTACTAAAGATCATTAAGGTAAAACCCAACCATAGCATTAAAGTATCAAGTCCTCTTTATCCCATACGCAAACAACCTACATACTCGGATGCGTGTTTACATCACTCCGCCACCCACCATAAGAAAATCATGAACGTATTGCAAACCCTACAGCGGGAATCCCTCACGCTTGCGTGACATGGAGATTACCATACGACATCACCAATAATAAAACATGCAACTCAAACCAATCTTAATCATCAAATAACCCATAGGACAAAATGGATCTACTCAAACATCATAGGATAGCCATACATCATTGGGTAATAATATATAGCATTGAGCACCATGTTTAAGTAGAGATTACCTTTGGGTAAGAGAGGTTACACCGCTGCATAGTGGGGGAAGAGTTGGTGATGATGGCGGTGAAGTTGTTGGTGAAGATTGCGGTGATGATGATGGTGGCCACGACGGTGTTCCGACGCCACCGGAAGAGAAGGAGAGAGGGGGCCCCTTAGTCTTCTTCTTCCTTGACCTCCTCCCTAGATGGGAGAAGGGTTTCCCCTCTGGTCTTTGGCCTCCATGGCATGGGAGGGGTGAGAGCCCCTCCGAGATTGGATCTGTCTCTCTGTCTCTCTCTGTTTCTGCGTTCTGTTCTGCTACCCTTTCACCATTTCGTATATATATGGAGATCCGTAACTCCGATTGGACTGAAATCTTTGCCGTGATTTTTTCCTAAAAATTAGCTTTCTTGCGGCCGAATAAGGGCATCAACCGCCTTACGGGGGGCCCATGAGGGTCAGGGGTGCGCCCAGGGGGTGGGGCGCCCCCCTTGCCTCGTGCCTCCCTCGGGCACCGTCTCGCGTGGATTTTCCTTCCCATATTCTCCGAATATTCCAAAAATAATCTCCGTCCGTTTTTATCCCGTTTGGACTCCGTTTGATATTGATATTCTACAAAACAAAAACATGCAACAAACAGGAACTGGCAGTGGGCACTGGATCAATATGTTAGTCCCAAAAATAGTATAAAAAGTTGCCAAAAGTATATGGAAGTTGTATAATATTGGCATGGAACAATAAAAAATTATAAATACAACGGAGACGTATCATTCGCGGAGGAGGACGGCCGCGCGTTTTTCTTGGTCGGCGGCGTGCTCGACATCGGCGCGCCTATCACCGTGTCGATCGTGCATCGAGGCGAGGCGTCCCCACTGCCGCACTACGTGGCCAAGCTGTGGGCGAACGGCCCGCCGGGGGAGCCCAAAGGCAGGACCGATGCCGTTAAGGTGGAAATGGAGGTGACAAGTAGTAGGGATCCTGGCGACGTCGCCGTGCAGGAGGAGCTGACCTTCTTCACAGTTCCGCCCAAGCTCCTGGCTGGGGCTAAGCTGGTGTCCCTCCACATTCAGATTGACAAGCTCACGTCCTAAATGATTCTACAGTGCCTTCTGTTTATCTTCGTAAAATGCTAATATAGGGGTTAGCTCGGTCTACTTTAGCTTAAGAGATGGTGGGTTTTGGTGGCGATGCAGCAATTACCTCGACATCAGATCAACAGTGAAAGTAATTTCGAACATTCGAATGGATATTTTGTGTCTGTTGGATATAAAGATCCTTTGGGTAAGAAGTAACAGCTTATATGCTTATTTTTCGAAACGGTACAACGATAGTATAATTTTTGCTGACATGCACTAACATTTTTTAAGTTAAATATTTAGTCAAAATTTGGCACAAATTACAAAGGGGACTAATAAACTAGGACGGAGGTAGTACCATGCTATATTTAATTGCAAACCTATTCACACCGATCACAACCTAAACGGTTTTCCACTTAGGAGCGTATTAGTAGTACTCGATTATAAATACTACTATGCCAAGATGACTGCACATTCCTAATATGTGCCTCCAATTAATATAGTAGTAGTACAGTACTTAGTCACGTACTCCATAATATCATCGGGCATTGCACGTACAACATTTAGTGGTAGTAAGAGACAAATGCCTATATGCCAGGCATGTTCATACTATTTGTGCCTTTCTACTTCACTTGCTGCGCTACATTACACAGGTTCGCACGTCCACTAGTGGGTACATGTCCGCCTCGTAGTTCCCATCCCACGTGTTCTTCATATAGATGGAACGATCCTTGCATGACATGTGCACCTTGACGCTAGATGTCTCGTGTGTTAGCAAAAGGATGAACAAAGCTCACGTAAAAAAATAGAGTGGAAGAACATAGATTCCCGACGACCGAGAAGCAAGGAACCTTGTGGTGGAGCGTCTGCACTCATAATATTTTATATTATTCAGCGATATAAAATCAACCAATCATCTCCACACTGGACTGGAAGAGTACGAAACACGGCAGCCCAGTGTAGTTACATCATACTAGTACATGGCAAACCCACGCTATCACCATATTTCTTGGCTTCCGTGCGACACCTATCTCTAGTAATCCAGCAGCCCGTATCGCTTCTCCCTCCTCGTCTCTCTCAAAGTGCGGCGGGCTGGCGTTTTTGCCGTCTATTGAGGTCGGTTAACTCATCACATGTTAGCGACATGCTAAGAGCATTCTAAATAAAATTCCTTTCACGTTCCATTTTCAAAAAGAAAAAAATCCTTTCACGTACGAATTTGATTGTATGCTTTTAGCAACTTGCATGTCCTATACTGCTCCTGTTTGGATACTCTAACTTAGCTAGAGGTTAGACTAACTCATGATTAACCCTGAACTAACTGTAGCCAAAGAGGTGTTTGGGTGACAGGGTTAGATTGACAATAAATGCACTTGATAGAGAGAGAAAAGTGATTTTTCAGTGGTCCCAATGAGAACTATCTCCAGTTAGCACCTCTTGGGTGGGATAGTTTTTTTTGGTGGGTTCGGTGCAACTTGCTCCAAGTTAAGCCCTCATGCTTGGATACTTTAGGGCTATTTGAGCCCCAACTAGCTCAAACTAACTCTAACCCATGGATCCAAACAGGGCCTATGGCCAGCCTCGACGCGGAGTAGTCGCGTGCACCGGGAAGCGACGCTCTCTCGGCCGTCGCGCCGCTTCAAAGCCGGCGCCAGTGAGAGGTTGCCTCCGCTCTGGCCAGACATTAATGTGGCACTGACGCTCTTGGGTGACGCTGACCGTTTCACGCGGGGAGCGCGCGCTGGCAAGGGAGTATAGGTTTTGAACCGTTTCAGGTGTAGTACTGGTAGTTTGCAAAACTACTCAATTATTGCACCCAGTTTCCTAATAAAATATGGTAAAAATGTTACTCCACAGCCCGCTTCCCTTCTCCTTCCTCTTCCACCGCCCGCGCACGTCCGCGGGAAGCGACCGATCAACCCTTATATAGGAGTGCTAGCATAAAAATATGCATGCATGACCACTAAAATTTCCAGATTAAAGTGCCGCTCCGTCGGGAGTATGGCGTATGTTGTTACCTTCGGCCGGGCCATGGCTACCGGGCGACGGCGACCAGAGAAGAGGCGACAGGAGGGGAATGAATGCAACTACTGTTTGGGTTCGCCATTCGGCTTAAATAAATGCGCAACATCACGTGTACCCGCCGGTGCACAAATTGTAACATACGTGTCTGCTTAAGTGGGCATCACTTAACTGGTGTGTGTGTGTGTGTGTGTGTGTGTGAGATTCTGAGAGACAGAGTGCGTGTGTGCGACTCTACTCTTCGGACATGTACTCAACCTTTTGCATCGGGATATAAGTATAATGGTATTTACTTTAGCTAGTGATTTACGTGGCCATGTTAACGTGGTTGTGTAAAAAAAAATGTCACTTCCTGCTTTTGATTTGCGTTATATAATTACAAGCAAGATGCTCATGCATTGCACGTAACATCAATATGCATTTTTTTTACAAAACACCTGTTGTGATTTACCCATGCAGGAGTAATCTCATGTGTAAAAACTAATGATATTTCGAGAATTTTATCGGAAAACTGGTATCTCGAGAATGTCATCGAAAAAATGAAAGATGAGAGATAAGGTGAGGAGGAGTGGAGCCTGGTGGTGACTGGTTGTCAGAATGGGCGGAGGCATGGGGATGGGCGCCGCAAAGTGCTGCAGCCACCATGCTAGATTGTTCCAGAGACTTTCTTTTTTAATTGCTCAGCAATTGGTTGTGGGCAATAAGTATGTGGAGAGAGGTGCGGGTATCTTTTGTAAATTATCATAGTTTGCTTTCTATCCATCATATATAGATCAGACGGTCTATATTACAAGATGGCAAGCACACCATCATCGCTAACTCGGTTTTTTATAAGGGTACAAATGATAAGTTTGCTAACTACTAAAGTAAAGTGGAATTTGTCCATGTTATACAAGTAAATTAAGGTATTTGTTTATCATAAGGGTAAGGTTGGATGAAGGGTGGTAGGAACAAATGCTCCGCCTAGAGCATGTGTGTGTGAGATGGAGTCTTAGTGTGTGTATGTGTGTGTTTGTGTGTGTGTGTGTGTGTGTGGGTGTGTGTGAGAGAGAGATGGAGTCTTAGTGTGTGTGTGTGCGCGTGTGTGTAATGGAGTCTTAGTGTGTGTGTGTGTGTGTGGGTGGGTGTGTGCATGCGTGTGTGTGTGTGTTTGTGTGTGTGTGTGTGGGTGTGGGTGTGGGTATGTGTGTGTCGCGGGGTCCTCGGTGGCGGATGTAATTTAAGTGTCTATGGCTTCATCATAGAGAGGTGATGTGTATGGCAGAGGCCACCAACGATGGGGTGCGAGAGAGAAAATGCCCATAGAGAGGGAAGAGAAGGTGTCTGCGCGTGAGAGGAGTCGACATCGAGAGAACGTGTTTGTTCGAGAGACACTGAGGAAGACTACTATATATCGATGGTGCATGTAGGCGGGAATTAAACGAAGGGATGGTCTTATTGGTTTCGAGGATATAGGGGAAGAGTGAGAGCGGGGGGTTAGCTAGAAGGAGATTGTTAAGTGTGAGTGTGTGTTTTACCCATCCAGTGGAAGTTATGTGCACACAAGAAGAAAAGATTCGATGTGGCATTAGGGTTGAGGTAATTAACTACGTATGGAGACATAGAGACCTTGAGCGTGCATGTGTGAGAGGTATACATGTATATGTGGGATGTGTGTGTGTGTTGTATGCATGATCGAGATAAAAGAAAGAAGACATAAGTCATAAGATCAGCGACATGGGAGAGACAGATCGGTATGACAATATGCATGCATGTGAGAATGCAGGGAAGAAGGCCCAAAATTGAGCATGTGTTTTTGTCTTTAAGAGATAGTGGCATGGTGGAGCATGCATCTATGGCGGCAGAGGGAGTGAGGCACAACGATTGTGCAAAGAGATCAACCTATAAATTAAAGAAGGTTGATGGAGAAAGCAGATAAATAGAAAGATAAAGATGCTAGATAGTGTGCATTAGAGATAGGAGTCGAGTGGATCAGAAGGCTGAGTTATGTGTGTGGGTGTGAGAGAGATGAAGAAAGGGTGCATGTGACTCACATACAAACAAATATCAGAGAGAAATGGGGTCCCGAGATACGGAGTTTTGTGTCTGCGAGAGAGAAAGAAATTTCTCAACGAGAGTGATAGCTAGGGAGACATATGAGGGAACGCAAGATATCTCTAGGGAGAAAGAGTGTGTGTGAGCGACATACAAGAGAACAATGGAGAAATATGAGACCCTGGGAGACAGAGTTTGTGTTTGTGTGTGAGAAAGAGATATTTAAGAGGAAGAGTCGTAGGTTCTCATACCTAAGGAGCCAAAGACATATCTGTATGAGGGGTGTGCGAGTGGAACACAGGGGAATAGTAGAGAGAAATGAGACCCCGGGAGACAAAGTTTTGTGTTTGTGTGAGAGAAAGAGATTCCACATGGAGAATCATAGTTAGAGACACATAGCAGGGAGCGAGATATAATTAGAGAGAGATAGAGTGATGAAGGTCGAGGGAGAGAGTACCGTCGATTGTTACTGAAGATAAAAGATCATTGTCGACATACATGTAGCACAAGAGATACAGAAAACGATGAGCAGATAGGTCTAGAGATAGTCCTATATAAGCATGAGTGATAGTTATATGAGGCGATGTAACATCCCAAATTTTCAATTTGGAATGTTATACATAGGTCATTCATGCATATCATATTTTATCGCATTTAGTTTATGATCCTCGAAATTCTAAGCAACTCAAGGACCCACGGAGAGAGTTGGGGATTTCACGTTTTCATATTTGAATTTTATCAAATATCAAAACAAGGATCACTTTGGTTTTAATTATTTTTCTCTCGAAAATATTTCATATTAAAATATATGAGAGGAGATAATATGACTTCTCAACATAAATTAAATATTAGAGGAAAAATATTAAAATCAAATAAATAATTTTATTTGAATTAGAAAAATTTGCATTTTTCAAAATTGCATTTTAGGGCCAAGAAAATGTCCACCTTCTTCTAAATATTCTATTTAGACGATGAAAATTTGTTTTGGTATTTTTAGATTTTTATTTTATTTTCTAGGATTTGTCCGGCGAAATTTGTTTTAAAAAAAGTTTCCCGTCCGACTGGGCCGAAGCCCAGTGAGCAGGCCGGCCCGCCTAGCGCCACCGCCTCCCCTCCCGTTCGCGAGACAGACTCGCCGGAGTCCACCCGAGCCACGTCGCCGCGCTGCCCCCTCCCCCAAGTCGGCCTCGCCCCGACCCCCCTATAAGTACCCCGCTGCCGCCGCCCCTCTCCGCCACCCACCACCCCGCCAGCCGACACCACCGCCACTGCGTGCCCGCCACGCAAGTCGCCGCCGCCTCCGTCCCGCGCCGCCATCATCCGACGCCGCCGCCGTCGTACCACGCCGCCGGAGCCCCTCGACGCCCGCGCCACCTGCCGAGCCTCGCCGGGAGGTAGCCAGCGCCGCCGCCGTTAAATCGTTTTTTTCGTTAACCTTCGGTTATTTTTCGAAACCCTAGATTCGTTTTTTGTTTCGGTTCCTTGGTTTTTTCGTGGTTTAGTTATATAGCGGACATTCGTCCGTCGTTCGTTTTAACAAACGCTATTCGCCGATTAGCCACGCACAATGAACGTTAGATTCGTTAGCTTTGTTAAATCTCGTTTTATTTTTCCAGGGTTTTTCCGCGATTATTTTCGATCGCGATTTCTGCCCTAGTCTTCGTTTTAGTTTATCTTTTAGCTCGTTTATCCAAATCAGGTGAAACAAGCACCTAGGTCTTCGTCTCGAAGCCCTCTTTCTGTTTAACTAACTTGAACAAGATTTTGGTACTGTAAAATTTGACTTTAGTCCAGATTAGTAAATGGATCTTATTTCTTTCATAGTTTGAGTTCCGTTGCTCCGTTTGATTTGTTTCTTTTTCAAACCGGAGTTCTTCAGTTGAACTTTCTGGTTAGATCTTCTTATTTGAGTTCTACCCATGCATCTTTGTTTGAGTGCTTATGTACGCTTTTATTTGTTTGCGATAGAATTCCCGGAGTGCGAAGCGTGCTACTACGAGTCACTAGGTTTTGCGGATCGTTAGCAAGGAAAGTAACACTTTGATCATACCCTTTTATTACCCAGTTTTTATGCATTAGCTTCAACCCTCACACATTGCATGAGTAGGATCTCTTAACATGTGGGTTTGCGAAGTAGGTGATGAGGTAGAACCTATTGCACTTTTATTATCAAACCCTGGGAGTTACTTCTACGTTATGCTTATATTGCCATGCTATGCTCGTAGACGTGGTTTGGGTTTGAGAGTATCCATGACATATGTGGGATTGTTAAATTAATGGTTCAACTTAAGGTGGCAACTTTAATACACATCTGGGTGGATTGCTTGTGGGCACCTGGAGAATCCAGTGTTGTCCTAGGATATCCCGGAGTACCCATGTGATCATCCTACGGTCCGCCACCCAGGCTCAAAGGTATTATAAGATTATTCATGCTAGAAACTTCCGTGTGCAGCCACAAGCCATTATGGGCTCTGGCATAGTTGAGTATGTCGCGTGTCCTCTTTCAGTGGTAGGCTAGCAGATGTAGAGGGAAAGTAGGTGTAACTGTCTACCCAGAGTAAAGAGTTAATGCTTCTGAAAGACTGTGTCTCGGTCATCCGTTTCTCAAACACCATGTAGTGCGAGAAATCAAACGGAGGAGATCGAGTCTTGTGGGGAAAAGTGCGCAAACCTCTGTAGAGTGTATAAACTAATCATGGTTAGCCGTGTCCCCGGTTATGGACATCTTGAGTATCTGGTTCTTGGATTATCATATGGATCTCATCACTCTAAATTAAGTTGATGGGATGTTAATGACTACTTTTATTGGGATTGAGTTGGAGGAACCTTCTCAATGATGTTTCAACCACCATGATAGTTAAATAAAAATCTATTCCTTTGTTGTAGGGAAAATTGGCTTTTTCGCAAAAACATTATAACCATAGAGTCTCCACCAGCCATATATGCATGTAGTGATAGCATTTATCTGTTCATTGCTCTATTGTGTTATTTTGCCAGCATATTCCATGTCTTTGACTCATTTGAGCTGCAACATATCATGTTGCGAGACTTTTAAACGAGGAGTAAGGTGCGATAGGTCGTTTGTCATGCACTCGATTATCTTTGTTGGAGTTGATGGACTCACTTTATCTTCCAAGCCTCCGTTGTTATCTTATTTAGATGGCCTTAAGCCATATTTATTGTAATAAGTTTTTTTTTGAGACATTCGATGTAATAAGTGTGTGATTGCTACTCTGTTATAAATCCTTCGAGTACTGTATGTGTCAGCATTACCGATCCAGGGATGACACTAAACACAGAGATTTGACCGTTTGAGGTCGGTTCGCTACAAGATGGTATCAGAGCACACGCTGAATGTAGGACACGACCACTAAGGTGAGCCACATGTCACTCTTCACTACTCATTTCTGACTCCTCTCCATTTCCTACTCTTTAGGATGGCAGACTCAAGGAATAAGTTTGCACAACCGGAT
This sequence comes from Aegilops longissima, assembly GCA_021605205.1. Taxonomy (NCBI): domain Eukaryota; kingdom Viridiplantae; phylum Streptophyta; class Magnoliopsida; order Poales; family Poaceae; genus Aegilops; species Aegilops longissima. The sequence continues at coordinate 569,494,866 of CM038677.1, forward strand.
GAAGACACACCCTTTGAGACACTTGAAGGAAGTCACTAGGTACCTGAACATCGGAATACCAAGCTTCACCAGAACCTACACCGCCACTTTACTAGAAGAGGAGCGTTGGATGATTCGAGTTCAAGTTCCAGGAAGGACATTCACGCCAGTAACTGAGCCCATAGAGTTTTCCTTTGATGCACCAAACTGGAGTCTAGGAAAGAGCATGGCAGCCCACATCGCCATGGGACGCATCGGCGAAGTTTATCACAAGGATCTTAAGGACACTATCTATTAGATATGTGGGCCCCGAGACGAGCAATGGGAGATGATCAACACCAGGAAGGACAGGTCCATTGTAGCTTTCATCCATGAGTTAAACCAGCACATTCGTCGATAGGAGAACCAGATGTGCTCAAGCATGATAGATTTGAAGAAGGCGATGACTAGGATCATAGAGCTAGAAGAGGAATTCAAGTCTACACGCGATGGATATGAGGAGGAAATGACGATACTCGTGGAGAAGAATGACGACACGACCAGGAAGCTATGAGTTTTCATGGGAGACCCCGCACCAGGAGGAGAAGACGACAAACCCAAGGAAATTAGTACTGAAGACTACATCATCATCGACGACACCGAATCCGACCCCGACGATAGTGACGATGATTATGAAGACGAAGCTGGAGCGGACATCATGGAGTCTTCCACCGATCAATATTTCTAGATGACCACCATATGATTAGTAGCATTCCCCCTGTATATAGTAGTAGTCCGATCACTTTTGTAACGATAGTTCTAGACCGATTATATGCCCTTGCTTGGTTGATTGAGTGATATGATATGATTGTGTTTGTCTCATGTGCATATGGGTAGTGCTTTCTCACTAGACCTTATTCTATTCTAATCTCTCCCTCTAAAACCCATCGATGCCTCGAGGCGTGATACGGTTTGTCTTCCCACCGGAGATCACCCAGTTGATCCAGCAGCAGAATGCCTTGATGCGATATTAGTCGAAATCAAGGCAACAACAACAACAACAACAACAACAACCCGCCTCCACCACCTCCGCTTGACAACTTAGCTCGTTTTACGAGGTTGCAGCTGCCGGTGTTCTCCAAGAACAACGAGCCAATAGTTGCGATGATTGGCTACGAGGATTGGAAGGAGTTGACCACGGTAGGTTGCACATATGCGGAGAAAGTGCATTTTCCACACACCAACTGGATGGACCAGCAGCTTCATGGTGGGAGAACTACACAACCACTTTCCTATAGCCAATGTCACTTGGGATCAGTTTCAGCAAGCATTTCGCACCGCCCATGTCTCAAGCGGAGCTATGTGCATGAAGAAGCGCGAGTTTAAGAACTTGCGCCAGGGAAATCGTCTTGTGGCTCGATACGTAGATGAGTTTAGTAAGCTATCCCGTTATGCCCCAGGAGATGTGGCCACAGATGCCGCGAAGCAGGAGAAGTTTATGGAAGGGCTGAATGATGAGATGAGCATGCAGTTGATGGTGGCAACATTTAACAACCACCGGGAGTTGGTAGACAAGGCTCTTATGATTGAAGGAAGCAGCAGCAGATTGAGAGCCGTAAGAGGAAGTATGGACAAGGGAAGTACATACGGAGCTCAAGAGAAACCTGTTTCACCCGAACTCGGGAGGAATTACCCATAACCATGGAGCCCACACCCATAATGGAGGGAGTTCTCATAACCACAATGGCCCCAAGAATGGGAATGGAGCAAGCAATAAGCAGAACCGCTCCAACCCAGCCACACATGCCAAGAAGGATCTAAGTCACATTACTTGTTTCAAGTGCGGAAGGCTGGACAATATCTGTTGAGTGCTCGGAAGTGAAGAATGGGAATGGCAATGGAAGCTGGGAAGAAGCCCAACCCTTTCAACAGGGGCAAGTGAACCACATGAACATGGAGGAGGTTGAAGAGCAGCCCTGATGCAATTATTGGTAAGTTTTTGGTTAAGTCATTTACATAATTGTTCTTTTTGATCTTGGTGCATCGCATTCATACATTTCAAGGGATTAGTGGATAAATATAAGTTGCCCACCAAAGTACTTAGGACACCTATGTTAGTAAGCTCACCAGGAGCGGAGTATATGGCAAGTCAAGGATGTTTTCAGATGCCACTGACCATTGGAAGCCATGTTTTCCCCTCAGACCTGATAATTTTGGAGTCACAAGGATTGGATGTGATACTAGGAATGGATTGGCTATCGATGTATGGGGGAAACATTGATTGCGCCAGTAAGTCGATTTTACTCACCACCCCGGAGGGAAAAATGATCAAGTATGTATCTGGGCATGCGCCGAGGAGGACCCAAGTAAATTCTCTCACGGGAGTTGTTCAGGAGGAAGTGCCTGTAGTGAAGGATTACCCAGATGTATTTCTAGAGGAGCTACTAGGAATGCCGCCGGATCGAGACATCGAGTTTTTGATAGAGCTGATGCCAGGCACCGGACTGATATCGAAGAGACCATACCGGATGCCCGCTAATGATCTGGAGGAGATTAAGGAGTTATTGGAGAAAGGTTACATCCGATGAAGTTCATCACCATGGGGAGCCCCAGTGCTCTTGGTTGAGAATAAGGATGGATCATTAAGGATGGTTGTTGATTATCGTGCGTTGAATGAAGTGACGATCAAGAACAAGTACCCGCTGCCGATGATCAATGATTTATTTGACTAGTTGCAAGGAGATAAAGTTTTTTCGAAGATCGATCTGCGATCAGGATACCACCAGCTGAAGATTCGAGAAAAGGATATACCTAAGACAGCTTTCACCACAAGTTATGGGCTATATGAGTATAAGGTTATGTCATTTGGATTGACTAACGCCCCTGCCTATTTTATGAGCATGATGAACAAGGTGTTCATGAAATTCTTGGATAAGTTTGTTGTGGTGTTCATTGATGATATCTTGGTATACTCGAAGAATGAGGAGGAACATGTCGGATGTGGGGTTCCGGCAAACCCTTAAGGTTCGAATAGTGGGGTGCACGCGGAGTCTTTCCCTCCTACCGATCTATGCTCTAGCTCGCTAAGATCTTGCGGACGAACTCGACGAACTCACAACACAGAAACAGACACGGGGTTTATACTGGTTCGGGCCACCGTTGTGGTGTAATACCCTACTCCAGTGTGGTGGTGGTGGATTGCCTCTTGGGCTGATGATGAACAGTACAAGGGAAGAACAACCTCCTGAGGTTGAGGTGTTCTTGTGGCTAGGCTCTCGATTAGTTGGATCAGGCTCGGATCCGATCCCTCTCTCTGTGGTGGCTAGCTCTACTTATATAGGCCCTGATCCTCTTCCCAAATGTTGAGCGGGAAGGGAACCAACAACGGAGGGCAAAATTGAAGAGGGACAGCTAGTACAAGATATCCTGACAAAAGTGGTCTTCGCCTGCAAAAAGCCCTGGGGTGACGCCGTCTTGGGCTCCACGATGACCTCCGCCTTGCCGTCCTCCTGGTCTTGGTATTGTTGTACCAATAAGACAACCTTTTCCTGATGCCTCGGTACTCTTCGTCTACGCTTGCCTCCTTAGCACCAAAGAGGAAATGGGGACGCTGTGCGCGCTGGCGCCCGCCTGGCGCCGTTCATCATGGCTCACGTAATGAGTGCCTCGTGAGGTTTGCCCCACCTTGATATATCCGCTCCTCGTGAGCCTGCCTGGCTAGGCTACTCCAGAGGAAGTCTTGCGTCGCCCGCCTCGCGAGGGTCTTGGATGCCTTGTTGATGAAGATGGGCCATACGGCCCGCTGCCTAGCCATGCTATGGGCCGCAGGCATGCAAGTCTGGGGACCCCGTTCCCTGAACGCCGACAGAACACAAGGAGCATTTGCGTTTGGTCCTTGAGAAGCTCAGGGAACATCAGTTATATGCCAAGTTTAGCAAATGTGAGTTTTGGTTGAAGGAAGTTGGATTTCTTGGACATGTTATATCAGGAGATGGTATAGCAGTGGATCCTACCAAGGTTCAGTCCGTCACTGAGTGGTTGGCACCCACCTCAGTTGGAGAGATCCACTGTTTTCTAGGACTCGCGGGATACTATGAGAGATTCATTGAGAATTTCTCCAAAATTGCGAAGCCTATGATGACATTGTTGAAGAAGGACACCAAGTTCCATTGGACTGAAGAATGCGAAGCAAGTTTCCAGGAGTTGAAGAAACGTTTGACTACAACCCCAGTGCTGATTCTGCCGGATATACGCAAGGATTTCCAAGTGTATTGCAACGCCTCTCTCTTAGGACTTGGAGGAGTACTTATGCAAGACGGAAGAGTTGTTTCATATGCCTCACGATAACTTCGACCACATGAGTTGAATTATGCCACCCATGATTTGGAGTTAGCAGCTGTAGTGCATGCGCTCAAGACCTGGAGACATTTTCTTATTGGAAACCGTTGTGATGTGTACACGGATCATAAGAGTTTGAAGTACATTTTTACTCAGAAGGAGCTGAACCTCAGGCAGAGGAGATGGTTGGAGCTCATAAAGGATTATGATATGAAATTGCACTATCATCCAGGAAAGGCCAATGTCGTAGCAGACGCTTTGAGCCGGAAGAGTTACGTCAATACCCTCGTAAGCGGAGGATTGCCAAAGGAGTTAGAAGAAGATCTCAGGGAGCTGCGTTTGGAGATCGTCCCTAGAGGTTTTGTTGCAGCATTGGAGGTTCATTCAACGTTATTGGGAAAGATTCGAGAAGCTCAGAAGGATGACAAAGAAATTGCCGAGATAAAGAAGAAGATGAGTGAAGGAAAAGCCAAAGGTTTTCGTGAGGATGAACACGACACCTTGTGGTTTGAGGACTCAGGGAGTCCTGGATTAGGGGGTGTCCGGATAGCCGAACTATAACCTTTGGTCGGACTCCTGGACTATGAAGATACAAGATTGAAGACTTCGTCCCGTGTCCGGATGGGACTTTCCTTGGCGTGGAAGGCAAGCTTGGCGATACGGATATGTAGATCTCCTCCCATTGTAACCGACTCTGTGTAACCCTAGCCCTCTCTGGTGTCTATATAAACCGGAGGGTTTTAGTCCGTAGAAAGAACAACAATCATACCATAGGCTAGCTTCTAGGGTTTAGCCTCTCTGATCTCGTGGTAGATCTACTCTTGTACTACCCATATCATCAATATTAATCAAGCAGGAGTAGGGTTTTACCTCCATCAAGAGGGCCCAACCTGGGTAAAACATCGTGTCCCTTGTCTCTGTTACCATCCACCTAGGCGCACGCTTCAGGACCCCCTACCGAGATCCGCGGTTTTGACACCGACATTGGTGCTTTCATTGAGAGTTCCTATGTGCCGTCGCCATCAGGAAGAATGCCTCATCCCGTCTTTAAAGACGGCACTGTCGCTAAAGGAGCTTTGGCTATCGGCCAAACTCTCCGACTAGGCGGTTTTCTTATGACCGCCTGTTCGGCCGCCACGCCGACGATGACTTCTCGGGTCATCGAAAGCAATCTTCACGTCAACTCGGAACTCGCCGAGCAGTTAGATCCGACGGAGCTCTCTTCCTTAAAAGAGCTCCTGGATCGCATCACCGCCCTGGGAGTCGCTACAAACTACGATCAGATTGGGCCTAAACCCGATATGAGAGAGATTAACTCTCCCCAGGTCACCCATCACGTTGCTGTGGTGGAGGAACAATGTGGCGACCCTTCATCTATCTTAAGGACTAGCTATGTCCGGATTCCCGATCCTCAAGCGGATACCCGCGGAGGGGAGGACGTCACTCAAGACCTGAACTTAGAGTCAGGCAACGGGCTAGATTCATTGGACAACATCCAAGAATCCAAGCTTCCGAGTTTGGAAACTCCTTGGCCCTTGAGCCTCAGATTGGGCGAGGTTTCAGATCTAATTACACCCACCCACCCGAACATAGGCGATCTATCCAAAATTAGGCAAGAGCCCGAGGAAACAGTACATCATGACTAGGCCAGATTCCTCCTGGTTATGAACAAGATAAAGGACTGCCGCGAGGAAGACGCAATTTCATTCTTTTGCAATAATTGCATGGACATAGGTCGCCATAGGTCGCCGTGAAATTACACGCTTTGCTGACTTGGTGTCCATAGTACGAAAGTACTGTGCGATGGAAAGCGCCTGGAAAACCGAAGTAAGATTTTGGGACAATCCAGCCCTGAATACAAACCCAGTCCGAAATAAAAGGGTGCATTATCGCCAATCACCCGGGTTAAACACCAAAAAACAAAAAACCCCTACGGGGCATGGAACCGTACTGGAGGGATGGCTCAACGGACCCTGTAAAATTCATAGTACAGAGGGCGCCACACCAACTCATAGCCTTAGAGCATGTTGGATACTCCGGCAGGTGGCCAAAAGTGGTGAAGAGCTTTTAACCCCAGCATCCATAGAGAACCAGCCCAGGGATACCAGTATGGTATTAACAGTCTTCGGGACTTCCGCATCAAATAATATGCGAAAACGAACACTCCGCAGCCTTGCCGAAGTCTACCAAGTAGCAACAATAAATCCATGGAGTGACACGGCTATTACCTTTAATGCTAGTGATGAACCTAAATTCCGAACAGCCCGAGCACCAGCAGCATTGGTCCTCAGTCCGATAGTGGACGGCTTTCGCCTTACCAAGGTACTCATGGACGGTGGCAGCGGATTGAACCTCATTTATGAGGAAACCCTTTGAAAAATGGAAATAGAGTGGAGCCGCATTGAGCGAAGCAGCACAACCTTTAGAGGAATAATACCCAGTCGGGAAGCGTGCTGCACAGGAAAAATCACATTGGATGTGGTGTTGGGCACGCCGGATAATTATAGGTCCGAGGAGGTCACGTTCCAAGTGGCCCCGTTCAGCAGCGGATACCACGCTCTATTAGGGCGAGAGGCATTCACAATTTTTCAAGCTATACCCCATTACGGGTACATGAAGCTCAAAATGCCCGAGCCCAACGGAATCATCACTCTCGCTAGTGACCCGGACATAGCACTCCGCGCCGAAAATAAGACAGCCGCACTTGCCCTTGAGGCACTATCCGAAGCCCTAGCGGCCGAAGAACTGGCTGTTGGGGAACGTAGTAATTTCAAAAAATTTCCTACGCACACGCAAGATCATGGTGATGGCATAGCAACGAGAGGGGAGAGTGTATGTCCACGTACCCTCATAGACCATAAGCGGAATCGTTATAACAACGCGGTTGATGTAGTCGTACGTCTTCACGATCCGACCGATCCAAGTACCGAACGCACGGCACATCCGAGTTCAGCACACGTTCAGCTCGATGACGATCCCCGGGCTCCGATCCAGCAAAGCGTCGGGGATGAGTTCCACAAGACGACGGCGTGGTGGCGATGATGATGCTCCACCGGCGCGGGGCTTCGCCTAAGCTCATGACGATATGACTCTACGGCGCGAGGGCTTCGCCTAAGCTCATGACGATATGAGCGAAGTGGAATATGGTGGAGGGGCACCGCTGCACGGCTAAGGAACGATCCGTAGATCAACTTGTGTGTCATGGGGTGCCCCCTGCCCCGTATATAAAGGAGCAAGGGGGTGCGGCCGACCCTAGGAGGAGGCGCGCTGGAGGAGTCCTACTCCCACCGAGTAGGACTCCCCCTCCTAGTTGGATTAGGACTTGGGGAGGGGAAGAGGAAGGGGCGCCCCCTCTCCTGTCCTATTCGGACTAGGGGAGGGGCGCGACCTGCCCTGGCCGCCCTCCTCTTCTCCCTTATGGCCCATTAAGGCCCATTGACCCCGGGAGGGTTCAGTAACCCGGTGTTCCTAAAAATCCGATTTCACCCGAACCTTTCCAAGTCAAACATAGGCTTCCAATATATCGATCTTTATGTCTCGACCATTTCGAGACTCCTCGTCATGTCCGTGATCACATCCGGGACTCCGAACAAACTTCGGTACATCAAAACTTATAAACTCATAATAAACTGTCATCGTAACGTTAAGCGTGCGGACCCTACGGGTTCGAGAACTATGTAGACATGACCTAGAACTATTCTCGGTCAATAACCAATAGCGGAACCTGGATGTTCATATTGGTTCCTACATTTTCTATGAAGATCTTTATCGGTCAAACCGCATAACAACATACGTTGTTCCTTTGTCATCGGTATGTTACTTGCGAGATTCGATCGTCGGTATCCAATACCTAGTTCAATCTCGTTACGCAAGTCTCTTTACTCGCTCTCGTAATACATCATTTCATAACTAACTCATTAGTTACAATGCTTGCAAGGCTTAGGTGATGAGTATTACCAAGAAGGCCAGAGATACCTCTCCGACAATCGGAGTGACAAAACCTAATCTCGAATTATGCCAACTCAACATATACTTTTGGAGACACACAGAGAGTACCTTTATAATCACCCGATTCGTTGTAACGTTTGGTAGCACACAAAGTGTTCCTCCGTAAACAGGAGTTGCATAATCTCATAGTTGCAGGAACTTTGTATAAGTCATGAAGAAAGCAATAGCAACATACTAAATGATCAAGTGCTAAGCTAACGAATGGGTCAAGTCAATCACATCATTCTCCTAATGATGTGATCCCGTTAATCAAATGACAACTCATGTCTATGGTTAGGAAACATAACCATCTTGATTAACGAGCTAGTCAAGTAGAGGCATACTAGTGACATCTTGTTTGTTTATGTATTCACACATGTATTATGTTTTCGGTTAATACAATTCTAGCATGAATAATAAACATTTATCATGATATAAGGAAATAGATAATAACTTTATTATTGCCTCTAGGGCATATTTCCTTGAGTCTCCCACTTGCACTAGAGTCAATAATCTAGATTACACAGAATGATTCTCACACCCATGGAGTCTTGGTGCTGATCATGTTTTGCTTGTGAGAGAGGCTTAGTCAGCGGTCTCGCAACATTCAGATCCGTATGTATCTTGCAAATCTCTATGTCTCCCACTTGGACTTGGTCCCAATGGAATTGAAGCGTCTCTTGATGTGCTTGGTCATCTTGTGCTGGATTCCTTTGCCAAGGCAATTGCACCATATTGTCACGAAGATCTTCATTGGTCCCGATGCACTAGGTATAACACCTAGATCGGAAATGAACTCCTTCATTTGCTGCTTCAAGCAGCTATGTACTCCGCTTCACATGTAGATCCCGCCACGACGCTTTGTTTAGAACTGCACCAACTTACAGCTCCACCGTTTAATAAAAATCGATCCGGTTTGCGATTTAGAATCGTCCGGATCGGTGTCAAAGCTTGCATCGGCGTAACCCTTTACGACTAGCTCTTTGTCACCTCCATATCGAAAACATATCCTTAGTCCTTTTCGTATTTCAGGATGTTCTTGACCGCTGTCCGATGATCCACTCTGGATTACTTTGGTACCTTCCTGCCAAGCTTATTGCTAAGCATCGTCGGTCTGGTACACAGCATTGCATACATGATAGAGCCTATGGCTGAAGCATAGGAACATCTTTCATTTTCTCTCTATCTTCTGCTGTGGTCGGGCATTGAGTCTAACTCAATTTCACACCTTGTAATACTGGTAAAAATCCTTTCTTTGCCTGATCCATTTTGAACTTCTTCAAAACCTTATCAAGGTATGTGCTTTGTGAAAGTCAATTAAGCGTCTTGATCTATCTCTATAGATCTTGATGCCCAATATATAAGCAGCTTCACCGAGGTCCTTCATTGAAAAACTTTTATTCAAGTATCCTTTTATGCTATCCAGAAATTCTATATCATTTCCAATTAACAATATGTCGTCCACATATAATATTAGAAATGCTACTGAGCTCCCACTCACTTTCTTGTAAATCTGAGGCTTCTCCAAAAGTGCATATAAAACCATATGCTTTGATCACACTATCAAAGCGTTTATTCCAACTCCGAGAGGCTTGCACGGACCATAGATTGATCGTTGGAGCTTGCACACTTTGTTAGCTCCTTTAGGATCGACAAAACCTTCGGTTGCATCATATACAACTCTTCTTCCAAAAATCCATTCAGAATGCAGTTTTGACATCCATCCGCCATATTTCATAATCATAAAATCGGCGATTGCTAACATGATTCGGACAGACTTAAGCATCGCTCGGGTGAGAAGGTCTCATCGTAGTCAACTCCTTGAACTTGTCGAAAACCTTTTGCAACAAGTCGAGCTTTATAAACAGATAACATTCTTTGTCGCGTCGGTCTTCTTCTTAAAATCCATTTATTCTCTATTGCTTGCCGATCATCGAGCAAGTCAACCAAAGTCCATACTTTGTTCTCATACATGGATCCCATCTCAGATTTCATGGCTTCAAGCCATTTTGCGAATCTGGGCTCACCATCGCTTCTTCATAGTTCGTAGGTTCACCATGATCTAGTAGCATGACTTCGAATAGGATTACCGTACCACTCAGTGCGGATTTTATTCTGGTTGATCTCTGATTCAGTGACAACTTGATCTGAAGTTTCATGATCATTATCATTAACTTCCTCGCTAATCGGTGTAGGTGTCACGAAACCGATTTATGTGATGAACTACTTTCCAATAAGGGAGCTGGTACTGTTACCTCATCAAGTTCTACTTTCCTCCCACTCACTTCTTTCGAGAGAAACTCCTTCTCTAGAAAGGATCCATTCTTAACAACGAATGTCTTGCCTTCGGATCTGTGATAGAAGGTATACCCAATTGTCTCCTTTGGGTATCCTATGAAGACACATTTTCCGATTTGGGTTCAAGCTTATCAGGTTGAAGCTTTTTCACATAAGCATCGCAACCCCAAACTTTCGAAAGCGACAACTTTGGTTTCTTGCCAAACCATAGTTCATAAGGTGTCGTCTCAGCGGATTTTGATGGTGTCCTATTTAACGTGAATGCGGCCGTCTCTAAAGCATAACCCCAAAACGATAGTGGTAAATCGGAAATAGACATCATAGATCGCACCATATCTAGTAAAACGACGATTCGACGTTCGGACACACCATTACGCTGTGGTGTTCCGGTGGCGTGAGTTGCGAAACTATTCCGCATTGCTTCAAATGTAGACCAAACTCGTAGCTCAAATATTCTCCTCCACGATCAGATCGTAGAAACTTTATTTTCTTGTTACGATGATTTTCAACTTCACTCTGAAATTCTTTGAACTTTTCAAATGTTTTAGATTTATGCTTCATTAAGTAGATATACCCATATCTGCTTAAATCATCTGTGAAGGTGAGAAAATAACGATATCCGCCACGAGCTTCAACATTCATCGGACCACATACATCTGTATGTATGATTTCCAACAAATCTGTTGCTCTCTCCATACAACCGGAGAACGGTGTTTTAGTCATCTTGCCCATGAGGCACGGTTCGCAAGTACCAAGTGATTCATAATCAAGTGATTCCAAAAGTCCATCTGTATGGAGTTTCTTCATGCGTTTACACCAATATGACCTAAGCGGCGATTACCACAAATAAGTTGCACTATCATTATCAACTCTGCATCTTTTGGCTTCGACATTATGAATATGTGTATCACTCTTGTCGAGATTCAACAAGAATAGACCATTCTTCAAGGGTGCATGACCATAAAAGATATTACTCATATAAATAGAACAACCATTATTCTCTGATTTAAATGAATAACCGTCTCGCATTAAACAAGATCCAGATATAATGTTCATGCTCAACGCGGCACCAAATAACAATTATTTAGGTCTAAAACTAATCCCGAAGGTAGATGTAGAGGTAGCGTGCGACCGCGATCACATTGACTTTGGAACCGTTTCCCACGCGCATCGTCACCTCGTCCTTTGCCGGTGCTCGCTTATTCCGTAGTCCCTGCTTGAGTTGCAAATATTAGCAATGAACCAGATATCAAATACCAGTGCTACTACGAGCTCTAGTAAGGTACACATCAATAACATGTATATCACATATACCTTTGTTCACCTTGCCATCCTTCTTATCCGCCAAATACTTGGGGCAGTTCCGCTTCCAATGTCGATCGCTTGCGGTAAAAACACTCGATTTCAGGCTTAGGTCCAGACTTGGGTTTCTTCTCTTGAGCAGCAACTTTCTTGCTGTTCTTTTGAAGTTCCTTCTTCTTCCTTTGCCCTTTTCTTGAAAAAGTGGTCTTGTTGACCATCAACACTTGATGCTCTTTCTTGATTTCTACCTCCATGGCTTTTAGCATTGCGAAGAGCTCGGGAATTGTCTTAGTCATCCCTTGCATATTATAGTTCATCACGAAGCTCTTGTAGCTTGGTGGCGATGATTGGAGAATTCTGTCAATGACACTATCATCCGGAAGATTAACTCCCGTTGAATCAAGTGATTATTATACCCGGACATTTTGAGTATGTGCTCCTTGTGAACTATTCTCCTCCATCTTGCAGCTATAGAACTTATTGGAGACTTCATATCTCTCAATCCGGGCATTTGCTTGAAATATTAACTTCAACTCTTGGAACATCTCATATGCCCCATGACGTTCAAAACGTCGTTGAAGACCGGTTCTAAGCCGTAAAGCATGGCACACTGAACTATGGAGTAGTCATCGACTTTGCTCGCGGGACGTTCACAACTTCGGCGTTGCTCTCTGCGGGCACGGCACCCAGCGGTGCTTCGGGGCGTAATTCTTACATGCAGCAATGAGGATAATCCTCAAATTCGGACCCAGTCCGTGTAATTGCTACCATCATCTTTCAACTTTGCTTTCTCAAGGAACGCATTAAAATTCAACGGAACAACAACACGAGCCATCTATCTACGAAGAAACATAGACAAGCAAAATACTATCGGTACTAAGTTCATGATAAATTTAAGTTCAATTAATCATATTAAAAACTCCCACTTAGACAGACATCTCTCTAGTCATCTAAGTGATTCGTGATCCAAATCAACTAAACCATAACCGATCATCACGAGAGATGGAGTAGTTTTCAATGGTGAACATCACTATGTTGATCATATCTACTATATGATTCACGCTCGACCTTTCGGTCTCCGTGTTCGAGGCCATATCTTCATATGCTAGGCTCGTCAAGTTTAACTGAGTATTCAGCGTGTGCAAAACTGGCTTGCACCGTTGTAGATGGACGTGAGCTTATCACACCCGATCATCACGTGGTGTCAGGCACTCTGAACTTTTAGCAGTGCATACTCGGGGAGAACACTTCTTGATAATTTTAGTGAGAGATCATCTTATAATGCTACCGTCAATCAAAGCAAGATAAGATGCATAAAGGATAAACATCACATGCAATCAATATAAGTGATATGATATGGCCATCATCATCTTGTGCTTGTGATCTCCATCTCCGAAGCACCGTCATGATCACCATTGTCACCGGTAGCGACACCTTGATCTCCATCGTAGCATCGTTGTCGTCTCGCCAACTATTGCTTCTCGACTATCGCTCTTGCTTAGTGATAAAGTAAAGCAATTACATGGCTTTGCATTTCATACAATAAGCGACAACCATATGGCTCCTGCCGGTTGCCGATAACTTCGGTTACAAAACATGATCATCTCATACAATAAAATATAGCATCACGTCTTGACCATATCACATCACAACATGCCCTGCAAAAACAAGTTAGGCGTCCTCTACTTTGTTGTTGCAAGTTTTACGTGGCTGCTACGGGCTGAGCAAGAACCGTTCTTACCTATGCATCAAAACCACAGCGATAGTTTGTCAAGTTGGTGCTGTTTTAACCTTCGCAAGGACGGGCGTAGCCACACTCGGTTCAACTAAAGTGAGAGAAACAGACACCCGCGGTCACCTTTAAGCAACGAGTGCTCGGCGGTGAAACCAGTCTCGCGTAAGCGTCTGGCGTAATGTCGGTCCGGCGCTTCATCTCACAATACCGCTGAACCAAAGTATGACATGCTGGTAAGCGGTATGACTTATATCGCCCACAACTCACTTGTGTTCTACTCGTGCATATGACATCAACGCATAAAACCAGGCTCGGATGCCATTGTTGGGGAGCGTAGTAATTTCAAAAAATTCCTCGCACACGCAAGATCATGGTGATGGCATAGCAACGAGAGGGAGAGTGTATGTCCACGTACCCTCGTGAGACCGTGGCGAGGCGTTATAACAACGCTGTTGATGTAGTCGACGTCTTCACGATCCGACCGATCCAAGTACGAACGCACGGCACCTCCGAGTTCAGCACACGTTCAGCTCGATGGCGATCCCGGGCTCCGATCCAGCAAAGCGTCGGGGATGAGTTCCGTCGACCGACGGCGTGGTGGCGATGATGATGCTCCACCGGCGCGGGGCTTCGCCTAAGCTCGCGACAATATGACTCTACGGCGCGGGCTTCGCTAAGCTCATGACGATATGACCAAGTGGAATATGGTGGAGGGGGCACCGCACACGCTAAGGAACAATCCGTAGATCAACTTGTGTGTCATGGGTGCCCCTGCCTCGTATATAAAGGAGCAAGGGGGTGCGGCCGCCCTAGGAGGAGGCGCGGGAGGAGTCCTACTCCCACCGGAGTAGGACTCCCCCCTCCTAGTTGGATTAGGACATGGGGAAGGGGAAGAGGAAGGGGCACCGCCCCTCTCCTGTCCTATTCGGACTAGGGGAGGGCGCGTGGCCTGCCCTTGCCGGCCTTCCTCTTCTCCCTTATGGCCCATTAAGGCCCATTGACCCCGGGGGTTCCGTAACCCCGGTGTTCGGTAAAATCGATTTCACCGGAACCTTTCGAAGTCCAAACATAGGCTTCAATATATCGATCTTTATGTCTCGACCATTTGAGACTCCTCGTCATGTCCGTGATCACATCCGGGACTCGAACAAACTTCGTACATCAAAACTTATAAACTCATAATAAACTGTCATCGTAACGTTAGCGTGCGGACCCTACGGGTTCGAGAACTATGTAGACATGACCTAGAACTATTCTCGGTCAATAACCAATAGCGGAACCTGGATGTTCATATTGGTTCCTACATTTTCTACGAAGATCTTTATCGGTCAAACCGCATAACAACATACGTTGTTCCCTTTGTCATCGGTATGTTACTTGCCCGAGATTCGATCGTCGGTATCCAATACCTAGTTCAATCTCGTTACCGGCAAGTCTCTTTACTCATTCTGTAATACATCATTTCATAACTAACTCATTAGTTACAATGCTTGCAAGGCTTAGGTGATGAGTATTACCGAGAAGGCCCAGAGATACCTCTCCGACAATCGGAGTGACAAAACCTAATCTCGAATTATGCCAACTCAACATATACTTTTGGAGACACCTGTAGAGTACCTTTATAATCACCCAGTTACGTTGTGACGTTTGGTAGCACACAAAGTGTTCCTCCGATAAACAGGAGTTGCATAATCTCATAGTTGCAGGAACTTTGTATAAGTCATGAAGAAAGCAATAGCAACATACTAAACGATCAAGTGCTAAGCTAACGGAATGGGTCAAGTCAATCACATCATTCTCCTAATGATGTGATCCCGTTAATCAAATGACAACTCATGTCTATGGTTAGGAAACATAACCATCTTCGATTAACGAGCTAGTCAAGTAGAGGCATACTAGTGACATACTGTTTGTTTATGTATTCACACATGTATTATGTTTCCGGTTAATACAATTCTAGCATGAATAATAAACATTTATCATGATATAAGGAAATAGATAATAACTTTATTATTGCCTCTAGGGCATATTTCCTTCACTGGCTGCGCTGCGCTCCACGGTGAACATGGACGATGTGATACTCGATAAAAGATCCAAGTCCACCTCCTTCAAACCAGCGGACGAAATTGTCAAATTCCAAGTCCACCCAACGGACCCTACAAAAACGGCCTCCATTGGGGCACAATTAACCCTCATGTAGACGCCGCACTACGAGAATTCCTACGCGAAAAATGGGACATTTTTGCCTGGCACCCTTCAGACATGCCAGGAATCCCACGCCGGCTGGCCGAGCACAGCCTAATCATCCTAAAAGGATTCAAGCCAGTCAAACAGGCTCTTCGGCGTTTCTCCGAACCTAAGAGACAAGCCATGGGAGAGGAGCTAGCCAAACTATTGGAGGCCAGATTCATCGAGATATAAAACATCCGGACTGGCTAGCAAACCTGGTGATGGTACCAAAGAAGGACAAATCCTGACGCCTATGCATCGATTTCAAGGACCTCAACAAGGCTTGCCCAAAGGATCCCTTCCCCCTCCCCCGCATCGATGCTACTGCAGGACACGATTCATTGTGTTTCCTCGACGCATACTCCGGCTACCATCAAATTAAGATGGCAGAGCCTGACCAAGCCGCAATGGCATTTATCACCCCATACGGCCCATTCTGCTTCAACACAATGCCCTTCGGGCTCAAAAACACCGGCGCAACATATCAGCGCATGATTCAGACATGTCTGGCAAACCAGATCGGCAAAACAGTGGAGGCATACGTAGATGATGTGGTCGTCAAAACCAAGCATGTCGAAACTCTAGTAGACGACTTGAGGCTCACATTCGATAATCTCCGAACATATGACATCAATCTTAACCCGGAAAATGCGTTTTGGCATCAGCCGGAAAGCTCTTGGGCTTCATTGTATCCGGTAGAGGAATTGAAGCAAACCCAGCCAAGATCCGAGCTCACACAATTGGATATCCCAAAGGACCTCAAAAAATACAAAATTTATTTGGATGCGTGGCGGCTCTAAGCCGCTTTATCTCCCGTTTGGGAGAAAAGGCATTACCCTTTATCGCCTCCTTGGCGCACGAACACTTCGAGTGGGCCGGATGCCGCCACGGCCGGACTCGAAGAAATAAAAGCCATATTGGCAACAAACCCGGTCCTGGCCGCGCCCAACATGGGCGAACCAATGCTATTATACATCGCGACAACTCATCAAGTTGTAAGCGCGGTGCTCGTTGTCGAAAACGAGAAACGGACGGACACAAGTTCCCCCTTCAAAAACCAGTTTACTACGTGTCCACTGTCCTCACTACATGCAAGTCACGGTATCCGCATTATCAAAAGATAGCGTACGTGGTGTTTATGGCATCCCGGAAGCTGCGACACTACTTTCAAGAGGGTTCAATAACAGTAGCCTCTGAAGTACCTCTTAATGACATTATAAACAACCACGACGCGACAGGCCGGATTGCCAAATGGGCCATTGAGCTCCTCCCGTTCGACATAACCTATAAGTCACGGCGAGCCATTAAGTCACAAGTTTTGGCGGACTTCGTCGCCGAATGGACTGAAGCCGAACTCCCTAAAGAGTACGACACATATTCCAACTGGATCATGCACTTCGACGGCTCCAAAATGTTGGCGGGTCCGGGGGCTGGCGTCGTTCTGACATCCCCAACAGGAGATACAGTTCAATACGTACTCCAGATAATGTATATGGACTCCAACAACGCAACTGAATACGAGGCCCTTCTACATGGTCTCCGGATGGCAGTATCCATGGGCATTCAATGCCTAGAGGTGCGCGGGGATTCGAACCTCGCGATATCCCAAATAAATGGAGACTTTGATGCCAAGGATCCGAAAATGGCAGCTTATCGCAACGCCATCCTAAAAATGTCAGCTCGGTTCGAAGGGCTCGAATTTCACCATATAGCTCGGGAAAACAATCAGGCAGCAGACGTCTTGGCACGCATTGGCGCGAAGCACGATGCCGTCCCCCACAATACTTAGAGAGGCTGTTCAAGCTACCTGTATTATGGGAAGGGGAGTCCGGAAATAACAGCCCGGACCCAACAGCACCGCCGACACGAACATTCGACACAATTGGAGGCTCGCCAGCGAAGTAACATCTTCAGCCCACGTAATAATGGCAGTCATTGCCCGTGGGCGGAACCATTCCTAGCCTACCTAACCAGGCAGGAACTTCACGAGGACCAAAACGAGGCACGCTGCATAGTGCGGCGATCTAAAGCCTATAAAGTCCATGAGGAGAGCTTTATAAGAAAAGCACCACCGGAGTCCTTCAAAGGTGTATCTCCGAAGAGGAAGGGCGGAATCTTCTTGCTGAAATTCATGCCGGACTCGACGGGCACCACGCCGCAGCCCGGGCCCTTGTAAGCAAGGCCTTCCGTACATGATTGTATTGGTCGACGGCCCGAGCAGATGCTTAGGACTTAGTCCAATGATGCGTCGGTTGCCAGCTCTTTGCTAATCAAAGCCACTTGCCACCCACCGCCCTCCAAACTATACCCGTCACACGGCCCTTGGCATGTGCAGGGGCTTGACATGGTTGGACCCTTAAAGGAGGAACCCACAAGCAAAAATACCTATTGGTCATGGTGGATAAATTCACCAAATGGATAGAGGCCAAGCCTGTTAAGACGGACGAGTCCAGACCGGTGATAGACTTCATATCAGGGGTCGTACACCGTTACGGCGTCCCCCACAACATCATCACTTATAACGACACGAACTTCATGGCCGACGAGGTCAAACTCTGGTGCAAAAACATGGGCATCAAGCTCGACTATGCTTCAGTCTATCACCCTCAAACTAACGGTCAAGTCGAACGAGCAAATTGTCTAATAATGAGTGGCATCAAACCCAGATTAGTGCGGTCCCTCAAGGAATCTAACATGCATTGGGTAGAGGAGCTCGACTCCGTACTCTGGGGGCTGCGGACCACGCCGAATTGCACCACCGGATCCACACCATTCTTTATGGTATACGGTGCAGAGGCAGTTCTGCCCTGCGACATAATTCATGACTCACCTCGCGTGCGCATGTATGAAGAAAGAGAAGCCAAGCTCGATCGGCAGGACAGTTTGGACGCCTTGGAGGAGGAGCGTGACGTGGCCAAAGCCCGTTCAGCATTCTATCAACAGCAGGCCCGAAGGTATCAAAGCAGAGAAGTACGAGCCAAAACTTACAATGTTGGCGAGTTAGTTCTACACCTGCCGGACAAGAAAAAGGACAAAATCAAGCCTAAATGGGAAGGTCCCTTTATTATCGACCAAGTCCTGACCGGCGGAGCATACCGTTTGCGAGATGCATCGGATAACCGACTCGAGCCGAACCCATGGAACGCAGCCCGTCTCCGAAGATTCTACGCCTAGCGCCGGATTCTGAGTTCGTCTCCTTCCTCTGTCTATTTTTTACACATTAGCTGTCTTATATTTCTCTCTTTCTCCCTCCTTTTCTCTTACAGCCTTTAAAGGCTCGTCCGCGCATTGTTCGCACACACTTGACGCGCTATCCGTGCTCCTTATACCTGGGGGCTTCTTTAACAGAAGCTTATTTATACGGGCTTCATGCCCAACACATGTGTCACACTTCCACATGTACCTTTTATTCACCATTATATGCATAGATATGACTTAAGTTTTGGCCAAGCTGGGTTGCCTGGCTCCTGTGCTTACCCCTACATTCCCGATTGTTTGGCTAGGTGGTAAAGGGAGCACCTCTGCGATTATTACTTGCGGGTCACCGGATGTGTACCTCAGACTGGGTGAAGCGAAAGCTAGCGTTCTTAAGGGAATATTGATCGGTGAACTAAAGATGATTTCTCACTTATTTATTTATCTGCCCCCAGATGCTTTTCTGATTTTTTCGCAGTCCGGACATGCACTTTAAGGCATGCTTCCCAGGGAAAGGAACCCTTAACGGAACTATTCTCCCTGGAAGATGTTTCTTACTAACCATGTAATATAACATAACTAGTTGGGCACTTGTCTGTTCAAGCACTAATGACCCCTACGCCTGATCTCCACGCATGCCCCGGTTTTTACATAACCGCGAGGGTATTCGGACACACTCCGGACCATAGGGTCCCGAGGTTGAAGCGAAAAGGTCCGCCATGACAAACGATCTACAATCCGGCTAGAAGGCATTTTCACATGTCATCTTAAATTACATAGTCAATTTGACTGGGCATATTCCTCCTCAATACCATCTAATAGGATGTCTAGTTTACAGTCCTGTTGGGAATACTTGGCGGCCAATTCTACTTGGCCGTACACTAAGCTCACAGGGATCTCCTTCCCATCGGGCCCCACAGGTCCGACCTCGGCCATGTGGTTTGGGTCAGCCTTCGTGTACAGCGTCTTCACCATGGCCCAGCCTCCTGGCGCCTTGACGGTAGGCCGATATCTTCCATAATCGGAGCGCCCCGTGCTCCTTAAGCCTCTCTGCAAGCTCTCCAAGGCCTTGAGGCAGGGAGAGATGGCCACAAGGCCTGGGCGGCGCCTTTCATCACTGCCGAACTTCGTTCGTGCGGTTGTAAACTTCGGGAAGAAGGTCACCCGTAGAACCGGGCATTTCCTCTGCGGGGCGACACAGTGAGCATACCTCACAGACATAACTCTGTTAGTCGACTTCCTCGCCGAACTCTTTTTCAAAGTTCATTCAAGCACTTACTAAAAATGCCGGGTCGAAGCCGTCGATTCTCCTTCACGGAGTCCGACAGCTGGGTACGAACATCCTTTAGTTCCTCGCCCAGCTGGGTGTTGGCATCTTGGAGATTATTCTTCTCCTGCTTCACCCTCGTAAGCACGCTCTCACCGGCCTTTAACCGGCGCAAGAGTTGTTGCTTGTCCGGATCCACTCTGGCGCCATCTGCAATGATATTGTCAGATTTACACACACGCTGCACTTCACAACATACTTATCTTTCGAAGCGTATATTACCAGAGGGGGTCTCCTTGGCCTCCCCTGCAGTGGCTAGTGCGGCCTCAAGTTGGGCTTTGCACTCTTCCAGCTCCCGAGACAGTTGGGTATTATTTTTTGTAAGATCCTGCATAACAAATGATCCTTAAATCAGTTATTATAACTGTTTCAAGTCTCGGGGCTCTTGCATATATAACCATCAAATTTTCTCACCGTATGTCTCCGTGGCTCGGCTAGACCATTTTGGCGGCACGGAGTGCGCATCTCGAATTGAAGGCATCTAATGCCTCTTGGGAGAAACATGCGTCCTGAAGAACTGTCCGGCGACGCTTTGTGATTCATGGCACTCTCCACCTCGAAATTGTTGGCGGAGACGATGCGCCGGCATCCTCTGTCGGAGGAGCGTCCGGCGCGACGCGCCTCGTGTTTGCCTCCGCTTCCGGACCTGGCTTTGGAGCCTGGCTGGTGGAGGCTCGATTGGCAACCTCTTCGGATATAGTCCGGCGAGCGCTCTTTTTCCTGAAGAGAGCACAAGCGTTAGTATGCCTTCCGGGAATAAAACCTGGGAATAAGATGGCACGCCATACCGTTGTGCTGGTGTCTCAATCCGGACCGCACTTCTTTTCAACCTGTTGGGCCTTGCTGCCCCTTGTTGGCTAGCCACTGCAGGCTCGGCCTTCCGCCTCACGGGCTCCCCCTGCAAAACACCATTGGTATACGGTGATAAAAAATAAGCACGGATGGATCATTTTCAAAGTATTGGGACTTCGGTCTCAGTTACCTATGAGGCGGGAAGTATTCCGGGGTAATCGGCCGTAATGGAGACCAAGGCATTGTCGATGCTCAGTTGGTAAAATACCCCATCGATCAGCTCCACGTATATGTCCGGATCCTCTTGGGAGGCCAGATCGAGGGACCGTTCAGGATCCTCGGGTTGTGGAGGAGGGTTGTTTATATCCTTCACAGCCCGGCGCAATTCCTGCGTCGAAATCACAAGATAAGGTACTTAACTATGGGAACATGGAACAGATGTGCAAAAAGAAGTGTCCGCTTACCCAGCTTGGAGTATTGTACATAGAAAATCCGTCCTGTGGATTGACATGGAGGAACTCCTCCTCTTCTCCCTTGTACAATGCCGACAAGGCCTTCGTCAGAGCAGCAACCGATCCCGGCCCTTTACGGCCGCAGCGGGTGGCACCATCCTCCCCGTTGAAATCCCACATGGGGTGGCCTCTATACTGAAGCGGCTACACCCCCCGCGTAATGCATGTGGCCATGACCCCGATCATGGTCAGTCCGGAATGAGCTAACAACCTTATCCGGCTCATCAGGTAAAGGACGTCCTTGTAATTTTCCCTCCGAGGGCTCCGTGGGCGCCAACTTAGGCGCTTCTTCAAGGGAGCATTATTGAACTTCGGGAGGCCGATCGAACAGGTCCGCAGAGGACATCTTCTATATAAAGCATTACGAAGGCCAGTCTTGGGCGCCTTCCTTAGGGTTCGGATAGATATCCGGTCCCGGCGATGCGCCATAGTTCGGCTCCGCCCACTTGATATATCGACCCCTCCTGAGAACGGGGCACAAGGCAGAACAGCTTCTTCCACAGCGCGAAATGAGCCTCGACACCCAAGAACAACTCGCAAAGGGCTACGAAGCCCGCAATATGCAATATGGGGGCAGGCGTAATGTTGTGCAGCTGGAGGCCGTAGAACTCCAGGAGCCCCTGGAGAAACGGATGAATTGGAAATCCGAGCCCTCTTATCAAATAAGGGACAAGGCATACCCGCTCTCCTTTGGAGGGACTGGGGACGCTCTCCGCCTGCTTTCCGCCATTATAAGTAGCGAGTCCAGCTCGAACCGGGACCATGAAGGCTGGGGGAAGAAATCCCTTGGTTTGGAGCGTCACTAGCTCGCTGTGCGGGATGGAACATCTCTCCCAATCTCCAGGCTGAGGGCTGGGAAGGCGAGAGGAGGAGCTGCGTCGACTGGCCATGATGGAATGGACTTCTGTCGGATGCGCTCCGATGAACGCTCGCGAAGGGAAGATGGTGTGATTCGGATCTGAATCCTCGTCTCTTTTATAGGAAGCTCATTTGCGCAGCTAGGGGGGTAAATGTAAAAACACCCAAGCTTTTCGCATTCGTTTGACACGTGGAAGACGGCCATTATTGGGCATGGAAGCCAAGAAGAAGAATATTCACGAGAAGCCAAACACTGTTCAACAGGTACACATAATTTGGAGAAGAACTCGCCTTGCAATGCCGAAGACAATCTGCGCGCCGGACTCATCGTCATTGAAGCCTGGTTAGAGAGCTCTTGAGGAGTCCTGGATTAGGGGTCTCCGGATAGCGAACTATAACCTTTGGCGGACTCTGGACTATGAAGATACAAGATTGAAGACTTCGTCCCGTGTCCGGATGGGACTTTCCTTGGCATGGAAGGCAAGCTTGGCGATACGGATATGTAGATCTCCTCCCATTGTAACCGACTCTGTGTAACCCAAGCTGTCGGTGTCAAAACCGGAGGATCTCGGGTAGGGGGTCCCGAACTGTGCGTCTAGGCGGATGGTAACAGGAGACAAGGGACACGATGTTTTTACCCAGGTTCGGGCCCTCTCGATGGAGGTAATACCCTACTCCTGCTGGATTAATATTGATGATATGGGTAGTACAAGAGTAGATCTACCACGAGATCAGAGAGGCTAAACCCTAGAAGCTAGGCTATGGTATGATTGTTGTTAGATCCTCTGGACTAAAACCCTTCGGTTTATATAGAGACCGAATAGGGTTAGGGTTACATAGAGTCGGTTACAATGGTAGGAAATCTACATATCCGTATCGCCAAGCTTGCCTTCCACGTCAAGGAAAGTCCTATCCGGACACGGGGCGAAGTCTTCAATCTTGTATCTTCATAGTCCAGAGTCCGCCAAAGATGACAGATCGACTTATCCGGACACCCCTAGTCCAGACTCCTCGAGAGCCCTCGAACCAGGCTTCAATGACGCATTTAGTCCGCACGCATATTGTCTTCGACATTGCAAAGGCGGGTTCCTCCTCCTAATACTTAGAAGGTTTTGAACACAAGGATAGTGTCTGGCTCTGCAAAACAAGTTCCACATACCACCGTAGAGAATAATTTTTGCACGAGATCTGGCGGCGTATTCAGCGCGTGACATCACACCACGGCCAGGCCTTTATTCGAATCTTTTTTACTGTCCCACCTCAGCGCAATTAGCGAGGCGATTTCCTTGGCACGTCTTATCAAAGCGTAGATCGTGCCCCCTTATTCCGGGATTCTCATCAATACGGACGTGGGTAACCCAACCGTGCCCGTTGGCATGCCTCCTCTATTGAAGGCGAGTCCCAATCGACCACGGGGAGGGCTCTTGGTATTCAACCTCTTTATAATGAGACCAAGGCCCTCTTATTCTTTCCACCCTCCATCGAATTCGCCTCGCGCTTCGAGTTCTAACACCCAAAGCTTCAGATTTAGGCGCTTCGGACCTTCGACGATGTCCGGCGCCGACCAGCTCGGCCGATGGATGTCTTCTTCCGTCATAGAACAAGATGTGCTAAAGCTGCGAGACGCCAGGTATCTAATCGGCGAGATTTCTGTAGCGACCAGACCCGAATGGATCAAGTCTCTGTGCTCAGTGTCATCCACGGATCGATAATCTTGACACCACAGATGCCGAAGGATTTATAGCGAGTAGCAATCACACACTTATTACATCGTTGTCCACAAGGGAACTTATTACAATAATATGGCTTAAGGCCATCTAATAATAACAGCGGAAGGCTTGGAAGATAAGTGAGTCCATCAACTCCAGCGGCATCACTTGAGTATAGAACCACGACCTAACACCTTACTAAATAAATGCGAAAAGTGCGCAACGTGAAAGTTGCAGCCAACAATTCACACATGGAATATCTTGGCAATGTAACACATAAAGAGCAATGAAGGAATAAGCCTATACTACATGCATATATGGCTGGTGGTAAGGCTCTCTGATTACATTTTGCATAAAGCTGATTTTCCCTACAACAAAGGAATAAATTTTATTTAACTATCATGGTGGTTGTTAAACATTGAGAATGGTTGACAGACATCCTCAATCCCAATTAAAAGTACTCATCAAAACCCAATAACTTTTATTAGAAGTAACATGTTGAGATTCACATGATATTCAATTACGGATACTCAAATTGTCCATAACCGGGGACACGGCTAATCATGATTAGTTTATACACTCTGCGAGAGGTTTAGCACTTTTCCCCACAAGACTCGATCGCCTCCGCTTGGTTCTCGCACTTCATGGTGTTTGAGAAGCGGATGGCCGAGACATAGTCTTTCGAAGCGCTAGCACCTTACATGTGGGTAGACCGTACCAACCTACATCCCCTACATCAGCTAGCCTACCGTAAGAGTTCGCACAACTTAGTCAACTCGCGAGCCCATAATTGGCTTGTGGCTGCACACGGAAGTTTCAGTTTGAATAATCTTATGATCCCTTAGAGCACAGGTGGCGGTCCGAAGAAATCTGAGCAAGTCTGATGGAAACCAGGTGCCTCAATCCACCCAGATGTGTGTTTAGGTTGCCACCTTAGATAAACCATTAATTAACAATCTCACATCTGTCATGGATATTCACTCACCCAATCCACGTCTACTAGCATAGCATGGCATAATAAGCAAGCGTAGAAGTAACTCCCAAGGTTTCATAAGTAAAAGCAGGTAATAGGTACTACCTCAATCTACTTCCCAAACCCACAATTTAATTTGATCCTAAACATGCAAGTGTTTGAGGTTTGATCTAATGCATAAAACTGGGTATGAGAAGGGTATGATCAAAGTGTTACTTGCCTTGCGATGATCCATGAGACCTAGAGATTGAAGTAACAAGCGGCGCACTCGGGTGATCTAGCGCAGACAAACAACAAGCATACAATAAGTACTCATCTAATGCACAGGAAATCTCGAATAAAAGATCTAACCAGAAAGTTCAACTTAAGAACCCTGGTTGCAAAAGAATCGAATCAAAATAAACATCGAAAGTCGAAACTCGAGAGAGAACGACTCGGTTTAGCAATCTGAAACTAGGTCAAAATTTTACAGTAGCAAAACTCTGTGAAAGTAGGGTAGTCGGGCGGCGGTTTCGTTCTGAAACTCCAGTAGCTTGAATCACTGATTCCGATAAGCGGCGAGAAATAAAACAGATTTGAAAATCGGATCGAAATCGAATCGGAAAAATAGCGGATTAAATCCGATTAAAAGAAAAGCGACGAGCGGATTAAATAGCGGACGTTAGTTAACAGAACTAATTCAACGAACACGTTCATTGAAGCGAATAGTTCGGTGAGCGTTAGATTAATTAAGAAAACCAAAAATAAAACCAATCTAGGTTTTTTTATAAAAAACCGAACATCTCTTTTAAAAAACGGATCGGTTTTAGGGAAACCGGATCGGGCGGGGCTACCTCCGGTGATCGCGGCCGGGCTCAGGCGGCTCGGCTAGGGTCGGCGGGGGTCGGAAGGCGGGAGGCGGCGTGGCGGGCTCCCGGCGTCGGCGGAGACAGGCGGCGTTCGTTCGGCAATGAGGCTCGGCTTGATCGGGAGGCGAGAGAGGCGGCTCAGAGAGGTGAGGTGAGCAGGCGGTATTTAAGAGGGGAGGGTGGCGGGTGGCTTGGGGAGGGCAAGCCGGGGCGGGCGGGCGGACTCAGGCGTGCGTCGTCCCAGCGGGACTCGGCCTTGAGCGGCGTCTTGTGAGGAGAGGAGGGGCGGGAGGCTGGGCTGGCGGGCTGGCTGGGCAGGCTGGGCCTTGGCCTTAGCCCGAAGCGCGATTTTTTAAAATTAAAACTTAAACCAAGCAATTAAAAAATACCAAATGAACTCCGATTTAAATAAAACAAATTTTCCCGACTCCTAAAAATGAGTCGAACAAAATGAACTTTAAAAGCGGCAAACATGCATAAATTTTTAAAATGCTCATTTTGCCTAAGCAAAATAAATCTTCAAAACCAAATTTTGATTTATTTATAATATCTTCATTTTTCCTAAATGTTGGGAAAGTCATATTATTCCCTCTCAAAATATTTTATAGGAAAAACTTTATGAAGATAAATTAAATAAATCAAATGATCCATTTTCAAAATTTGAGAAATCCCAAATATGAAAATTATGAAACTTCCAACTCTCTCAGGGTCCTTGAGTTGCGTGAAATTTTCTAGGATCGGAAAAATGTGAGAAAATATGATATGCATGATGACCTAATGTATAACATTCCAAATTGAAAATTTGGGATGTTACAAACCTACTAAAGATGAATCTAGCCCTCGAGATTGGGTTAACTAGAAAATAGGTGAGGTGGTCCTTAAGCAAAACTTCCTCTCTTTCCCGGTGGCTTCATCCTCGGTGTGGTGGCTCCAATGAACTTTGCAAAACTTGATAACCTTGCTGCGGGTAACTCTGCTGGCATAATCGAGAATCTTAACGGTTTTCCTCATATGTCAAGTCATCCTTCAACTGAATTGCTTCGGTGTACTGTGTCTCTTAGCGGTACCTCTGCTATCTCGGGTGACATTTCTTCAAGCGAGAAACATGGAATACATCATGAACTCTGACAGTCCTTACGGCAATTCCAACTTATCATAACTTCTCCCATGCGTTGCAAAATCTTATATGGTCCAGCGAAGCAGGTGCTAACTTTCCTTTAACTCCAAAACGCTTAACTCCTCGAGCGGGGATACTCTGAGATATACTCTGTCTCCAACTTCATACTCAATCGCTGCGCTTTGAATCGGCATAGCTCTTACATGCAGGTGGGCTACCTTGAGCACATCTCGAATCAACAACCTTCATTGGACTCCTTAATCAAATCTGGTCCAAACAATGGCGATCTCGGTTTAGTCCCATGACAACGGTGTCCTGCACCTTCTTCCATCTGAGCCTCGAAAGGTGCCATCTTTAAGCTGGTTTGGTAGCTGTTGTTGTAGGAAAATTCTGCATCTGGCAAATTATCATCCCAGCTAGATCCATAATCTAGTGCACAAGCTCTCGGCATGTCCTCTAAAATCTGATTGACTCTCTCGGTCATCCATCGATTACGTGGGTGGAAAGCTGTCTTGAATTCTAGTCTGGTTCCCAATGTTTAGTGCAAGCTGGTTCCAAAATTTGAGGTAAACTGGGTTCCTCTATCCGATCGATGCTCCTCGGAACTCCGTGTAAACACACAATTCTGGTCATGTATATCTTTGCCAACTTAGCACTGCTATAGGTAGTCTTGGTTGGAATGAAATGAGCTACCTTGGTTAAGCGATCGACTATGACCCAAATCGAGTCATATCTGAGCGAGTCTTTGGCAAACCTGTGATGAAATCCATGCCTAGTTTATCCACTTCCATTCGGTATCGGCAATGGTTGTAACAATCCTGCTGGCTTACGATGTTCTGCCTTTACTTTCGACATACGTCATAAATTGCTACATACTCCATAATATCCTTCTTCATTCCGGTCCACGGAAAATATTCTTCAAATCCAAATACATTTTGGTATTTCTGGGTGAATCGAATAAGGTGAATCATGGGCTTCTTGTAAAATCAACTTCGATCTACGGGTCATTGGGCACATAAACACGGTCTTCAAACCATAAGGTATCGTGCTCATCCTCACGAAATCCTTTAGCTTTTCCTTTGCTCATTTTCTCCTTTATAGAGGCAACTTCCTTATCGCCTTTTGGGCATCTCTGATTTTGTCCATTAGTGTCATTGAATCTCCATTGCTGCTACATAGCCTCTCGGAACTATTTCCAAACATAGTTCTCGAAGGTCCTCGGCTAACTCATTGGGTATTCCTCCCATCATTAGGGTATTGGCGTGGCTCTTACGGCTCAATGCGTGCCTTTCGACATTAGCCTTTCGGGTGATAATGCAATCTCATATCATAATCCTTGATTAGTTCTAACCATCTCCTTTATGCGAGATTCAATTCATACGTGTGAAGATGTACTTCAAACTCTTGTGATCCGTGTATACTTCACAATGATTTCCAATGAGAAAATGTCTCCATGTCTTCAAAGGCATGCTGTGGCTGCTAACTCCAAATCATGAGTGGCATAATTCAACTCATGAGGCTTAAGTTGTCGTGAAGCATCTGAAACAACTCTTCCTTCCTGCATAAGCACGGCTCCAAGTCCTCGGCGTGAGCGTGCAATACACCTCATAATCCTTAGTCGATCGGCAATATCAAAACTGGTGAGGTAACCAATCTTTTCTTCAACTCCTGAAAACTTGCCTCACAGTCCTCAGTCCATATGAATTTGTTTTCCTTCTTCAACAATTCAGTCATAGGCTTTGCAATCCTTGAGAAATTCTCAATGAATCTTGGTAGTATCCTGCAAGTCCAAGGAAACTCGAATCTCTCCAAGCTGTCGTTGGTGCTTCCCATTTGATTCTGGTCTCAACTTTTGTGGGGTCAACTGCTATCCCTTCTCCGGATATAACATGTCAGAAATCCAACTTCCTTTAGCCAAAACTCACATTTGCTGAACTTGGCATACAAGCTGGTGTTCCCTCGGTTTCTCCAAAACCAATCTCAAATGTTCCTTGTGTTCCTCTTCATTCTTGAGAAAATCAAAATATCATCAATGAACACCACGGCGAACTTATCCAAAAACTCCATAAACACTTTGTTCATCGGGTTCATGAAATAGGCTGGTGCGTTAGTCAGTCCAAATGACATAACGGTATACTCATACAGTCCATATCTAAGTGGTAAATGCTGTCTTGGGTATGTCTTGCTCCGAATCTTCAATGATGGTACCACGATGCAAGTCGATCTTGGAAAACACTTTGGCTCCTTGCAAGCGATCAAACAGATCATTTATCATAGGTAGTGGGTACTTGTTCTTGATTGTTACTTCATTCAATCCACGATAATCAACAACCATTCTTAACGATCCATCCTTCTTCTCCACTAACAAAGCGGGTGATCCCCAAGGTGATGAACTTGGGCGAATAAAACCTTTATCCAATAGTTCCTTAATCTGTTTCTTGATTTCCGCCAAATCCTTTGCGGGCATCTGTCTGATTAAACCGCGATATCGGGCCTGTTCACGGCAACAGCTCGATCAAAAACTCAATGTCTCTATCCGGTGGCATTCACGGCAACTCTTAGGAAATACATCGGGAAAATCCTTTACCACTGGTACTTCTTCTGTACCACTCGATAAGCAATTAACTTGTGCTCTTCTCGGCTCGTGCCGTGATACATATAATCCTTCTTCCTTACGGTGTGGTGAGCAAAATTGACCTTGTGGTACAATCTATGTTTCCTCCATACTTTGATAACCAATCCATTCCTAATATCACATCAATCCTTGGGATTCCGAACTATTAGGTGCGAGGGAAAACATAGTGTCCAATCCTTAGTGGCGATCGATCACACCATTTACTAGCCATGTACTCTGCTCGGGTGAGGTTACTAGCATGGGTGACCTAAGGGCTTGGGTTGGTAACTTGTACTTATCCACAAATCCCTTGATATGTATGAATCGATGCACGATGTCGAAAAGAACAAGCTGCGATAAATGACTTAACCAAAAACTTACCGATTCTTGCATCGGGCTGATCTTCAACCTCCTCCACATCAATGTGGTTCACATCCCCTGTTGAAAGGGTTGGGCTTCTTTCGAGCTTCCATTGCCATTTCCATTCGGCCTTACGGGCGGTCATTTGCATAGTGCCGGTCTTGCGGCACTTAAAGCAAATAATGTGACTCAGTCTACCTTGGATGGTGTTGGCGGGTTGGTGCGATTCTGTCCGTTGCTTCCTCCATTCCGTTCCCATTCTTGGTGCCATTATGGTTGTCGAATTACCTCCTCCATGGGTATCTGAAACTGAATTCCTGATTTAGGGGTATAACGAGGCTTCTGCTGGGATCGAGTTATACTTCCCTTGTCCATACTTCCGCTTGCAGTTCTCAATTCTTCTTTGCTTTCCTTCAATCATGAGGCTCGGTCTACTAACTCCTGGTAGTTGTTGAAACTTGCTACCATCAACGGCATCTGAACTCATCATTCAGTCCTTCTAGAAACTTCTCTGTTTTGCAGCGTCATGTAGCAGCGTCATCAGGGGCATAACGTGCTAATTTGCTAAAGTCATCCACGTCTTGTGCCAGTCCTTCCTCCTTGGCGTAAGTTGCGAAACTCACGCTTCTTCATAGCCATGGCTCCTGCTGAAACATGGGCGGTCTGAAAAGCTTCTGAAACTGATCCCATGTGGCGGTGTCTACGGGTAAGTGGCTGTGAAATTCTCCCACCATCTTCTGCGGGTCCTTCAAGCTGATGTCTGCAAACTTCACTCTTTCTCCATCTGTGCATCCTGCGGTGGTCAGCTCCTTCCTATCTTGCGGAGCCAGGTCATACTGCTACAATTGGCTCGGTGCTCTTTGGAATACACGGCGGAGTTCAGTCTAAGAAAGCGAGTCGGATGATCCGCGGTGGTGGTGGTGGCGGTGGGTTGTTGTTGTTGTTGTTGTTGTTGTTGCCTGGTTACGCACCAATGTTTGAATCGGGTATTCTCTCTTTGGATCAATTGGGTGATCTCTGGCGGGAAAAGCGAATCCGGGTCGCGTCTCGGAGGCATCGATGGGTTTAGAAGAGAAGAGAATTTAGAATAGAATGAGGTCTAAGGGAATCACTACCCAAATGCACATGAGCAAATGCACACAAATCACTTCATTCAATCAAACAAGGGCTTACAACGATCTAACTATCGCAAAAGTGCGTGTACTATAATGTTTACATGGAGGAAATACTACTAATATGTGGGGACTTCTACTAATTTGAACGGTGGAAGACTCCATGATGTCTGCTCGACCGTCTTCAAAGTCGGGTTCACTTGGATCCGAATCGGTGTCGTCGATGTTGATGTAGTCGCTTGGGTATTCGACATCTTGGTCTTCATTCTGGCGCCAACTTCTTCTTGAGTTCTTGATCTCGTACTTAAGATCGTTATTGTGTCTTGCGAGCTACGATCTCGTCCATGTAGTCCTTGCGTGTAGTCTTTAGTTCTTCTTCGATTCGATGATCCTTCCTTTGTCTTACGCAACTCCAACATGTCGTTGCACATTTGGTTCTCTGGCGTCGAATGTGCTGATTTAATTCTGGATGAAAGCTGCAATGGATCTATCCTTCTTGGTGCTTGATGCGTCCCGGTTGTCATCTCGGCGTCCGCAAATCTGGTAGATGGTATCCTTGAGGTCTTCTTGATAAACTTCTCCAATCGTCCCATGGTGATGTGAGCTGCCATGCTCTTTCCAGACTCAAGTGGGTGCCTGAAAACACTATCTATAGGCTTGGTGATTGGGGTGAATGTCCTTCTGGAGCGTGGCGTGAATCTTCGGCGCTCCTCTTGAGCGAGTGGCGTTGAAAGTTCGGTGAAGCTTGGTAGTCAATGTTCGGTGCTTGGTAACTTCCTTCAAGTGAAATCCAAAGGTGTGCCTTCATCGGTTGGGTGTACTTGATCTTCGCGTCCGTCATCCTAAAGAGTAGAAAAGATGAGGAGTTAGAAAATGGGAAGAGTAGTGATCTATGGCTTTAACTTAGTGGTGCGTGTCCTACGATTAGCGTGTGCTCGATACCATTCTCTGTGGCGACCAGACCGAATGGATCAAGTCTCGTGCTCGGTGTCATCCCGGATCGATAATCTTGACACCACAGTGATTGAAGGATTTATAGCGAGTAGCAATCACACACTTATTACATCGTTGTCCACAAGGGAACTTATTACAATAATATGGCTTAAGGCCATCTAATAATAACAGCGGAAGGCTTGGAAGATAAGTGAGTCCATCAACTCCAGCGGCATCACTGAGTATAGAACCACGACCTAACACCTTACTAAATAAATGCGAAAAAGTGCATAGCGTGAAAGTTGCAGCCAACAATTCACACATGGAATATCTTTGGCAATGTAACACATAAAAGCAATGAAGGAATAAGCCTATACTACATGCATATATGGCTGGTGGTAAGGCTCTCTGATTTACATTTTGCATAAAGCTGATTTTCCCTACAACAAAGGAATAAATTTTATTTAACTATCATGGTGGTTGTTAAACATTGAGAATGGTTGACAGCATCCTCAATCCCAATTAAAAGTACTCATCAAAACCCAATAACTTTTATTAGAAGTAACATGTTGAGATTCACATGATATTCAATTACCAGATACTCAAATTGTCCATAACCGGGGACACGGCTAATCATGATTAGTTTATACACTCTGCAGAGGTTTGCGCACTTTTCCCCACAAGACTCGATCGCCTCCGCTTGGTTCTCGCACTTCATGGTGTTTGAGAAACGGATGACCGAGACATAGTCTTTCGAAGCGCTAGCACCTTACATGTGGGTAGACCGTACCAACCTACATCCCCTACATCAGCTAGCCTACCGTAAGAGTTAGCACAACTTAGTCAACTCATGAGCCCATAATTGGCTTGTGGCTGCACGGAAGTTTCGGTTTGAATAATCTTATGATCCCTTAGAGCACAGGTGGCGGTCCGAAGAAATCTGAGCAAGTCTGATGGAAACCAGGTGCCTCAATCCACCCAGGATGTGTGTTTAGGTTGCCACCTTAGATAAACCATTAATTAACAATCTCACATCTGTCATGGATATTCACTCACCCAATCCACGTCTACTAGCATAGCATGGCATAATAAGCAAGCGTAGAAGTAACTCCCAAGGTTTCATAAGTAAAAGCAGGTAATAGGTACTACCTCAATCTACTTCCCAAACCCACAATTTAATTTGATCCTAAACATGCAAGTGTTTGAGGTTTGATCTAATGCATAAAAGCTGGGTATGAGAAGGGTATGATCAAAGTGTTACTTGCCTTGCGATGATCCATGAGACCTAGAGATTGAAGTAACAAGCGGCGCACTCGGGTGATCTAGCAGACAAACAACAAGCATACAATAAGTACTCATCTAATGCACGGAAATCTCGAATAAAGATCTAACCAGAAAGTTCAACTTAAGAACCCTGGTTGCAAAAGAATCGAATCAAAATAAACATCGAAAGTCGAAACTTCGAGAGAGAACGACTCGGTTTAGCAATCTGAAACTAGGTCAAAATTTTACAGTAGCAAAACTCTGTGAAAGTAGGGTAGTCGGAACGGCGGTTTCGTTCTGAAACTCGGTAGCTTGAATCACTGATTCCGATAAGCGGCGAAAATAAAACAGATTTGAAAATCGGATCGGAAATCGAATCAGAAAAATAACGGATTAAATCCGATTAAAAGAAAAATGACGAACGGATTAAATAACGGACGTTCGTTAACAGAACTAATTCAACGAACACGTTTATTGAAACAAATGGTTCGGTGAACGTTCGTTAGTTAAGAAAACCAAAAAATAAAACCAATCTAGGGTTTTTTTTAAAAAAAAACCGAACATCTCTTTTTTAAAAACGGATCGGTTTTAGGGAAACGGATCGGGCGGGGCTACCTCCGGTGATCACCGTGAGGCTCAGGTGGCGAGCTAGGGGTGTGGCCGGCGAGGTCGGGAGGCGGCGAGGCGGGGGGCTCCGGCGTCGGCGAGACAGGCGGCGGCGTTCAGGCGGGCGGGCGGACTCAGCCTTGCGGGAGGCTCGAGAGGCGGCGGGAGAGAGGGGCGGGCGGTATTTAGAGGGAGGGTGGGGGCGGGGTGGCTTGGGGAGGGGGCAAGCCGGGAGGCGGGCGGGCGGACTCCGGGGAGGCGTCGTCCCAGCGGGACTCGAGCCTGGCGCGTCTTGTGAGGAGAGGAGGAGGCGGGGCTGGGCCGGGCTGGCTGGGCAGGCCTGGGCCTTAGCCCAGTGCGATTTTTTTAAATTAAAACTTAAACCAAACAAATTAAAAAATACCAAATGAACTCGATTTAAATAAAACAAATTTTCCCGACTCCTAAAATGAGTCGAACAAAATGAACTTTAAAAGCGGCAAACATGCATAATTTTTTAAAATGCTCATTTTGCCTAAGCAAAATAAATCTTCAAAACCAAATTTTGATTTATTTATAATATCTTCATTTTCCTAAATGTTGGGAAAGTCATATTATTCCCTCTCAAAATATTTTTATAGGAAAAACTTTATGAAGATAATTTAAATAAATCAAATGATCCATTTTCAAAATTTGAGAAATCCCAAATATGAAAATTATGAAACTTCCAACTCTCTCCGAGGGTCCTTGAGTTGCGTGAAATTTTCTAGGATCGGAAAAATGTGAGAAAAAATATGATATGCATGATGACCTAATGTATAACATTCCAAATTGAAAATTTGGGATGTTACAATTTCGCATAGGCTGCCTGCTCCAGGGCAGGTCATTCCCACTCCCGAGCCCGGCGAGAGCGTGGTGTTCGTGTCTCACTTCCTTGAGGTTTAGGCTTCCCGGCGGATCCCTTTGTCTTGAGGGGCTCATGTTTTATTATGGGCTGGATTTCCATGACTTGAATCAGGTCCATCCTCCATATCTCGTCATTCATTGTCGTTATGTGAAGCCTTCCTCCATATTACCCCTCACTTTGGATTGTGGCTCAAGACCTTCAAGGTGGAGCCGAAGATGATCGAGGGCAACAAGCGAGAAGTGGAGGGGCGGTCATAAGCAAGTGTGCTAATGCTCCGTGGCCGAGGGCTCTTTTCAAGAGGAGCTTGGTTTGTGTAGCAGGAGTAGTTTTATATCACGCTCCCGGGGGCACCAAATGGGTGGCGCCACCGCCTTCGCTCGGAGTCCACCACAGTGGTGGCATCATGGGTCAACCGGGGGCTCGGCCAGGGGCCGTCCAGGGCGTTCCTACATTGCGGGGCCGTGTTGAGACCTCAAGAAAGAGATCAATCTGGTCGTGGCGGCGCAGGTTATGCTGATTTGGCGCCTTACGGCACATAAGCGTCGCCCCCTCCGTGCAGTGGGAGTTTAATCCGGAGGGACCACGAGCTCTCCAACATTTTATGGTAGCGGCGCCCAAGGAGATGTACAAACTGTTCTTGGATCACAAGAGAAGTGTCGGGACTTGACCAGGGCCTTGAGTCTAAGCTGCAATCACCGGATACTCAAGTAAGTAACCACAGTAACCGGACAGGCTGTTCATTCATTTATCATATATATGCCCTTTAAGGGGCGTTTCTTGAGCAGGAGTGGATAGCCAAGGCAAAGTTGATAAGGTGTCGGCTCCCCTCCGGAGACCACGCGGATCCCATCTTGACCAAGATGTTGAAGGCGCGCCTTTTAAAGAAGGAGAAGGGGAGGCGGGGAAGCAAGCTGCCTCCGTGAAGGAGGCTTTCAAGGAAGAGGGATCGAGGATCCTCCCTCGAAGGGAGAAGAGGACCGCTTACGAAGACCGGAAGCCAAGGCCTCAAAGCGGGAAAAAGTCTTCGTCGGAAAGTCCGTGGCCAGGAAGTACCCCAGCTGCACTATTTCCACAAGGGATCAGCCCTCCATGAGCCGTAAGTAAAAAAGAAGGGTCCGGTGAATAAAGAACATCCCTTATTTATTTACGAAGATAACCGAAATTGTACCTTGTAGTTGGGATCTCAGCCCTTCTCGGAAGAGCTTCGTCTTGAGGATCTTCGTCCGGAGATGATAGAGAGCGAACGCCTCCACCTATCAGCGCCTTTGTGCGGTAGGCGACCACTGAAGTGTAAATCCGAGAGAGTTTCCCAGTCCGGCGGGGCGAACAGTCCGGCATCAAGCCCAGCGTGCGGTCGGAGGAAGTGAAGGACCTGCTCGGGCGGCGTATATCTCGAAGATCACCGTGCGCTAATAGCTCTGATAATTGAAAGAATTGCATCCGCTGAGGCGGATTGCATGAAACCGCCAAGTTCTTGGCGGGGTTTGAGTCTGAAAAAAATGATGTATCTTCGGCGATTATTCATATAGAATCGCCTGTATAGATCGTAGCCCACGAGACTCGGTATCTTGTCTGGCCCGACAACATACCAGGATCATAATCTCGATACTAACACGTCGTCCTTCCTATGTAGGTGGCGGGCGTCGGTGGCTAGCGGATGATGAATGCGAACTAAGCGGCAACTTGGCGAAGCGGATCACGGACATCGCTGGTCAATAAGCGGTTTGACGAGTCACAAGGTACGTGACTTCTCCGGGACACCTGGTAAGGGCTTGGCGCCCATGCCTTACTACTTGTATGCTTTGATCAGAGGCGGTGCAGCTCTTGTGGAGAGGCTGCGGTGGAACTTGCCCGAGCTAAAGAGCAAGCCGAAAAAATGTCGGCCGCTTTAAAAGCGGCGAAGAGCTGAAAGCGAGCGGGCTGCTCCTTTGCCCGAAGCAAAGAGAAATGGCGATTGGCCTGAAACTGAAGAATACTACCGACCGCTGCGAGGTTCTTGAAAAAAACGTCAAAGCGGAACAAGAGACCTGAAAAAGGCCACCGCCGAATCCAAGGATGTCCGTTCCACTATGAGAGCTGCCAAGGAGGAGCTGAGTCGGGCGGGGATATTGCGGTGGAAAACCGTTTCTGCTGCGGAGGAATTATATGGATCGAAGTATCCTTAGTTGGACAAGCTGTGGAGTTGGAGGATGCTTATCTGGACTTAGCGGCGGCTGCGAATAGCGATTGAGCACTTCGAGGTCGGAAGGGGCACGAAGGAAGAGCTATTTTGGTCGAATTCCATAGTCGGGCGTCCTCATCCGTTGACCGATCGGTTGGCGAATGGGCGAGCTGAATCGATTATCGGACTTGCCATGAAGCATGTCATGACTCATTTGTGGCGAGCGGACCCGACCGAAGAGTTATTTTGGCTTAGTGCAGCGGTTCCTTGGTGTGGTACAGCGTGTCGGCGCAATGTAGCGGTCGGCGTGTATTGAGAAGCGGATGGCTCTTGCCGTGTCAAAGGCACTGCTGGGCTGAGATGAAGGCCACCGATATTGCATCCCCAGATTGGATGACAGCCGAGTACCGTCGGCGCTATTTTGAGGAAGTTCTTCGGGCGCTTGTTTAATAGAGGCCTTGATGCTCGAAGGATGTTATGTTTGAATGACATGTATAATTTTATGAAACAACGTTTCAATTTAATGTAAGCGTTTTATACTTGTGCCTTCAAGTAGCAAACTAGCTCCTATCTGGCCGTTGATGTATATATGTATATAACTTTGAAAGATGGCGATCTTGACTTCAGCCCACACACATAGTGCGGGGTGTTTGCAAAAGAAATCGCTTTTCACATAATCAACATCTTGGTCCTATAAAGGAGGTGGTAGCGTAGCAAACTAGGCAACGGACTATAATGCTTTATCACTTTCACTTAGCCATAGGAGTTCGATGGTGGGGCTACTATATAGCCCACAGGGGCACCGCACTCTCCCTAATTAGAGTGCGTATGTGCTGACGGAAAGCGGTCCTTCATTAATCGGAGAATTCTAAACATTCCGGTGAGTCATCGAGTGGTTGACCAGTCTCTTGCTATATCATGGCAGTCAGTTTTGGCTTTCTCTCTTGAGGTGCTTTCGCCGGCGAACCAGAACAATCGCGATAGTTCTCCAGTGCGCGTTAGCCGATAGAGCGGAATGTAAGGCAGCAAAACACAGGGCAGGGCAAACCCAACATTTGACCAAAGACATGATTGGAGCTGATGCATATAAGGCCTAACTTCGAGGCGCGAACACTCCCTAAGGTATTGGTCTTTTATAAGCGGGCGAACAATGCCCTTAGTAACAAGCCCACAGTGTCCAGTGCGTGCAAACTTCATGCGGCCCGATGCCAAAATGCCAGCCTCCTCCTCGGTTATAATAAGAGACCGGGGATGAGTAACAACAAGAGCAGTGAAAAAGGTTTACGAGGTCTTAATCTGAAAAGAATCCTTACAGCGGGTCCCTGCTTTGCGTCTGCGCTGTGTCTCCGTTGTGCCGTATCTGGGCGGGTATATGCAGCGTTCATCTATAAAGAGAGGAACTTAGTTTGAAAAGATCGCTAAAATGTAGCTGGAAATAAAATAGAGTATGTTTCAAAATGAGTAAAATTGAGCTTTATTGTCTCTTGTTGTACATGTGTGGAGCCCGTTATGCGGAAGTGCAGCGGCTAGTAAGCATCATGTTTATTTATGCGGACTCGCCTACCGTGTCCGAAGTGCGAACGACCTGCTTTAGGCGCTTTTGGCCAGCAAGGCCGTATTAGTGTGAGGCTGTTAAGGCGGTCTCACATTTTTCCTTGAGGACACGTGCAGCTTCCCTTTAATGAAATGATGCCTCGTGGATCGGGCATTTTAAGTTTAAAAGATGCATAATGCGGTATTGCGTTAAAGCGGTAGCTTGGCGTCGATAGTGTTGATGGCTACTTTTAAATGGGGCGATGTGGAAGACCAACTTTTCCCGGCGGAAGTTGTCGGGTGAGCGAACATAACTTCCAATAGTAGGGAGCCCGTACAATGGGCATATGTGCTGGCATTATTCCTTGGAAGGAAGTGTTGCTATGGCTAATCCTGTTTGGTTTATCCCCATGTTGCGGATTGTGTCACGACATAGCAGGTTTAAATCACTGCCGCTGTCCATTAGGACTTGCGTAAATTGAAGACCGTCGATTATAGGTTCTAGTATCAAGGCAGTCCATCCTGCGTTCGGATACTTCGGAGTAGTCTGATGGTCGAAGGTAATTGGTTTTGACAACCGGTGTTGGGACTCATTGGGGTAGATTGTGCGGTAGCGTAATTCAATGGGTGCCGCTCTGTTTTCCCCTTTGTTACTTGAAGTAAGTTTACTGTTTTGACCTCTTGTGGGAAATTCTTGTTTTCAGGCTCTGCTTGTGGTGCTCGTCATCATCCTCACTTGGTGTGTCGAGCCTTGTGTTCGGCGTTGAGTCTGCGGACTGCTTGAAGACCAACAATCTCTGTGGGTATGGTTTGCGGGCTTCAAGAGTCTTGTGGATTTGGCATATCTTGTCCAAGATTTTGTTTAAGTTGGATAGCTCATCGCTATTGTCCTTAAGGGCAGTTTTTATTGTTACGCCTTGAGCTTTTGAATCCGGCGTTGGCTGCGCTCTTTGGACCGTTCCCTTAATCCGGCGCTGGTCCTTGCTGCGTCGTGGTTTCCATTCCATCCTGACTTGAATGTACTTGGGTCACTTGTGCTGCATCTTGCTAGCCAGCTATCCTCTCCAGCATAAGCGGGTAATGAAACTTGTTAGTGCGGCCATTGTTCTTGGCTTTTCTGGCCAAGGTGTCTGCAGCGAACCATTCGTCTCGGCCGTTGTGTTTAAAAGCTGCTAAGGCTTGGCGTCCGGACGATCGACTATTTGGTTCTTTTGGTGAGGAACCGTTCCAGAATTTTCGAGCTGACTCTCGGGCTGTTGGGTTATGTGACTTAGATCGTCTGCGTCCGGAGGTCGGACATAGGTTCCACAAATTGGCCGAAAAACATCCTCAAGCTCTTCCCAACTACCAATGGTGTTTTGGGGAGGCTTTTAAGCCAAAGCCGGGCTGGCCTTTGAGCTTGAGGGTAGGTATTTTATGGCGTGGAGATCATCTCCTCTGGCCATGTGTATGTGGAGGATATAATCCTCAATCCAGACTCGAGTGCATCGTTCCGTTGTATGCCTCTATGTTTAGGGGCTTGAATCCCTTGGAAATTCATGATCCGGCACCTCATCGGTGAAACATAGAGGTCTTGGCGCCCTGTATTTGGGTGTGCCGTGATGTTGGATATTTGGCGTGTTGTATTGCTGCGCGAACTTGTTTCCTTGGCCCGTAGATAGATCTAAGCTGGGCCATCCTTTTAGTCTTGAATCCTTATGCGGATCGCGTGCCGGCTTGTGTCTTGGCGCCGCTTGCGCTCTCGTTTGCCATGTGGTCGTCTATCCGACCGGCGGCCTCTTTGTTTTTTGATCATGGGGCTCTCGGCCTCCTCATCGGTCAGGCGATGGTTTGCGCTTTGGGTAGCTCTTTCAAGCTACCGCGATGGCGAGAGCTCTTTGTGGAGGTTCTTGATCCAATGGCGTGTCCGGCGTGAGATCGTCCGGACTGTTGTCCTTGCGGGGACGGGTTGTTTGTCCAAGTTGGCCTGTTCGGATGGTTGCTCAATGGCATGTTAAATCGTCGGCCGGCTCACCCTGCTCTATGGCTCGATGCGTGTGTAGGCG
This sequence comes from Aegilops longissima, assembly GCA_021605205.1. NCBI lineage: Eukaryota > Viridiplantae > Streptophyta > Magnoliopsida > Poales > Poaceae > Aegilops > Aegilops longissima. The sequence continues at coordinate 569,535,557 of CM038677.1, forward strand.
CTATCTTTGTCGAGTGGGGTTTTGGCGGCGCTTATGCGCCGCTTTGGCTTGCTTCGAGGAATTTTCTTTTCGCAGCGTCTCGTTGTTCCTCGTTATCGCTTCCCTTAGGTGTGTCCACCATATATATATATATAAGTTGAGGTGGCCATCCGATTGCCTGTGAAGCTGGTTCTTAGTCATCTCGGCGTCGTCGTCCATATCGTCGATGTCCTCGGTCGAAGTTGAGCATGTCTGTTAAGTCATCGGCGGTGGCTACAAAGTGGGTGGTGGGTGGGCATTGAATTTCTTCATCGTCCGAATCCCAACCTTCGACCGTGGTTCGGCCAGGGCTCCCCCAGCAAAGAGAGACTTTAATGAGTTCAGGATATCGCCAAAGGCGAGTCTTTGAAAGATGTCATGGGTGAACTCCATAACGGCGCCCGATCGGATTCATTGGCGGTATGAGGAGGTTGGTCCGGAAAGGAGTCCGACACACAGGAGTCCTGAGCTTTGCAAAGGACAGGGATGGTGTTGGCTCAATCGCCGTAGAGATTTCAGCCCCGGTGGTGTCCAACCAACCGTCCTCGTCGGTGAAACCGGCTCCGGATTAAGGGTCGGGCGAACCTTTGATGCGACCTCGAGCCTTGTTGGTGACAGAGCTAGATCGTACCCATCGAGGCAGTGCAGCACGCTCGGTGTGGCTCGAATCCGTCGAAGATCAAGTCTCCGCGGACATCGGCCGTATAGTTCAAGCTTCAAATCTGACTGATGGCGAGGCGTGGGTTTCGATCTGCTCCGGATGGCCTAGCGAATTGGCCCGTGGTGCAAAGCCGCCGAATCTGAAGATCTATCCGGGAGAGAAGTCTCACCTGGACTGCATCGTTCTTGATGATTGAAGGAGCCATCGGGCCTATAGGTGGCGACGGAGGAACTCTCAATGAAAGCACCAATGTACGTGTGAATACCTGCGGATCTCGGTTAGGGGTCCCGAGCTGTGTGTCTAGGCGGATGGTAACGGGAGACAAGGGACACGATGTTTTACCAGGTTGGGCCCTCTCGATGGAGGTAATACCCTACTCCTGCTTGATTAATATTGATGATATGGGTAGTACAAGAGTAGATCTACCACGAGATCGAGAGGCTAAACCCTAGAAGCTAGCCTATGGTATGATTGTTGTTAGTCCTCACGGAATAAAACCCTTGGTTTATATAGACACGAATAGGGTTAGGGTTACAGAGTCGGTTACAATGGTAGGAAATCTACATATCCGTATCGCCAAGCTTGCCTTCCACGCCAAGGAAAGTCCTATCCGGACACGGGACGAAGTCTTCAATCTTGTATCTTCATAGTCCAGGAGTCCGGCCAAAGATGATAGTTCGGCTATCCGAACACCCCCTAGTCCAGGACTCCCTCACTAGCCCTCTCCGGTCTCTATATAAACCGGATGGTTTTAGTCCGTAGGACGAACAACAATCATACCATAGGCTAGCTTCTAGGGTTTAGCCTCTCTGATCTTGTGGTAGATCTACTCTTGTACTAACCATATCATCAATGTTAATCAAGCGGGGTAGGGTTTTACTTCCATCGAGAGGGCCGAACCTGGTAAAAACATCGTGTCCCTTGTCTCTGTTACCATCCGCCTAGATGCAGTTGGGACCCCTACGAGATCCGCGGTTTGACACCGACAAGGACCATGTATATGTGCCCAATAATGCGGAGATCAGGAACTTGATACTTCAGGAAGCTCATGACTCGCCATACTCGATACACCCCAGAAACACCAAGATGTATTTGGATTTGAAGGAGCATTTCTGGTGGACTGGAAGGAAGAAGGATATTGCCGAGTATGTAGCCGTATGTGATGTATGTCAGAGAGTGAAGGCAGAACATCAGAAGCCAGCAAGATTATTGCAGCCTATGCCAATACCCGAATGGAAGTGAGACAAGCTTGGCATGGATTTCATCACCGGATTACCCAGGACCCGATCAGGATATGATTCTATCTGGGTAGTAGTGGATCGCTTGACCAAAGTAGCCCACTTTATCCCAGTGAAAACCACCTATACCAGTGCAAAGTTGGCCAAGATATATATGACCAGGATCGTATGTCTGCACAGAGTTCCAAGGACCATCGTATCAGATAGAGGAACAAAATTTACTTCAAAGTTTTGGCACCAGCTGCACCAGACTTTGGGAACCAGGCTAGAGTTTAGTACAACCTTTCATCCACAAATAGATGGACAGACCGAGAGAGTCAATCAGATTCTGGAGGACATGTTGAGAGCTTGTGCGCTAGATTATTATGGATGTAGTTGGGATGACAACTTGCCCTACGCGGAGTTCTCATACAACAACAGCTACCAGGCCAGTTTGAAGATGGCACCGTTTGAAGCCCTGTATGGAAGGAGATGCCGAACACCGTTGACGTGGGATGAAGTTGGAGACTGTCAGTTGTTTGGACCGGATTTGATTAAAGAGTCCTAAGAAAAGGTTAAGCTGATTCGAGATAAACTAAAGGTAGCTCGGTCGAACGGAAGAGTTATCACGACTTCGAAGCATATAGTAGGTAGTCTATGAAATCGGAGCGAGCATATCTGCGAGTGTCACCTCTGCGAGATTTAAGCGTTTTGGAGTTAAGGGAAAGTTAGCCCCGGGATTTGTAGGTCCATACCGTGTTTTGGAATGCATGGGAGAGGTTGCCTACAAATTGGAGTTACTCGAAGGACTGTCAGGAGTTCATGATGTTTTCCGTTTCCCGAGTTGAAGAAGTGCCATGCGAGAGATGGCGATATTCCTCTGAGAGATCTGATGCCCACAGAAGCAATTCGGTTGGATAGTGATTTGACATATGAGGAGAAACCTGTCGAGTTCTCGAGTTTGCCAGACCGAGTTACTACAACAAGGTTATCAAGTTTTGCAAAGTTCGATTGGAGCCACCATACGAGGATGAGGCCACACAGGAGCGAGCATGATCTCATAAAGACCACCCACACCTATTTTCTAGCCAACCCGAATCTAGGGGCCGAGATTCATCTTAAGGGGTAGGTTTGTAACATCCCAAATTTTCAATTTAGAATGTTAAATATAGGTCATTCATGCATATCATATTTTAGCGCATTTAGTTTAGCGATCCTCAAAATTCTAAGCAACTCAAGGACCCACAGAGAGAGTTGGGGATTTCACATTTTTCATATTTGAATTTTATCAAATATCGAAACAAGGATCACTTTGGTTTTAATTATTTTTCTCTCCAAAAATATTTCATATTAAAATATTGAGAGGAGATAATATGACTTCTCCAACATAAATGAAACATTAGAGGAAAAATATTAAAATCAAATAAATAATTTTATTTGAATTTGAAAATTTTGCATTTTCAAAATTGCATTTTAGGGTCAAGAAAATGTTCACCTTGTTCTAAATATTCTATTTAGGCGGTGAAAATTTGTTTTAGTATTTTTAGATTTTTATTTTATTTTCTAGGATTTTTCCAGCGAAATCTGTTTAAAAAAAGTTTCCCACACGACTGGGCCAAAGCCCAGCCGAGCAGACCGGCCCGCCTAGCGCCGCCGCCTCCCCTCCCGTGTGCGAGACAGATTTGCCGGAGTCCGCCCGAACCACGCCGCCCCCTCCCCCAAGTCGGCCTCGCCCTCGACCACCCTATAAGTACCCGGCCTGCCGCCCTCTCCGCCACCCACCACCCGCCCCGACCCGACCCGCTGCGCGCCCACCGCCGCAAGCCATCGCCCGCCGCCGCCGCGCCTCCCGTCTCGCGCCGCCGTCGTCCGCCGCCGCCGCCGTCGCCCCTCGGCCTTGCCCGCCTGCCAAGCCTCGCGGAGGTAGCCCTTTGCCGCCGCCGCCGTTCTTCGTTTTTTGGTTAACCGTTTGGTTTTTTTCAGAAACCGTAGATTCGTTTTTTTGTTTCGGTTCGTTCGTTTTTTTCGCGGTTTAGTTATATAGCGGACGTTCGTCCGTCGCTTTCGTTTAACGAGCGCTATTCATCGATTAACGCGAGACATCGAGCGTTCGTTCGTTAGCTTTATTAAATCTCGTTTTATTTTTCCAGGGTTTTTCCATGATTATTTTCGATCCCGATTTCTGCCATAATCTTCGTTGTAGTTTATATTTTCGCTTGTTTATCCAAATCAGGTGAAACAAGCGCCTAGGTCTTCGTCTCGAAGCCGTAAATCTGTTTTACTAACTTGAACAAGATTTTGATACTGTAAAATTTGACTTTAGTCCAGATTAGTAAATGGATCTTGTTTCTTTCATAGTTTGAGTTTCGTTGCTCCGTTTGATTCATTCCTTTTTGCAAACCGGAGTTCTTTAGTTGAACTTTCTGGTTAGATCTTCTTATTTGAGTTCTACCCATGCATCTTTGTTTGAGTGCTTATGTATGCTATTGTTTGTTTGCGATATAATTCCTGGAGTGCGAAGCGTGCTACTACGAGTCACTAGGTTTTGCGGATCGTCAACAAGGTAAGTAACACTATGATCATACCCTTTTATTACCCAGTTTTTATGCACTAGCTTCAACCCTCACACATTGCATGAGTAGGATCTCTTAACATGTGAGTTTGGGAAGTAGGTGATGAGGTAGAACCTATTGCCCTTTTATTATCAAACCCTGGGAGTTACTTCTACGTTATGCTTATATTGCCATGCTATGCTCGTAGACGTGGTTTGGGTTTGAGAGTATCCATGACAGATGTGAGATTGTTAAATAAATGGTTCAACTTAAGGTGGCAACTTTAATATACATCTGGGTGGATTGCTTGTGGGCACCTGGAGAATCCAGTGTTGTCCTAGGATATCCCGGAGTACCCGTGTGATCATCCTACGGTCCACCACCCAGGCTCAAAGGGATCATTAGATTATTCATGCTTGAAACTTCCGTGTGCAGCCACAAGCCATTATGGGCTCTGGCATAGTTGAGTATGTTGTGTGATCTCTTTCAGTGGTAGGCTAGCAGATGTAGAGGGAAAGTAGGTGTAACTGTCTACCCAAAGTAAAGAGTTAATGCTTACGAAAGGCGTGTCTCGGTCATCCATTTCTCAAACACCATGTAGTCGAGAAATCAAGCGGAGGAGATCGCGTCTTGTGGGGAAAAGTCATAAACCTCTGCGAGTGTATAAACTAATCATGGTTAGCCGTGTCCTGGTTATGGACATCTTGAGTATCTGGTTCTTGGATTATCATATGGATCTCATCACTCTAAATTAATTTGTTGGGATGTTAATGACTACTTTAATTGGGATTGAGTTGGAGGAACCTTCTCAATGATGTTTCAACCACCATGATAGTTAAATAAAAATATATTCCTTTGTTGTAGGAAAAATTGGCTTTTCGCAAAAACATTATAACCATAGAGCCTCCACTAGACATATATGCATGTAGTGATAGCATTTATCTGTTCATTGCTCTATGTGTTATTTTGCCAGCATATTCCATGTGCTGACCCGTTTCGGGCTGCAACATATCATGTTGCAGACTTTTCAGACGAGGAGTAAGGTGCGATAGGTCGTTTGTCATGCACTCAGCTATGCCGTTGGACTTGATGGACTCGCTTTATCTTCCAAGCCTTCTGCTGTTATCTTATTTAGATGGCCTTAAGCCATATTTATTGTAATAAATTCTCTTTTGAGACATTCGATGTAATAAGTGTGTGATTGCTACTCTGTTATAAATCCTTCGAGTACTGTGTGTGTCAGCATTACCGATCTAGGGATGACACTAAACACAGAGATTTGACCGTCTGAGGTCGGATCGCTACAAACAAATATCTGGATTAAATGGGATTCAAATATTTAAACTGGAGATCACGACATCGATAATATCATAACGCAAATTGGTGTATCAAACATGCATATTCATTTGAATTTGGGGACACGTGTAATGTTATATAGTTTATCAATATTGGTGATCCATAGATTCTTTAATTAGAAACAATGCATGGTTTGTATGCAATTAATATCTAAGCGGGATTACACTATATGTTGCGTGTGAAACACATTATACATGTTTGAGAAGTAAAAAACCGCATGAAACACACATTAATTGGAGGCAGTTAGCGAGGAATGCATACATTGGATTTCAACATAAAGTGGTTTCAAATATTTGAAAATCCAAATTGATGGATACAACCTTATAAATCTAAGATCATGCCATTTGTAAACCATATTTATGTATAAAGGGTGTTGTGCTTTTGAAAGTATATATAAAAAGTGATGTATATAAATTTTATTCCAATAAAAATGGATCCCTTGAAAAATAGAATACAAACATGATTGAATTGAGTTGGCATGGTAAACATGCACTCTGCAAAATTTGAGCAAGCGGGGAAAATCGCGATGTCGCCCGAAACCAAAATCTGTGAGATGGAAATTTCTCGCCTATCCACCCACATAAAGCCTATCTTTTCGATTTCTATAGGTTTCGATAGGGGTAGGTTTGTAATTTCACTCAAGCGTGACATAACCGCCTCTCACCCAGATTCATACGGTGGGTGCCAAAGCACAGTGTATCCTCGGCGAAATCGACTCCTCCCCAATTCATACGGTGGGCGCCAAAACAAACTCTAAATGCGCAAATATTAGGTGGATCTTGAGATTACCGTCCTATCCCCAACCGACTAATATTGCTGTGATGTAGGAAATTTGAAATGGGGGCTAAGTTTGTAAATTTCCTCGCATTTGAGACAAGCGCGCCCTGAAGACATGGTTCCCCCCTTCCTCTCTACCTCCATTTCCCCATTCGTACTCCGTGGGCGACAAAACACCCTCTCCACCCCAGCCTCCTCCGTCCGCCACCCCATCCACCGCCGTCCTCCTCCACCATGCCGGAGCTGATACCCCGATGCCGCCGTCCATTACAAGAGATCGAACTCTCTCAACCACGACTTTGGACTGGAATCCTTGCATCCCGTCCTCTCGCTTCATCCCTGCCGGCGTCCACCTTGTCGGCACCGCTCCTACAACCGTCTCGTCCACCGCGCCCCACCGCCACCGTCTACCCTCTTAGATCTGCTTCCACGCCACCGAGAGCCATCGCTACCGCAGCACCATCAAATTCTCAGCAGATGCATACAGCGCCCCGCACGGGCGGTACTCTTTAAATGTCTGCTCAAATTATTTATCGCAGCAAGAAAATAGATCGCCCTTTGCTTTACTCTGATTTCTTGTCCATCACTTACTTTCTAGTTGAAAGCAAACATTGGTTGCGAAGTTGCCTTTGTCGGTTTGCACCTTTAGATCCGCCATGTACGCTCAACACTATACTCCCAATGCTTATGGTTTTCCCTTTTATATTCCACACTAGTTAAATCACAGTAGACTAAATTTCAAAATTGGGTCAGTCAGTTTTGAGCTACTTGGAGTTAGCCGGTGCGAACAAAGGGGCTCGGGTGGGGATGGTGGTTGTGGGGGGTTGGGGCCTCGTGAGACGAAGAAAACTCGATGCAGGTGAGGCGGGGTGGGGGTGGGGGTGGCGGAGGAACACAGGCAGTGGGGGCTGGTGGTCTAGCCAGCGGCCCGTGCGGTGTTCTGTATGGGAAGAATTAGAGACGAGGAAGAAGAAGGGTTAGGAGACATAGGACCTTCATCCAACCGCCTGAAATGGTCGACTAACCCAAATGACAAAAGTCACGCGACTTGCGTGCATACATGCCTTTATATTCAGTACCATCATCGTACCTGCTTAGCACTGCTCCTGAATCCATCAAGCTAAACAACGTGCCACTCATAATTCCAAACTTGTTGCTCAAGTACGAATCTGATATGATCTTGATATTACTAAAGCAGATAACATTTAATTGGTCACTAATGTTCCTACTTTACTTTCGAAAAGCACGTGCACCACATATAAAGAGACAACAGGAGTTGCTTTCTTAATGCGCTCTGGTTCATCATGTGTGGGCCTTTGCATATGAACGATATATTATCAAAATCTGCTTGCTCTTCTTTAGCTTGTTCCTCTTCCATTCTTCTTTAATAAATCTTGTCTCTGTTCCTAAATACAAGTCTTTGTATAGATTCCACCATGGCTACATATGGAGCAAAATGAGTGAATCTACACTCTAAAATGTATCTGGATACATCTGTATGTGATTCGTAGTGGAAATCTCTACCAAGACTTATATTTTGGAACAGAGGGAGTATGATAGTAGTACAATATGTTCCTTTGTAGTGAAGATGATCAGGGACATTTCCAGTGCAGAGGTCTATTTGGTTGGTTGTGATGGACACTTTGAACTCTTCGGGCCTCTTTGATTTGTAGGATTTTGTAAACATGGGAATAGGATTTGTAGTGGCCTGCCCACTTGACTCCTATAAGAATAACAAGGAAATGCGGGGAGCTGTGTAAGCCTTTGAGAGTTACTGATATTAACATGCCGCACCTTGATTGAAGAGAGCTGGTATCTGAAGCCTTTCTAGTCGTACCGGCAATACTAGCACATATATTGCAGCAAGTTCCACTTTGCTGATTTTACTCTAATTCTTAAGGTTTTCCCGTTATATCTACACTATGATCTGTGTAGCTGCTTTGTGTCGCACTAGCAGCAGTCCACTCTTGAAGCTAAACACTGCAATGACTTACAAAATTGGCACCAAGGCATTGAGTGCCGTTCTGGATGCAATGAAACTCATACGCTCCCCACCTATTGAATCTTGTTCAGAATATGATCCTAATGACTCTTGTTCAAAATTGCCACATATAGAGAGACAACATGGAATTGCATTTCTTTGGGCGCTGTGATTCATCATGAGTGGGTAACCAACATTGTATGCAATGAAGCGGAACCTCAAGAATATGCTTCCTCTTCTGTTCTTTAACATGTTCCTCTTTTGTTATTACGTATTTAGTACGTCACAGTATGTTCCTTGTCGGGAAGGGGCAGGGACATCTGCGTCAACAGGTGATAGAGCTGGTGCATGCGTGATCGATAGGCTTTCAATTACTAGCGACAATACAACACCGTATTTTCAAGCCAGTTCCACTTTCCCGATTTATATATTGTGGTTATGGTGTACCTTTTATGTACACTATGATCTGCCTAGTTCTTTGTGTGCTCTTGTTATCATGGTTTGGCAATAAACTCTCTATACAATATATTTTGAACCTATCATCGCCAACTATCCTTACTTACGGAGCCTATTTTTGTGTACTTGTGCGGATTATATAAATGCACGCACCATATTACAGCACACATGAGCTCTCTCATCAGAATCCGGTGATAGCACACACGTGTTTCTGAGCGCCCTATATTAGAATATCCTCTGCATTACAAAGATAATCTCACAACTATTTATGTTTTCATGGTTCTCGGATATTATCGTAATTACGGTGAATATCAGAATCCAGCGCATCGAGAAGAATATTGGGGAACATTGCAATGACTTAAAAATTGGCACGGGGCATTGAGTGCCATTACGGATGCAATGAAACTCATCGCTCCCCACCTGTAGATTCTTGTTCAGAATATGATCATAATGACTATTCTAACCTCGAGGAGTCAAAGGCAGATGGCCTGTCATGTTCACCCATCAAGGTGCCTGTTCTAATTTGGCAATGTTTTATTGATTGCGCGTATCTTGCAAATGTTGCCTTGCATTTCTTCTACTTTGTTGCACCACCATCTTCTTAGTTTACTGATCATATATGTCGAGATGCCATGCCCATCCATTATCAATACATATTCCATCTGTCATCATACCATGTTTTTTCACTCAAATGCTGTTCTTGTGCATCAGGACATCAAAAAGGAAGAGGTGATTGCGAACTGAAGGAGCACCAACAAAGTCCTTGAAAAACGTGGTTGTGCCAGAGAAATCAGACAACACCCCACTTATATTGGCTGTACAACCAGTGACACAAAACGTAGGACCGACTCCATCAGACTGTACCCATACTTCACTGGCCACACCACACAAGACCTGCACTCCAGCAAAAGGTATGCCGATTTCAGCTGCCATAGCACCAGCCATACCACAAAAAAATCCCACTCCAGCAAAAAGTACAACAAGTCCACCGGCCGAAGACCTATCCCAACCGTAGAGACGGCCAATTCCTGCAAATTGGAACCCCATTCCAGATATTCCCAGTTTAAAAGACAATGCTTTCAATGTTGTTAGGGACTACGTGCATATATTCCCATCATGGGAAGATTATAGTGAAGACAAACACCATTTTCACATCTTCCTGTCCCACTTACGTGTAAGTGCTATTATTCATGGTGATTATTTTCCGTTTTACGCTGATTGAACACATCAATGATTTCCATATAATTGTTGTAAGTAGGCGAGGTCAATCTGGATAGTCATGACGAGCAAAGCTTGCTTGCGCTTTTCAAGGAAGCATTGCAGCGATATCGGTGTTACACAGAAATCACACTTTGATGGCAAGTCTATAAGCAATTTACGGTGAAGTCTCGTGTGCTAAATTTAGAAGACATTGAATGGAAAAACCTTGTTATGCCTTTGGTCTCGTTCGAGGATGAGAGTCTTGTCTATGATATCGCATGACAATTTGAACTTCTACTTTTCGCATGTGCCTTACGGATCTTTTTGCAGGAAATCTGCTCGAAAAAGAATTCTGGTTTGAAAAGAATGACGGGATATCACAAATATGCTGCCGCTGCTTTGCTCTTGTTAGTACTGTTGTCTGTATCCTTGTACTTGCTCTCATACCTGTTCATTATGTGACAGCGGTATGCATGATAGCTTATCAATTGTTAAGCTCCAAATTATCGATCTGTATGAATGGTTACATTAGTGTAGAATATATCCAATGCCAATGAAAATTTTAGCTCTGCATTGTTCTTGTAAGTACCTGCTGTCCTTTATTAGTATACTTATATTCATAGGTAGTTGTTCATGTACCATCACTCTGCAGCTTATTTTTCTTTGCCCTCCATTTTCTACACATAAGATCAATATTTACTCTTACCATAAGGTTGGATAACACCGATGGTAGTGAAGAAGTTTAGCTCTGCATTGCTCTTGGCCGTACCTTTTGCCTGTATCGCTGTACTTACATTTATAGCTACTTGGTTATGTAGCATCACTCTTCATCTTATCTTAAATATTCTCCATTTTTTCTTATAGTGTCACATCTATATTTACTCTTAACAAAATGTAGAATAAAGGCAATGCTTATGAAGAAGATTATGTGGTAAACTTCTTGAATTGCCCCCCCATCAGCATGGACAAGGGCTTTATAGAGCCTGCCTTCACCAATAATGTAAGTTTGTCCTTGTCGGTGTCAAAACCGGCGGATCTCGGGTAGGGGGTCCCGAACTGTGCATCTAGGCGCATGGTAACAGGAGACAAGGGACACGATGTTTTTACCCAGTTGGGGCCCTCTCGATGGAGGTAATACCCTACTCTGATTGATTAATATTGATGATATGGGTAGTACAAGAGTAGGTCTACCACGAGATCGAGAGGCTAAACCCTAGAAGCTAGCCTATGGTATGATTGTTGTTAGTTCTATGGACTAAAACCCTTGGTTTATATAGACACGAATAGGGTTAGGGTTACAGTCGGTTACAATGGTAGGAAATCTACATATCACGTGTCGCCAAGCTTGCCTTCCACGCCAAGGAAAGTCCTATCCGGACAAGGGACGAAGTCTTCAATCTTGTATCTTCATAGTCTAGGAGTCCGGCCAAAGATGATAGTTCGGCTATCCGGACACCCCCTAGTCCAGGACTCGCTCAGTAGCCCCTGAACCAGGCTTCAATGACGACGAGTACGGCGCGCATATTGTCTTCATCATTGCAAGGCGGGTTCCTCCCCCGAATACTTCATAGAAGGTTTTGACGGATAGTGTCCGCCTCTGCAAAACAAGTTCCACATACCACCGTAGAGAGAATGATTTTTTGCACAGATCTGCTGACGTATTCCGCGGCGTGACATCACACCACGGCCAGGCCTTTATTGAATCGTTTTTCTGTCCCACCTCAAGCGTTTAGCGGGCGGTTTCCTTAGCACGTCTTATCAAAGCATAGATCGTGCCCCTTATTCGGGATTCTCATCAATACGGACGTGGGTAACCCAACCGTGCCCGTTAGCACGCCTCCTCTATCGGCGAGTCCCAATCGACCACGGGAGGGCTCTTGGTATTCAACCTCTTTATAATGAGACCAAGGCCCTCTTCTTTCCACCCTCCATCGAATTAGCCTCGCTTGAGTTCTAACACCCAAAGCTTCAGATTTAGGCGCCGGACCTTGACGATGTCGGCTCCGACCAGCTCGGCCGATGGATGTCTTCTTCCGTCATAGAAGAAGATGTGCTAAAGCTGCGAGCGCGGTATCTAACGGCGAGATTTACGCATAGGCTGCTGCTCGGGGCAGGTCATTCCCACTCCGAGCCCGGCGAGGCGTGGTGTTAGTGTCTCACTTCCTTGAGGTTTAGGCTTCCAGCGGATCCCTTTGTCTGAGGGCTCATGTTTTATTATGGGCTGGATTTCCATGACTTGAATCCGAGTCCATCCTCCATATCTCGTCATTCATTGTCGTATGTGAAGCCTTCCTCCATATTACCCCTCACTTTGGATTATGGCTCAAGACCTTCAAGGTGGAGCGAAGATGATCGAGGGCAACAAGCGAGTCTTGGAGGGTGGTCATAAGCAAGTGTCTTGATGCTCCGTGGCCGAGGGCTCTTTTCAAGAGGAGCTTGGTTTGTGTGGCAGGGGTGGTTTTATATCACCGCTCCCGGGGCACCAAATGGGTGGCGCCACCGCCTTCCGCTCAGTCCACCACAGGGTGGCATCATGGGTCAACGAGGGGCTCGTTGGGGGCCGTCCAAGGGCGTTCCTACATTGCAGGGCCGTGTTGAGACCTCAAGAAAGAGATCAATCTGGTCGTGGCGGCGCAGGTTATGCTGATTGGCGCCTACGCCTGCCTGGCGTCGCCCCTCAAATGCATGGGAGTTTAATCCGGAGGGACCACGAGCTCTCCAACATTTTATGGGTGCGGCGCCCAAGGAGATGTACAAACTGTTCTTGGATCACAAGATAAGTGCGGGACTTGACCGAGGGCGCAGGTCTAAGCTACAATCACCCGGATACTCAAGTAATTAACCTGTAACGGACAGGCTGTTCTTTCATTTATCATATATATGCCCTTTAAAGGAGCCGTTTCTTGAGCAGGAGTGGATAGCCAAGGCAAAGTTGATAAGGTGTCCGGCTCCCTCCGGAGACCACGCCGGATCCCATCTTGACCAAGATGTTGAAGGCCGCACCTTTTAAAGAAGGAGAAGGGGGATCGGGGAAGCAAGCGCCTCCATGAAGGAGGCTTTCAAGGAAGAGGGATCGGGGATCCTCCTCTCCAAGGGAGAAGAGGACCGCTTCGAAGACCGGAAGCCAAGGCCTCAAAGCGGGGAAAGAAGTCTTCGTCGGAAAGTCCGGCGCCGAAGTACCCCAGCCGCACTATTTCCCCAAGGGGATCAGCCCTCAATGAGCCGTAAGTAAAAGAAGGGTCTGTGAATAAGAACATCCTGTATTTATTTACGAAGATAACTGAAATTGTACCTTGTAGTTTGGATCTCAGCCCTTCTCGTGAGCTCGTCTTGAGGATCTTTGTCCGGAGATGATAGAGGCAAGCGCCTCCACCTATCGCGCCTTCGTGCGGTAGGCGACCCTGAAGTGTAAATCACGGAGAGTTTCCCAGTCCGTGAGGCAGACGGTCCAGCGCTCAAGCTGGCGTGTGGTCGGAGGAGCTGAAGGACCTGCTCGGGCGTATATCTCGAAGAAGATCACCGTGCGCTAATAGCTCTGATAATTGAAAAAATTGCATCCGCTGAGAGGATTGCATGAAGCCGCCAGAAGTTCTTGTGCGGGGTTTGAGTCTGAAAAAATGATGTACCTTCAGCGAGTTATGCATATAGAATCGCCTGTATAGATAGTAGCCCCGAGACTCGGTATCTTTGTCTGGCCCGGCGTGCGAGATCATAATCTCGATACTAACACGTCGCCGTTCCTATTTAGGTGGCGGGGCATCCGATGGCTAGCGGATGATGAATTGCGAACTAAGCGGCAACTTGCGAAAGCGGATCACGGACATCGCTGGTCAATAAGCGGTTTAATGAGTCACAAGGTATCGACTTCTCCACGGACACTGGTAAGGGAGCTTGGCGCCTATGCCTTACTACTTGTATGCTTTGATCACGAGCGGTGCGGCTTCTTGTGGAGAGGCTGCGGCGGAACTTGCAGAGCTAAAACAAGCCGAAAAAATGTCTGGCTGCTTTAAAAGGCGGCGAAGAGCTGAAAGCGAGCAGGCTGCTCCTTTGCCGAAGCAAAGAGGAAATGGCGATTTGGCCTAAAACTAAAGAATACTACCGACCGCTGCGAGGTTCTTGAAAAAAACGTCAAAGCGGAACAAGAGACCTGAAAAAGGCCACCACGAATCCAAGGATGCCCGTTCCGCTATGAGAGCTTCCAAGGAGGAGCTGAGTCGGGCGGGGATATTGCGGTGGAAAACCATTTACTGCTGCGGAGAAATATCTGGATCAGTATGCTCGGTTGGACAAGCTGTGGAGTTGGAGGATGCTTATCTGGACTTAGCGGTGAGTCTGCGGGCGTGATTGACCGCCACGAGGCGAGAAGGGGCACTGAAGGAAGAACTATTTTGAGTCGCAATTCCATAGTCGGGCGTCCTCTTCCGTTGACCGATCGGTTGGCGAATGGGCGAGCTGAATCGATTATCCGGACTTGCCATGAAGCATGTCATGACTCATTTGTGGCGAGCGGACCCCAGCGAAAGAGTTATTTTGGCTTAGTGCAGCGATTCCTTAGTGCGGTACGTATCGGCGCAATGAAGTGGTCGGCGTGTATTGAGGCGTGGATGGCTCTTGCCCATGTCAAGGCATCTTGGGCTGAGATGAAGGCCACCGATATTGCGTCCCCAGATTGGACGACGGCCCGAGTACCGGTCGGCGCTATTTTGAGGAAGTTCTTCGAGGCGCTTGTTTAATAGATCGCGATGCTCGAAGGATGTTATGTTTGAATGACATGTATAATTTTATGAAACAACGTTTCAATTTAATGTAAAGCTTTTATACTTGTGCCTTCAAGTAGCAAACTACCTCTGTCTGGACCGTTGATGTATATATGTATATAACTTGAAAGATGGCAGTCTTGGTTCAGCCCAGCACATAGTGCGGGGTGTTTACAAAAAGTCGCTTTCACACTTAATCAACGTCTTGGTCCTATAAAGGGGTGGTATCGTAGCAAACTAGGCAACGGACTATAATGCTTTATCCCTTTCACTTAGCCATAGGAGTTCGATGGTGGGGCTACTATATAGCCCACAGAACCGCACTCTCCCGAATTCGAGTGCGTATGTGCTGACGGAAAGCGGTCCTTCGTTAATGCGGAGAATTCTAAACATTCGGTGAGTCATCAGTGGTTGACTAGTCTCTCGCTATATCATGACGGTCGGTTTTCAGCTTTCTCTCTTGAGGTGCTCGCCCGGCGAACCGGCTGTCGAGTAGTTCTCCACAGTGCCGCGTTAGCGATAGAGCGGAACATAATGCAGCAAAACACAGGGCGGGCAAACCCAACATTTGACCAAAGACATGATTGGAGCTGATGCATATAAGGCCTAACTCGAGGCGCGAACACTCTCTAAGGTATTCGGTCTTTTATAAAGCGGGCGAACAATGCCCTTAGTAACAAGCCCTGGTGTCCAGTGCGTGCAAACTTCGGCGCGGCCGATGCCAAAGCATGACCTCCTCCTCGGTTATAATAAGAGACCGGGGATGAGTAACAACAAGAGAGCAGTGAAAAAAGGTTTACGGGGTCTTAATCTGAAAAGAATCCTTACAGCGGGTCCTGCTTGCGTCTGCGCTGTGTCTCCGTTGTGCCGTATCACGGGCGGGTATAACACGGCGTTCATCGTAAAGAGAGGAACTTAGTTTGAAAAGATCGGCTAAAATGTAATTGGAAATAAAATAGAGTATGATTCAAAAATGAGTAAAATTGAACTTTATTGTCTCTTGTTGTACATCGTGGAGCCCCTTGTAAGAAGTGCAGCGTCTAGTAACATCATGTTTATTTATGCGGACTCGCCTAACAGTGTCAAGAGTGCAGAACGACCTGCTTTAGGCGCTTTTGGCCAGCAAGGCCGTATTAGTGTGAGGCTGTTAAGGCGGTCTCACATTCTTTCCTTGAGGACACCGCAGCTTCCTTTAATGAAATGATGCCTCGTGGACGGGCATTTTAAGTTTAAGAGATGCATAATGCGATATTGCGTTAAAGCGGTAGCTTGGCGTCGGTAGTGCTTGATGGCTACTTTTAAATGGGGCGATGTGGAAGACCTACTTTTCCCGGCGGAAGTTGTCGGGTGAGCGAACATAACTTCCAATAGTAGGGAGCCCGTTACAATGGGCATATGTGCTGGCATTATTCCTTGGAAGGAAGTGTTGCTATGGCTAATCCTGTTTGGTTTATCCCCATGTTGCGGATTGTGTCACGATATAGCAGGTTTAAATCACTGCCGCTGTCCATTAGGACTTGCGTAAATTGAAGACCGTCGATTATAGGTTCTAGTATCAAGGCAGTCCATCCGCGTTCGGATACTTTGGAGTAGTCTGATGGTGAAGGTAATTGGTTTTGACAACCGGTGTTGGGACTCGGCTGGGGTAGATTGTGCGGTAGCGTAATTCAATGGGTGCCGCTCTGTTTTCCACTTTGTTACTTGAAGTAAGTTCTGTTTTGACCTCTTGTGGGAAATTCTTTTGTTTTCGGGGCTCTGCTTGTGGTGCTCGTCATCATCCTCCTTGGTGTGTCGAGCCCCTTGTGTTCGGCGTTGAGTCTACGGACTGCTTGAAGACCCAACAATCCTGTGGGTATGGTTTGCGGGCTTCCGGAATCTTGTGGATTTGGCATATCTTGTCCAAGATTTTGTTTAAGTTGGATAGCTCATCGCTATTGTCCTTAAGGGGCAGTTTTTATTGTTCTGCCGTGAGCTTTTGAATCCGGCGTTGATTGCCGCTCTTTGGACCGTTCCCTTAATCCGGCTGGTCCTTGCTGCGTCGTGGTTTCCCATTCCATCCACGACTTGGATGTACTTGGGTGCTGATGCGCATCTTGCTAGCCAGCTATCCTCTCCAGCATAAAAGTGGGTCATGAGGCTTGTTAGTGCGGCCATTGTTCTTGGCTTTTCCTGGCCAAGGTTTACAGCGAGCCATTACGTCTCGGACGTTGTGTTTAAAAGCTGCTAAGGCTTGGCGTCCGGACAGTCGACTATTTGGTTCTTTTGGTGAGAACCTGTTCGAATTTTGAGCTGACTCTCGGGCTGTTGGGTTATGTGACTTAGATAAATCTGCGTCGGAGGTC